>BFEA01000205.1:1652587-1668474 GCA_003427395.1 Chara braunii | reverse complement strand
AAAAAGGGGTAACTAGGGCGCAGTCACGAAAGCAGTTTGTAAATGCATTTCGAACTGCCTGTTTGCAGTACCGTCCCAAGTTTAAACTGCAGTCGAAACACTTCACAGCATAAAAGTCGCAAGGCTGAGTTTGCAACTGCAGTCCAGTCCGCCATGTGGCCTCCTCTTTTTTTTTCTTTTTTTTCTATTTTTTTTTTTTTTTAATGTCGGCCGTGGCCGAGGCATCACGGCCGTGAACCACGCGACGAGATGCTCTCTCTTTTTTTTTTTTTTTTTAACCTCGGATGTGGCCGAGGCATAGCGGCCGTTCCCAGCCACACGACGGAGCCTAGATTTTTAAAAAAAAAAAAAAAAAAAAAAAAAAAAAAAAAAAAAAAAAAAAAAAAAAAAAAAAAAAGAAGAAGAAGAAGAAGAAGAAGAAGAAGACAGAGGGGGCCTTGCTCCACAATTCTTGACATGCACAACGGAAAGAAATCAAGGGCGCTGTGTCTTTCCATGTTCTGGGGAAGATTCACTCTCGTTTTGCACATTTCGAGAGTAGTGGAGCCATGCAAAACGAGAGTGAATCTTCCTCTACAACATGGAAAGATGCACCACCACGAGGCCCAAGGATGGCACGCATAGATCGAGAAATCTGAGAAAGGAAAAAAAAGAGGCAAAAAAAAAGAAAAGAAGCTGGGTTTTTGTCAGCACGTGTCTCCCCTAGGGCCTCTGCGTTTTAGTCAGCCCGTGTATCCCGCTGGGCCCCTGTATTCCCGTTGCACAGAAGACAAAATTCATGGAGCTGTATCTTTCCATGTTCTGGGCAAGATTCACTCTCGTTTTGCACATTTGGAGATCAGTCGTGGAAACCGAGAGCCGAGAGTGAATCTTTCGGTAGAGCATGGAAAGATACAGTGCCACGATCTTTTTTTTTGTTTCTTCTTTTCTTTTCTTTTTTTTTTGGAAAACGGCCTGGCCTCCAACGTGGATGACTAGACTGCAGTTACAAACTCAGTCCTGCGACAGCCACGCTACGGCGGAGTTTGGTCTGCAGTGTAAACTTAAGCGGGGACTGGACTCCAAAACGGCAGTTTGAAATGTATTTTCAAACTGTAACGGTGACAGCGCCCTAGTTTTCTCAGAAAAGAAAGAAAGAAAGAATTAGCCATTTAAAAAAAAAAAAGCAAGTTTTCAGAGTGGTTTAGAATTTTGTAGGATCTACTTAGGTTGACCAGAATCTGACACCCCATGAAGCAATATGGACATTTCCACTTGGACAGAAAAAGGTGGGATGCATTGGAAAATGGTAGATAAAAGGTGGGACCCAGTGAAAACCGGTGGTTACATCCACTTGTCTTGTCCTCTCACATGCATTGTGCTCTCACGGGCCTTGCGTTTTTGTGTGCCTCATACGTCCACTCATGTGCCTTATGCCTTGTGCGGTCCCTGTGGTGGGGATGTCCAGAGGGCAATTGAGGAAGTTGGACACACCTTTCTTTACCTTCCTCCGTACTCTCCTTTCCTGAATCCAACAGAATGGGTCTTTGGGCATGTCAAGACACATGTTTCTCGGCAGTTGTGGAGGAGCGCGTTAGCGCTCGCACAATGGCGGAACATGTTGACGTCAATGCGCGTGCTGGAGGTGTGGCGCTGGCAGCGTGCGCGCGGCGGGGCGCTGGTCAGCCATCGGTGGCGAGGTGTGGTTGTGCGCTGGTAGTGGGGCGCTGGTGGTTCGAAGGTGGCAAGGCGCTGGCTCCTTGAGAGGAGTGAGGCGCTGGTTGCTTGCGGACGGCGAGGCGCTGGCTACGGGTAAGCAACGAGGTGCTGGCGACTGGTGGATGGCGTGGTGCTGGCTTCATGCACATGGCATGGTGCTGATAGCTAGTGCGTGTGGACGCGTTGGCATGAGGATGCTGTGAGGGGATAGAAGGATCTGGTGATAGCGCTTGACGCATGTGTGGCATCCAGAGGCACTTGGCCAATCCACGTCACAGGCTGATGTGGCGGCTGGCCTGAGGCATTGTGGAAGAGGGAGAATAGTGGTGGAAGCTGTTGTTTGTCAATTTCCCCTGTGCTTTCCACGTCAAGTACTCCATAGCCAATGCCCTTATAGAGACTGAAGCGCTCAAGCGAGTTGGCGAAAGTCGATGTCGGTGGAAGAAAGTGGAGTCAGCCCCGTGGAACCAAAGTGTGGAGACCGCTGGACCAGCTTAGAGCATCATCACAATAGGAGGATCGTCGACGAGATCATCATCAACGGAGCTCTTCTTCATTCTTGTGTTCTTTTGTTGTTGTTTTTTCTTGTGCAGTTTTTTTCATCAGAAGCGTTGTTTTATCATCAACATTGCCGCTGGTTGTCTTCTCATATCCAAGCTGCTCGTCTTTTACGTCACCCGCATCTCTTTTGCCGGTATTCACCATCACTGTTGACGGTGGTCATCATCATCATTTCGCGTCCTCATCCTCTTCATGATCGTTATTAGGACTTCTCCGTAAATATTGTAATCATTATCATATTATATTTTCATTACAACAATAGTGAGTTGTCAATCTTCCACAACGGTGCCATTAGGGTATCGCAAGTCAAAGACCAACTTCCCGGACGGCAGGGCGCGGCACGATCGGGAGCGCTGTGCCCTGCTGGTACGATCCTGCCGGTGCGCGATGGAAAAGTTGGGCGACGTAGGCGATGCAGTGGGCGAAAACTTGAGGTGCGGGATGGCTGGGTATGGCGATGAACAGGGATGGGGAGCAGCAGCGAGTGGTGAGGCGCGGACGTAGCGGGTGAAAATTCAAGGCGCGGCATGGCTGGGCGTGGTGGCGAGTGGGTGAGGTGTTGTTTTCTCTTCTCTGGGAGTATACTCCATAGATCTTCTCTTGGTGTGGATTCTTAAGGCGGGCTACGAGAGACGGCGGATCGAGCAGGTTTTGGCCACCATGGATGTTTATTTCCCTATCTGGACTGCCAGCGACGGGTTGTCGACAGGTTTGGCGACTGGGGCTCACTACGTGGCTGTGTTGTGGTAAGTGTTGGCCACGGTCCGATAACTTTCATCGTTCAACTTATTGGTTACATGCTAAGTAGGCCACGAACGGTTGAAATGCTTCTGAAGCCGATGAAGGAGGAGGTGGAGGTTGAGAGTGGGAGAGGACATGATATGAGTGGGCAGTGGGAATTAGGGCTGGTAAGGATTTACGTAGATTGTCCACTGTCTTTCCTATCCCGCTGATTACGAGTTTATAAAATCCCTACTGAGTGTTTAATTTTCTAGCGTAAAACATGATTTGGATTCTCCTGACGATGATGTATTCTGATGCTGGCATGACTAGGATTTTTTCAGATGACGTTTGAATGACTTTGTGTGTTTGGTCTTAAATCTGATTCATGAGATTTTATGTGTTTTGCTGGTAGTAATTGATCCCTAATTGAAATTCAACTTAATTTTCAATCCGTAATTTCTGGGTAAGATTCTTAATCTGAACTTCGCAAATCAGAGTTTCAATTCGTAATTTTTTAGCAAGATTCCCAATCGGAAATTCGTAAATCAGAGCTTTGCTCTGATCTCAATGAACGATTACTCAATTTTGAACTGATGTTGAAAATCGAAATACTTCGTATTTTATTTTTTTAGTTCTATTCTTTAGTTTCTTGATACCGATACTCATAAATCAGATTTCGAATTCTAATCTCTTGATTCTCAATAACGACTCTAACTTGGTTTTAAAGTCGGATTGCATGAAGTTCACCTCTCATAAGTCAGTTTTGGTTTAGGGTAGGTAGGCGAAGGATCTGATCAGTATCTGAGGTTTGGGTAGGGTTGGCAAGTTTCAGATGGTGGATCACTTTCATTTCTCTTCTGCGAACTATGTGGTGGAGGAGGTCGGTTTGTCGCAAGAGGAAGTCGAGGGTTGTCTTCCTTCACTTTTCTTCATCTCGCGAACTATGGGTGAAGGAGGTTGGCTTGTCGGGGAATGCAGTTGAAGAAGGGGGTCTAGGAAGAGTGTGGGAGGGGATCAGTTGTCTTTTACCTGCCTATGGAACAGGCGTGGGACTGAAGTGGAGGGGGAAAGTTTTTGACTGGTAACATTGCGTCCCGCTGGTGAGGAGGGCTAGCTGGCGGGATTGGATTAGGGCGAAGTTGTCGTTGAGATGGTGGCTTAGTTGTTATAAGTTTGCGCTGAAAGGTGGTAAGGGGAAGGGAGGTTAGGGTGCTGCGCCTGTTTTGCGATGGAGTGAACTACTTTTTCCTCCTCCTTCGAACTATGTGGTGGAGGAGGTCGGTCTGTCGTAGGAAGAGGAAAAATTGAAGTCTGTTTTTCATCGCTAGGGGATTTTTGTGAGGTCGTTGGTCTATTGTTCTTCTCTCCCGAACTATGTGGTGGAGGAGGTTGGCTCGTCGGGAGATGAAGAAGAGTAAGGGGTGAAAGTAAGGCAATGAGAGGAGGGCTGACTATTTTCTTTATAAAAAAAAAAAAATCTCAAAAATAGATCTCAGGGTTGATCATACGCGAATGACTGGTTGGTGGTCTTAAGAATGTTTTTGGATTCTTGGGGTTCTTAGCAACTCTTCTTAGGTGGCTTCGATGCTGTTATACTCAGTGACCTGCTGCTGTTCGATGTCAGAACGACGCTGACCGGTGTTGGGGTGTTGCCCTGGGACCTGCTGACGTAGGAGCGTGAGTCCTGGTAGAGAGATTTGGGGATGCTTTGGGGTGGGCATTCCACGGGACAACTAAGGGTTGCTGTCGGGACGACGCTGGTCGGAGATGGGGTGAGTTGTGTTGCCCTGTAACCCAACAGGATGTGGGGGTGTGAGACCTGGAAGAGCTCGGCAGAGAGTAGGACAGTGTTGGAGTGCTTTGGAAGGGTTTGTTAGGGATTTCAAGGGTGTTAAAGCATTTGTAGGACCTATGAGGTATATTTTTGTGTTTTTCGTATTGCTCAGACATTTCCTCAAGACACCGAGGTGAGTGGGAGAAGGAGAAGGTGAGATATTATGCGTCCTACTAGCAAGGGAGCTAGCTGGTAGGTCGGGAATAGGGCACAACAACAGCTGAGATGGTGGCTCTGCTGCAGTAAGTCTTGTCGGAGTGGGGTACAGGGGATGGATTGGGGGGTCTGGGTCTTTTAGGTGAGTGGGAGAAGTAGTTGGTGGGATATCAAGCATCCTACTAGTGCGGGGGCTAGCTGGTAGGATGGAAATAGGGCACAACAACAACGGAGATGGTGGCTCTGTTGCCGTAAGTCTTGCCGGAGTGAGGTAAAGAGAATTGATTGGGGGCCTCCTGAGTTAGCTTTTGAATTTTGTCCAATTCTGAAGTTTGTCGTAGTAATCTCTTAAGTAGCTCCAATTTTCTCTCAGCTAAAACTGAGTAATGGCCCCAATATCTCAAATTTTCTAAATTCGATGTAATCTTCCATATGGGACGTTGACCCTCGTTCCCAGCACGTGCTGCTCCCCACGAATAGATTGGAACCTTGTTCCCAAAAAAAAAAAAAAAAAACGGGAATCGCAAGTCAAACGTTCCTTACTTATTTCTCGCCAATTTTATTTTATCATCATCATTATCATCATCATCATCTACCAATCTGAATCTTTATCATCATCATCATCATCATCATCATCATCATCATCATCTACCAATTTGAATTTTTATCATCATCATCATCATCAAGGTTTCTTTCTTCATTTTTTGATTTGATTCAATCAGTAGTTATCTCTATGTTGGTGGTTTTATTCTCTTTGCCCAGATAGGTTATGAAACTTATGGTCTAATTGGTAGGTAGGTCGGTCAGGAAGGGAGCGCTACTCCGCAAGGGTAACACAAGGTGGGAGGTGATTGCACTCTAGGGAGTAGACGCATATGATGGGAGCTGACCTGGGCTGGGGCTGGGAGATATGTATGGGGGCACATTATATCCTGGTGGAGCCAGACTAGGTGAGAGTCTTGGATTTGAGGTACACCTTTTGGGGGAACTCGTTACTTCAAGGCATAAGGGAATGGGGAGGTTATCTCTCTCGTTGGGGCTGATAGGAACTCCATACTGATAGCGGGGTTCACATGAGAGGAGGCAGCGAGAGAAGAAGAGGAGAACAGGAAACGAGGGGAGAGGAGGAGAGTACATGGAGGAGGGGGAGGAGGGGAGAGGAATAATCATCAGCATCCTCATCATTATCCATCATTTTTGTGATCATCTAAGAGTACTTGTAAAATTTCATCATCATAAAGGTTTTTTTATCAGGATTCTGATATTATCAGATCCTAGATTTCTGGTTGACATTTTAGCTTAGCTAATTTCCTAATTGAGCCTTTTCGCATAATGGCCAGGTTGAGTTGGCGCTAGAACGACGTTGGCTGGTGCTGGGGCGGTGCCCTGTAACCTGCTTGAGTAAGGAGTTTGAGGCTTTGTATAGAGGTATGGGATTGCGGAGGGAGGAATGTGATCTGCAAACTTAACTAATGACTATAATCTGGTCGGCGATGGTCGGAGTTGGGGTGGGTAGCGTTGCCCTGTAACCGAGCCAGATTGGGTTGTGAGACCAGAAAGAGGCCTGATTGGTGCACAACACAGGCTCAGTTGTGAGTGGTTGGTTGGAATGGATACAAAAAATTATGAGTAATGATTGGAGTTATATTGATCCCAGCATTTCAATTAGCCCACCTTCAGATTTCCCAGATCCCTTTTCCCCATGAGGTATGCCATTGGTTCCAAGTTCATGGTATGCGCTAGATGTCGTTTGAAATCCTGCATTGTTCCTTCATCCTCTCTTATCATGATTTGTGTCAGCTTCTTGATATAGTAGGATAAAATGCTAGATTATTTGCATATCTGGTGTCTGGACAGGGCAGCGAGACACACGATCCTTACCTACTTGGTGAGTATGAATTTCCATACTATAGTAAGAGTACAATTCAGAAAGACGCTGGGCCCGGTTCCCAGCAGGGAGAGACTATGCTAGGTGGACACGCATATCTGACGCCCGTTCAGGATGAAGAGGCGCAGGAGTCAAATCCTCTTATCGTTTCCTATTCCTATTTCTATGCTCACATCTAATTAGAAGGGATATTGGGTCTGGTTTCCAGCACGAGTTGCTCCGTCTTTTCAGTGACTATGATGTAAAGGGACGTTGGACCCGTTTTCCAGCAGGTGCAGCTCCCCACCAATGGAACGGAGCCATCTATCAAGCAGGAGGGTAGAGGGGGTGTCTGCTCTTATCAGCATCCCCTCTACTCCCCTTCAATGATCTTAAAAAAAAAAAAAAAAAAAAAAAAAAAAAGGATAGTATTTGAGTGCTGAGTAGACAATCATTCTGATTAGTCATCATCTATCTCTATTTCATGACCTCAATCATCCACTCTATCATCCTAAATCATCCTGAATCATCCTAAATGATCCTCAATCATCCTAAATTATCATCAATGATCATCAATCATGAATGTATTTCCATTGTAAGGGATGTTGGGCCCGGTTCCCAGCACGTGCTGCTCCCCATGAATAAATTGAAGCATTTAAACACACACACACACACACACACACACACACACACACACACACACACACATGTTTCTCGTAAGGAACTTGGGGGCAAGGGAACTTAATCAGTACCTTATGCCTTGTGCGCTCCCTGTGGTGGGAATGTCCAGAGGGCAATTGCGGAAGCTGGACACACGTTTCTTTACCTTCCTTCGTACTCTCCTTTCCTGAATCCAGCAGAATGGGTCTTTGGGCATGTCAAGACTCATGTTTCTCGTAAGGAACTGGGGGGGCAAGGGAACTCGATCGATGCAATCAACCGGGACGTTTTGGCGATCATTGTCGAAATATGTGATGTTGGCATAGCAAATTAAGGAGAAGTTCTGGGTGAAATGTATATGTAAGCCTAGGTATGTGATTCAGAAGCATATGGCTAGCGAGCAGAACCGTTTGCCCACCTTAGTATTCCGGCCTGCCAAAATGGTACGCATACAGTGTGAAATCGGTTAGTTATTGAATGAAATTGTTTTTTGGCAAGATGAATTTGTTGGGCATAGCTCAGTGGGTAGAGCACCGGTTGGAGATGTGCATTGTGGTTTGAGGTTGTGGGTTCAAAATTCTGCAGCCCTGTGCATGGACACCAACGGGTGTTAATCGACGCATGGTCATTTGCACACACATGGTAAGGACTACAAACACTGCTTGTACTACCCAAGGGGTTCTGCCTGATATTCTTGGTTCATGGGTTGTTTTGATGATTGTTCACGCATTTCTCTCCCAGTCTAGTACAAAGTACGTATGTGTCATTGTAGCTCAGTGGGTTTGAGCTAGGGGTTGTATAGAAGAGGTTGAGGGTTCGGATCTAATCAGGGCAGGCAGAGCATATTTGCACACAAGTTGTTCGGTTGCAGGGAGGGATATTGTGGTATGATTGATCATGTGACTTGTTTACATTAGGGCCTTATTTTTGGGGGGTAGGGGCGCATGCGGAATGATAGGGGGGTCCCGTTAGTGGAGGGATTAGGTTGGAGAGTACTGAGGTAGGAAATCCCTGGGGATAAACCACAAAATAGGCCCCGTTGATGATAGATGTAAGAGGAACAGATGCTGGCCTAGTATGTACCAATGACTGAGAGTCTGAGACTGGTGCTGCTCTGGACGAGGACTGGGGGGATCTTGTAGTAGGGGTTCTCTTAGGGATAGATAATGGTGGGATAGCCTGCTTCGTAGGCTTACAAATACACAAGAGTAGGCCTAGTTGATGGCGGAAGTAAGAGGAACGGATGGTGGCCTCGTACGTATTGATGATAGAAACTGGGCCTGTTTTGGGAGTGACAACTTGCAGATCATGGATGAACTGGTTGTAGACCCGCCAATTACAGAAAGGTACTTCCGGATAGCTTACAACCAACTTGAACGACAATCATAATAACAATACTACAACTACAATAGGGTGACCGGAGAAGGGTCTAGGCAGACGTCTATAGGTAGAGGGGCGATAGGCTAGAACCTCTAGGTTGCAATTATAATTACAGTCGTAAAATATAATGAACAATACAACAAGGCACAAGCAGAACAATGAGTAAAAATGGATTTGGGGATAGATATGGGTCCACCCATAGGACTTGTAGCACAATGTCTACGCCTAGAGCTCAAAGTTCCAGTACGACAGGGCTCGTCCGATTGTGCTTCAATCTGGGCTGGGCTGGGTAGGTCCGGGTTAGCCCTGGTGCCAACAACTGCTGCCCGTTCAGGTCACCCCCATCGAGATGACAGGAGGGTGATAATCCTGAGTGGTACTCTGGGATATAATTGTGGGAGTAGGTGGTGTGTCAGGGAGAAAATAAGTAGAGTGGAAGGTCGGGAGAGAGTCTCATAAGGAAAAGAGACCTCTACAGACCATCTTGGTAACCAAATGACCAACTACAGAAAAGGTGACGGTCAAACGTCTAGCATCCAACCTCCACACGCATTCTTGAGCAGAGGCCTCCTTATACATTAGGAGAAAATAATTGGGCCTGTTCTGGGAGTGACAACTTACAATATCATGGATGGAGTGGTCGTAGACCCGCCAATTACAGAAGGGCACTTCCGAATAGCTTACAACCAACGACGATCATAATAACAATAGTACAACCACAACAGTGTGACTGGAGAGGGGTCTAGGCGGACGTCTATAGGTAGAGGGGCGATATGCTAGAACCTCTAGGTTGCAATTATAATTACAGTGGTAAAATATAATGAACAATACAACAAGGCACAAGCAGAACAATGAGTAAAAATGGATTTGGGGACAGATATGGGTCCACCTATAGGACTTGTAGCACAACGTCTACGCCTAGCACTCAAAGTTCCCGTACGACAGGGCTCGTCCGACTGTGCTTCAATTAGGGCTCGACTGGGTAGGTCAGGGTTAGCCTTGGTGCAAACAACTGCTGCCCGCTCAGGTCACCCCCGTCGAGATGACAAGAGGGTGATAATCCTGAGTGGTACTCTGAGATAGAGTTGGGTAACCGAATGGCCAACTACAGAAGGTGACTGTGAAACGTCTAACATCCAACCTCTACACACGTTTTTGAGCAGAGGCCTCCTTATACATTAGGCTGTTGTCATATGGTGTGAGTGGGATGGCGCCTCTTTTTTTCGTTTTCTTTCAGGGGTAACTTCAGTAGAGTCACAAAAACGACTCATAATTGCACTATGCGGCAAAATAGAGTTTGCAATTTCATTCTTGCACCCTGCCTGGCCAGAAAGTTGGGTTGTATACACTGCCCGAACTTCCATTCGAAACTGGATCTTGGCCGGTAGTGCAATTATAACTCATTTTTATGACTCCCGCGTAGTTTCCCCGTTCTTGTATTAATAGGGTAGGAGTACTGATTCAGTCCAGTGTCTGTGTTTCGGGTTTTCACGGGCAGTTAAACAACCAGTACCTTTACCAGCTATCGAGTCTGACCCTACGACTACCGGTATGCCGAGCCTTACCGAGCCTCGAGCTGCCAGAGGCTACCGGTAGCAGGAAAGTCCACTTTTCTAAAAAGAAAAAAATTAAATGAAAATTATGAACGGGGAAAAAAAAAAAAAAAAAAAAACGAAATGAAACGGTGGAACAAATAAATGTGAATCACCAGTCTCAGACAGCCAAGGTAAACCCGCCCGCATGCCTGGACAACAGTAGCCATGCCACTAGCACATAGGAAAAATCAGCAGGAGAGGATGTGTGGAAACCTCGTCGGAATCATGAGCTGGTGGTTTATGGCTCTGCACCCATGAAAGAGGACTCAATGCTAAAATCGTCGTTGAAACAACAGACGGTTCAAGTAGTGGATCTCACTGAGGATCTACCCAATTATCATCTGTATAAAAAGGAAAAGGAATCTGCAAGAGCAGAAAGCTCTCAAACCCCTCAAACCTCCCAAACATCGCTACCCTCTTATTTTTTAGCTACGCCCCTTGACCCTGAACTCACAACCAAGAGAGAACAGTTGAAACATCGCCTGGCAAAAAGCCAAGGGATATTGTCTCCTATCAAGACTGGTATCGCCCTTTTACCGGTCAGACTCAAGGATGCCACGTGGGAGGTAGGTTTATCTGTACCCCAGGGAGCGGTGTATGGGGAGGTGACAGTCTTGGGTACCACCTCTCCTTTCCTCTCGCTATCTACTAAGATAGGTCGGCTCGCAGGGGAACCTCTTATTAAACATGAGGTATTCAGATTCATCAAAGACAATCTCCCCCCTGGGAGTACGTCCTTCTTAAGCATAACTGAAGGACACCACCACTTGGCTGAATGGGGCGTTTTTAAAAAAATGGGAGAGATTTTGGGGCAGGGAATCTTAATATTGTTGTGCAAAAAGGGTGATAAATGCAATATTCATAATTATCGGTCCATCACACTCCTCACTATTGTATACAAACTCATCTCGAAAGTTTTGACTAATCGTTTAAATAAATACATAGCTGACATAATTTATCCCTCCCAAATTGGTTTTATCCTATGTTACCAGTTGTCCGATGGCAGGACGTCCTGGGTGGACAGTCAGGGGGGGTCCAGACGTCCGGGCCCGGACAACTCTATTTTTAGCAATTAAATGCACGAAAAAATAAAATAAACTTGGGGATGCCTTTAATTTTATTGTTTATTTTAAAATTGACAATGAATTTCGATAGCATCCCAAGATAAAAGTTGTTCAGTTTATGTTTCTGCATAACGTAGTTTTTTTTCAGATTTTTTGGAGGATTTTTTTTTTTTTTTTTTTTTTACCGTTCGGGCTCGGACAATCTGTCAGGGGAGAATGTCTGACCGGTTGTCCGAGCGGACAATCCCGGACGGTCAAGGGGGTCCCGGACGTCCTATCAGGTAACCTAGGTTTTATCTAAAGAGGTAATATTCAGGATAATATTCTTTTAATAAATGAGCTAGTTAAGCTCTCTCGTCAATCTAAACATATTGCTACCATCATATTTATAGATTTTGAAAAAGTTTATGATAATATGGATTGGTTCTTTCTTGACAAATACCTAGACAAATTAAAATTCGGTCCGAACTTTAAAATATGGATTAAGAACTTGCATAATAACACAACAACGAGAGTAATGGTTAATGGTAATGTGGCTCATCCTATATCACTACAAAGATCAGTAAGGCAATGAGATCCAATTGCTCCACTTATTTTGTAATCATTATGGAATACCTCGCAGTTAATCTCCAGCAACACAAAGACATTAGGAGTATTCAAGTTATGTTCATTCCATAGGAAGTAATTCTGGTTTGCTCTATGTTTGCTGATGACCTCTCTCTGATGGTTGACGCGTCACAAGAAAATTTTGAGGCAATAAAAAAATAATGGATGAATTTTGTAAACTTTGAGATATAAGGGTAAACTGGGGTAATAAGACGCTGGGATGGTGGATTCACTATCAAGGAGTAAGACCCCCAGAACATCCACTGATTAAATGGCTCCCTCCTCAAACACCAATTAGAGTCTTAGGGATATCCCTCTCAACTTTAGATAAACTTACATCCAATAATGTCGGGATCATGCAACAAGCACAGTCAAAACATGAATTATGGAAGGACAAACACACCTCGTTGCTGGGCAGAACGTTACTATTAATAACGTTGTGTTGACCTCTATTTTGGTATAAATCAACAATTTAGGTTTTGGATAAAGCAACCATTAAGGTCTTCTAAAGACAATTAGCGGTTTTTCATTCGCGAGGTAATCATGAATGTGAAAATGCTATTAGTAGGGTGACATGGCTATCTATAATCCAACCCAAATCTAAAGGTGGCCTTGGCATCATTGATCCCACCATCCAGACTATGGCTCTTTATATTCAATGGTTGAAACGCCTCCTACTCTTGCAGTGTCTTTCCAGGACTTGATCATGTCATGAATGTGGTTTTATTATTATTCAGAAAAAAGTCGGATCAAGGCAGAGGATTCTACAAATTGAACACTTCTCTCCTAAAGATCGATCGATTTAAAGTATACCTAGAGGATGTCTGGTCCTTCTGGAGAGAGCAGAGAGACCTAATCCAATATGATATATGTTGGTTCAACAACGGTCTGAATTGTTTAGGTCGTAAATGCAATGAATATTCTAAATTACTTGCTCATCAACGTCATTTAGAGAAAATCAATATACAAAAACAACTCAATGACTTACATCAACAGGAAGAGGAAGGTAAAAGTAATTCAGAATTAGTTAAGATATGTAAAAAAATTAATAGATTGGAGTCCAAACTACTAGATCATATGGAACATCGATGGCAAGAGATCAGAATCATAGGCAACTTGAAGATGAAAGGATATATTACGGAAGGGACTATGGATGCCAGGTTTTTTGCAATAGCCAAGGCTAGAACAGGCCGATCATTGAAGCTCTCCTTGATCCTCAAGGGAATCACCAGTTTCTAGCAACATCGACAACAACATGCACAAAATCACGAGAGATTTTTATAAAGATCTTTTCACATCGAAATGCAGACATCAACCTCAAGAACAAAAGATGAATGAGATAGAGAAGTTCCTTCAACCCCTGAATAAAAAAATGACAGAGCACCAAAGCTTCATGCCCGTGTATCTCGTTGGGCCCCTGTATCCCCATTCAACAAAAGACAAAAATCATTGCGCTGTATCTTTCCATGTTCTAGCGAAGATTCACTCTCGTTTTGCACATTTGGAGAACCATCGTGGAAACTGAGAGTGAATCTGCGGCTAGAACACGGAAAGATACAGCGCCACGATCTTTTCTTTTTCTTTCTTGGTTCTTCTTTTTTTTTTGGGAAAACGGCCTGGCCGTCCGACGTGGATGACTAGACTGCAGTTACAAACTCTGCCCTGCAACAGCCACGCGACGGAGGTGTTTGGCCTGCAGTGTAAGACTTTAGAGGGGACTGGACTCCAAAACGGCAGTTTGAAATGTATTTTCAAACTCTAACCCTGACTGCGCCCTAGTTTTCTCTTTTTATTATGGCTTCGATTCTCCATGCCTCCACCTGCTGGTCACAGTACTCCTGAAGTCCGTCCTTCGTCTGTTGCAGGTTTGTGAAGGTTTGCTGGTCCAACGGGTGACTGAGCATTTACGAGTCTCGTTGTTTCAGGGAATGTAGAAGTTTTTCTATCGTCTTCTTCCTATCCCTGGCATGGGCTATTGAGAATTTTTTGACTCATTCTCTTAGGTTAGCAATCCCTTCAGTGCACCAGTCCACCGACAAGGGGTAGTTTTCCTTTTGTGTCTTCCAGTATGCCCAGTGATCCTGTAAAAGCTTGGTCCACGTTCTAGGTGGTGGTTAAAAGACAGGCCCGGGGCAATTCCCCTGTGATCGAACGAACGACATGGACTGATGAGCTGTATCTCCACCACTGTCACCAAGGGGGCCAAGGATTGGGATACTAGGAAGAAGTCAATACATGAGTTGCATAAACTTCTTGGCTTGAGCTCTTGCTTTGTTTTCCAGTCCTGAGTCTCAGCATCCCTTATATCCTGGACCCTGACTACCCTTTTTTGAAAGGGCAACCGTGTTGAGATATCATCATTGAGATGACCTGCCCCAGGTAATTCAGAATTATTTTATGGGGAAACTACGCGGGAGTCACAAAAGTGAGTTAGTGCAGTTATAACTCATTGTTGGGACTTTTCTTTTTTTTTTCTTTTTTTTTATTATAAAGAAACGCCCCTACCTGTGATAGTGGTGCTGTTATGAGCAGACACTCAATGTTGGGACTCTACTGAAGTTACCCCTTTATTTTTATTCTGGTCATCTTGTTGCATCTGGATTTGAACTTGGGTCGGTATTTCAACAGTTCATGGGTTGTCAAAGACAACAAGCAATTAAGCACATAGCATTCGCAAAAGGCCAGCGCCAATGGCAGGTGGAAGAAAAGAGAGAGAAGAAACGAATAAGAAGAAAAGAAAGAAGAAAGGAGAAAAGAACGGACTCAACGGAGAAAAATAAAATAAAATCACCCGAAGGTAAGAACCGACGAAAGATGAAAAAGAATCAGGACCTGGACTGTACTGTACTGTAAGTGATTTAAAGACCTGGACTGTACTGTACTGTAAGTGATTTAAAGACCTGGACTGTACTGTACTGTAAGAGAATACTGCTCCCTTTTTGCATCCAGCTTTTCATTCTCTTGTTCGTTTCTGATCTGCATAACATTGGGAGAGTGATGCAGTCCTGTTTCTGGGCTTGGCCGGTGATGTCTCGCCTCCAAACCGGACTGTGGAATCTTTGTCAGGGACGCCAGGCCCATTTCCTGGCTTTGTAATATAAGGGACGCCGGGCCCGGTTCCCGTTTTTTTGTTTAAAAAAAAAGAAAAAAAGAAAAAAAAAAGAAAAAGAAATCATATATTCCCGAACGCAACGAACTCATAAAGATAAACTTGAAAGTGCCGAGTCGGTCAGAAACCATGGCGTGATCAGGTGTAGCAACTGAGCTAAGCCCATTGGTGTGACTACCCCTTTTTCTCTCCAGCCTTTTCCGAAGTTCCCCGGTGTATCATGGGCTGAAAAAGGCTCTCTATTTACATCCAAAATGTGATGCTTCTCCAACAGGATTTGATTCAGAACTGAGTCTCCGGAGTCGGCTTAAGCCACCGACACACCTGGGCCTGGAGACGCCTTACTGCTCGCCAAGATTTTCCGAACCGCCAGCGGTGCACATTTTTTTTTCTTTTTTTTGGCTGGCACCACCAACGATGGTCGTCCGGTAGGCCGAGCCTTTGCTACAGTGCGGTGCGGACGAGTTGCTTTTTTTTTCTGCAAGGCTGGGGCCATGCACAGCGGCGGTTTAACCCTCTCTGCTGGAAAGCGTTTGTTCCATGCAAACAGCACATTCCTCCGGAACTTTGATTTCGGTCCCTGATTAACATGAGATTTTGGTAAGAAGCAGGCTGCTCAATGCTCATATCACCC
>BFEA01000205.1:1628831-1644031 GCA_003427395.1 Chara braunii | reverse complement strand
TATCGAGCTGAAAGATTGCTCTTTGATACCATATTGTTGAAAAGACCGCATTATTGAGCACCAAGGATCGCCCATAGAGACTGACGCCTTTATGGGTGGTCCAAGGGGCCAAGGCTGATCTAACCGCCGCCACAGACAAAGAGGCATCAATCATCAGTTGAGGGGCAAACGAAATGCGGTGTCCCAGAAGTCTTTCGTGTTGAACCGGAGTGACCACCCTTATTCCCCAGTGCTCGGGGGGGTTTGTTCCAAGCGGAATAAGCAAGGACGATTTATCCCAGTTCACCCTCGCCTGGGACACGTGGCAAAATAATGCTATCGTGTCTCTGAGCGCGTAGAATGCTTGATCAGATATTGGTGTAAAAGCCACGGAGTCGTCTGCGAACGCCTCAGTTTTTAGACGATCTCCGGACGGCAGAAGCAGACCCGGGATTTGGGGATTTGCACGAATCATTGAGTGCATGATTTCCACATACAGGAGATAAAGGTAGGGGGCCACCGGGCACCCTTGCCTCACCGATCTATTCAGTGCAATAGGGGCCGAAAGTTTGCCATTTATTGACAATTTGGACTCTGAGCCAGTGTGCAACGCGTGGATCACATTTCTAAATCTCTGCCCAAAGCCATATGTTGTAAGGGCTGCCTGAAGGAATTCCCAACCAACCCTGTCATAGGCCTTCTCCAGGTCAATCAGCAGCACCGCAATCTGGTCATGTCCCTGTCTCACTATCTCTATTATCTGTTCCGCCGTCATCACATTAAAAAGTATTTGACGGTCTTTAAGGAAAGCAGTTTGAGTTGAATGAATCAAAACCGGCAAAACAGTTTGCTGTCTGAGCGCAAGAATTTTAGAGACCAGTTTATACAGCACTGGCATAAGAGTGATCGGGCGCCAATTTCGTATGTCCGCCCGATCCCCTTTTTTGTAAATAAATGTTATTATTCCTGCAAGCATATCAATTGGRGRCGAAGCCCCCAAAAAKATARCTTGCACTGAAGYTGTTAATGCAGGTAGTAGTCGTAGTGAATTTTGTCTGAAAAATAGGAGCGGGAGCCCATCTTGACCCGGCACCTTGTGCAGCGGCAGCGAGGTAAGAGCCATCTTGATCTCCTCCATCGTGGGTGGCTCTTCCAGTCGCTGCACATCTGTCTGAGTCAAGGATGTTCCCACGGTTGACCAGACGGAGTCGTGAAACTCCGTCAGCAGTTGCTGCTCTGTGTGTTGAGCCTAAGATGCCAACAACTGCTCGTAAAACAAGGCTACATTTTGAATGATGTCTGTTGTTGTTATTGCTGGTTGGCGGGTGTCGTCCCAAGGGTGTTTCGTTGTGAGCATCTACGAAGATGCCATTTGAAGACGATGTCCCTTGAAAAAAGTCGCGTTCATCTTGTCACCTTTGGCCAACCAGGAAACCTTGTTACGGTGTGCAGCCTCCCTCAGCGCCGGCAGTCCCACCAAAACTGTGCGCTGACAGAGTTCGTCCATTGCTCGCATAAGATCCAGCTCATTGGCCGGTTGTTGGGAGGCCCTGACAATTATATCGACCATTTCATGGTTGAGATTTGCGATGCGAGAGCTCCGTGTAGCTGTCAGTAATTTTTGGATGAGGTTCCCCCGACGCAGCACCGTTCTGAGTCCACCTATTAACCATTCCACCGGGTCTTGAAAGAGGTATCTGGCCGAGGCCCATTTTGACCAGAACTCCATCAAGAAGTCGGTAAAGTCTGGTGACAGGACGACCCATTCAGGTAGGGAGAGGCGATCATGTGCCATTCTTATTGTCGGGTTTTGATATATCTCCACAAGCAGCGACAGATGATCAGAGCCGACCTGAGGCAAGACTGCACATCTGTTCAGACGTGCAAGGAGGGTCTCAGACATGAAGAACATGTCTATTCTACTTCTCGTCAGATATTGTTGGTGAGTCCCCCCCGTTGCGAACCAAGTATAAGACCGATCAACGGGGTGTAATGTGCGAAAGGCATCAGTGAAATCGTTCTTTTGCAGAAATTCAACCAGGCGGATAGCATCAGCAGAGAGGGGTGCTGGTCGGATGGAATCAAGGCCCGGGAGGATTGTTGTGTTCCAATCCCCTCCTAACAGCAGATGTTGAACATCCGATAGCACCCAGGGGAGGGAACGAAACAGATCAATCCTTCAGGGGCAGTGGGCGGGGGAGTATATATTAAAAACGGCCCACTGCTCTTGTCCTACCTCAAACCTGATCCAAGCCCAATGGCCATTATGGTCCCAATAATAGTCTGTAACTCGAAAGGGGAATGTTCTGGCCAACAAAATGGCCACCCCTCCCCTGGTGTCCTGAGAGGGGGCCCAAAATTGCTGGCCAGACCACCACCCCATCTGTTCCGCTATGGCCCGGTCGTCCAACTTTGTTTCTTGCACTAGAAGGATCTGAATCCCTCTGTTCCTGACCAGGGTCTTAATGTAGGATCTTTTTACCGCCACTCGTCTGGACCCCAGTCCCCGAACGTTCCAAGTTGCTATTCTTATTTTATCCATCAAATTCTATGTTCATCGGTCCTACTGTGTGCATTTCAGTTCCAGAAAGTGTTTGGAGAAAAGGCTTTTGTGCCAAGGCAAGTGGCCATCAACCTGATGAATCAACGCTGCAGTCCATACATCGTGCACAGTTGTTTCTACCAATGTCTGGCCTGCAGTGTTCTGTAGCAGTGTCAGCGGCAGCCATCTAATAGGAGCCAATGCCGGCTGCGCTCTTATTTCTGGGTTGACCACTGCATCGATCAGAGGGAAAAAAATTAGATCCTTCCTTCCCTGATCTGTAGTCGGAGTGAGACGCACCCACTCTACCTCAGGAAAAAAACGGATCTTGAAAGTTGGAGATAGCCACTTGGTGACCTCTCGCATCACCACTTCCGGCTTCGGATCCTCAAAGACTTGGAAATGCGGTATTCTGAGCTTGTCCCCTTCACCCATGACGGCTAGGAGGTTAAGCAAGCCATCTTCAGCTAAGAATATGAGAGGTACCACTATGCAGAAGTGGCCTTCGACCATTACTTTCAATATGTCCGCGGGAAAAACCGGGGCTCGTTGGTGAGATCGAGGATCAAGATCCTGAGGCTTATAGCCAACAGCAACGAGATCGTCGTCTGCCACATCAACCCAACTTTCTTTAACCCGTTTGTCTCGTTGCTGATCGACCATACGTTTCCCGTCGGTCTTTGACCGGCTGTATGGTTGTAAACCCAATTTGGGCCTAGAGGCCAGAGCTTTCCTTCTTTGCAGCGGGCGAGTGTCTTTGTGTACTGACATTTCAATCTCTGGACCCGGACGGGTGTCGTTGTTATCGTCGTCGTTGCCGTCGTCATCAGTAGCGTCATCATAGATCTCCTCATCTTGCGGTTGATTCTGTTGTGTTGGAATCACTGCAACTGTCCCGTTTGTTGGTGTGACATTAAGTCCATCCTCGTCACCTCAGAAGGTCCAGCAACTGTTCCTTCCGTGGGGGGGGTTTCCTGAGGACCATCGCGGGGTGGTGGCAATCCAGTGCCTGATCCTGACGGTTGAGGCACGACGCCGGGGCCAGCAGCCTGGCTCGCAGAGCCGGTCGCGGGCTGAGTCAGTTGTCCTTCGGGACGAGGCTCAGCCGGTTGGCCCTCGGGTGGAGGCCCCTTGACAGCCCCTGAGGGGCTGTTCGATGGCCGTCCCAAGGGACCATCCTTGGGTGGCACTGTTCCTCTCCCCAGCACCTGTGCATAGGACGGTCCTGCTTTGCCTTGTTTTTTTGGGCAATCGTCATCAGTGTTTTTGTGGCCGTACCATCTGCATGAAGAGCACCAGGGGGTATCCTGAGTTGCCACCTCAAGTTTGTGCCATCCGTCCGGTGTCCGAAATTTGAAGAATTTGTTGATCTTGTGTCTCATCCGAGGATGCAGATCATAACGACGGTTGACAAGACGCGGAGAAGATTTGTTCCACTCAGGGGGGTAACTCTTCAGTATCTGGCCATACTCTTTCTTGATCGCCGCCTCAAGGAAAGGCATTGCCAAGAAAGGCACTCTCGGAACCCTAATCCAAAATCGTTGAGGTTGAACATCGTCTCTCACTGTGGCTTGCTCTTTCGGTGTTGCCCATGGGCGATATTGCACCTCACAAGGTTTACCTCCAACCGTTGCTTTCTGTTCACATTTCGGTGTTTTTATAATCCAATCGCATAAGGCATGGTTGGGGGCAAGATATGAGATCATATTCGCCCCCTCAGGTCGAATTCTGCCTTTATGCCTTTGAGCGAGTGAGAGGTCCCAACCATCTTCCATGGATCTCATCCACTCCTCTTTCTGGGCAAAGRCAACATCAGCACCCGGGCCTTTGAAAACAACCATGACAGCATGTCTACGGAGATAATCAACTATGAGACATGCTGCCTGTGGAAGTATATCCACCATGACCGTGTCTTTTTCCTTAGGGTCTCTGGAAGTTGTAATGAATTGCCCAGCCCGATCTGCGTCCTCAACCCCTGTGAGGAAGCAATTTCGGAGCATGACCCCCAACTCGTCTTGTGTTTYTCCAGCCATTGTTCTTCAGCCTTTCTCCAGTTCAAAATSAGAATGATGTAAAACGATTCCTAACTGAAATGACGAAAAGACCAGTCTATGATATTGTCGTTAAGGCCTACGTTGTCTYTCGGTGGCTCTAAAACAGAAGTGGAYAGGAGACATCGCAATTTCAKAAATSAGAAGACAAAACGTRATTCGCTAGGAAATGACAAAACATCATCAGTCTTGTCTTCCRRTGGACCGAGAAATACAGGTCCACATGGCAAAACATCATCAGTCTTGTCTTCCGGTAGACCGAGAAATACAGGTCAACAGGAAGCAGTTGGCATTTCGGAAATTGGAACACAAAACCTAATTCAGTAGAAAAAGGCAACACTTAATTCCAGTCAGCAAATCCTACGCAGTGTCAGATCGAAAGACGAAAGCCGACAGGAATTACAATTTAAAAAAATTTGACGTTCCAAAGCGGCTTAACGTACGCGGTCAAGCCAAAAGCAATTGCTGTTTCAGAAACAAGAGCGCCCAAAATATTAACGAAAGTTTTGCTTCCGATATCTCCCGCAGGAAGAACTATCGGCGGGAAGTCCAATTGAATCAACGCGTTTGCAAGGCAAAGCGTCGCCCTATCAAAAAAATAGCCACAACAAAACTACAAACGAGCAAAAGAGAATTCTCAAGCGATCCAATGTCTCGTTCCGGAATAAAGAGATCTCAGATAAACAATCGCAGATTCAGAGCAAAAAATTTCAGCGTCCGTCGACTATTATACCTGGGTGATGACGATGCTCACAGCAAAGGACAGTACTCACAATGATGTTCACGGCAGTCGCTGCGTTCGTTGACCAGGAGATAATCGCCACGTTTGCCGCAGGCCAACCCTGAGCAGAGCCAAGGCGGGATCTCCTGCAGCGTCTCCGTATCGAAGACCGGGGGACGAATGCCCCCGATCAGTTACGTCAGGTGTGTTGGCGGCGTCCAGGCTCCACCCTCCGGGCGTCCCCACAACGTCGTCTCTCCCTCCTCGGCCGAACGGGAGTCCTAACACCAGGTCAAGTGAAACCGGCGATGGCCAGGAGTCTATCAAAACCCCTTCAGTGCCTCCCTACATGCGCCCACGCACCACCTCCCCAGGCATCCATAGCCACCCCGTCGTCAGGTTTTGGCGGTCAGGTTTTACTGTTGTTGTCAACACCGAGCGCGAGCTCCCGACGTCCAAACGCTGCCCATTTGCCCCGATTAATGGGCTTTTGAGCCTCGTGTTTCTCGGCATGCGATTACAGTCAGATGCATCCAGGTGTAGCTGTAATTGCAGATCAGATACATCCGAGTGTAGTAGTGATTGCAAACGGAAGTGCTCGTGTGAATGTGCCCTGAATCGGGGGATAGTTCAGAGTCTTCAGACAAAATGAAGAAAAGAAAAACAAAGAGAAAGGCATTCCATTCTATTCCCAACCACACCCTTTCCATTACTAATTTTTTTTTTTTTATTTTTTTTTTTTTCCAAATTTGGACCATTTCTCGATTTATGCGTGTCATCCTTGCGCAGGGGCCATGCTAATCTTCTCTGTATCGTTCCAATTTTAACGGACGTCCCGAAGGACCCATTACCTATTTCTGAATTTCGACATCTGTCAATCCTCTATTGTTTTTTTTTTTTTGCCACCTCTAGTAATCAATCGTGAATATTAATGATATGATTTTACGGAAGAATCTATCATACTCAGGCATACCCTTGCTGGGGCCAAGTCCCACTGGCAGCGTTGAGTTTCGTCAATGCCCGAATCTCGATGTGTATGTGGAGATGTGCACAAAATTGTGTCGAGTTTGGTGTGGAATGCCGGGGAAATGGGAGAAATCGTGGGTAAGAGGGTGTTATCGCTGTTATACAAAAAAGGCAACAAAATGAACATTAGGAATTATAGACCTATCACTCTACTCACAGTAGTCTATAAGATGGTGGCCAAAGCGCTGGCACATCGTATGGCATCTGTCCTGGAAGACGTCATACACCCGACACAAACAGGGTTCATGACTGGAAGGAATATACAAGAAAATATCTTACTAGTCAATGAGGTGGTCGAACTAGCCCAACGGAATAAAGCAAACGCGGCCATTATATTCATTGACTTCAAAAAAGCATACGACCACGTTAACTGGGAATTTCTGGACAAATGCTTGGAGAGAATGAACTTTGGACCAGTCTTTCGACGTTGGGTAAGGATCCTTCATCATAACGCCACCACCTGTGTGCAGGTCAACGGGTCGATAGCGCTCCCCTTCGAGCTTCAGAGGTCTGTAAGACAAGGGGATCCCATTGCACCCTATCTTTTCTTGGTAATAATGGAAACACTCTCGGCCAACCTCTGGTATAATAAGAACCTCTCTCGCATTAAGATCACGAACATCCCGGGGGAGGCAGTGCCGATCTGCTCACTTTTTGCTGATGACCTCACCATAATGGTGGAAGCGACAGATTGTAACACGGAAGAAATCCAAACTCTCATGAACTGGTTCTGTCGGCTCTCCGATATGGCAGTAAATTGGGGGCAGAAGACAGTAGGATGGTGGATGCACCAGCAAGGAGGAAGGCCTCCTGAAAACCCGCAAGTCACATGGCTCCCCCTGGAAGACCCTTTGAGAGTTTTGGGAGCCCTCATTACAGCAAAAGGGAAACCGACGACCAACGATGACTGGTTGACAAGACCAGCAAACGCTAAACTAAAACAATGGAATAAAAAGCTCACATCGTTATTTCGGCGGGCCCTCGTTATTAATAATGTGGTTTTGGCCATACTTTGGTACAAATCAATTATATGGCCCATGAGCGACGGGGGGCTTAGGTCACTAAAACAGCAGCTAGCAGCTTTCCTTTGGAGAGGGGACAGTAATACCCCCCACGCAATTAGTCGAGTTGCTTGGGACTCCGTGATCCAGCCTAAGACCAGAGGAGGACTAGGAATTGTGGACCCGGTCACTCAATCCCAAGCCCTTACGCTTCGCTGGCTTCAACACATTATCTTTTCTTCGTCCTCCCCCTGGCCCCCCCTGGCTCTGGCGCAAATCGCTGCCCTAGCACCGGAAGCCCCCCCGGAGACTAACCCCCTGGTATGGCTACAAGATAGATACTGGAGGCTTCCAAGGAAAGATAAGAATGGGAACCCCGCGAGCACACATTGACTGCGCTTACTTCGCACATGGAGGAAGCTCCCGCCGCCCGACCGACCCAATCCGGAGCGATGGGAAGAAGTCTTCAGACAACCGCTGTTCGGGAATCGATTGATTACGGATGCCTTGGGCCAGGTAAGATGCAACTCAGATGCTCCTTGGAAAGGTTGGGTTAAACATGGTGCTAGCAGGGTAGGGGATCTGTGGGATACAGAGGCAAGATGTTGGAAGAGTACAGAAAGGATGCGGGCATGGCTACGTTACTGCCACCTCACGGAATCGGCGCTAAACGAACTCATTGAAAGTTTCCCTCTCCAATGGTATAGCATCGTTCGAAAAGGGCCTCAATTGAGAGAAGGAGACTGGGTTTGCCTGCCCGATCATAAGGAGGAGATAGGAAAAGTACACATTGTAGACCCAACACAGACCCTAATTGAGATTTTCTCCGTCCAAAAAGATGGCACTCTACGGGGCAGCCAGGATCCTTTTATCTGGACGGACAGAACGAACATATATCGCATCAGAGTTTTGGACAATGGCAGAGGACGATGTGCCTACTGCCCAACAACCCCGATTGAGGATCTCCTCTTTGACCCCGACGAGTGGCATTGGTCCCAGGGAGCCACGACTAGACAAGGGCTGACAAAACAACTAACACTTTACAATCTAAAAACCAAACCAGCCTATCGTATGCTCCGTCCCAAACGAAGACTGCGGGAGACGGTTGAGGACAGGTGGCATCGTCATCTTAACGTGGACCGGGACTTGCTCAAACCGATCCGTTGGTTCACACAACTTAAAAATAAACCCGCTAAGATCTCGGCCCTTCAGTGGCAAATAGCACACCGATGCCTGTCAACAAACAACTGGTTGATAGATCACACCCGTTTGGAGCAGCAAGGTCGGGCATTACCCTGGTGCCATAGTTGTCTCTTGGGTTACCCGGGGAGGAAAAGGGCCGAAACAATTGAACACATCTTCCTCCAATGCCCGGGTTCGATTTTGCTCTGGAGGGTTTGGGACAGGATCTGGCGACACATTGTCCCCGGTGCAGAATGGCCATGGGAGTGGAGGGCTATATTACTAGGTCATTACCCCCCGATTCGGGGAGACACATTTGAGGAGAACATGTTTCATTTGGGCAGGCGGGCGGTCTTGTGGGTCATCTGGTGGAAACGTTGCATTTTGGAAATGGAAGGGGCACGGGTTGAAGAAGGAGAAGTCACAGAACAGTTACGCCTATTAGTCCAACATGAAATTGCTGCCCAGTGGAAGGCGGCCAAAGACAAACTTGACCAAATGAATTCCCGATCTGACATCAACAGGATCATCTCCCGATTCAGTCATGATTGGTTGGGAGGGGAAAGAAAAGGATGGTTGGCGGAGGTAAGATGGTCTGAGAATTGCCAGCGGGGAGGAGAGCTGCAACACACCGGACGGAGATAGCAAGAGATTATCAGCTGATCTTCCATGAGTGGACAAACCTCGATCCCAGCGAGAGGTTACGCCCGGCTCAGGAACTTGCAGACCCCTTCCCCCCCCACCCACTGGCACTGGAAGAGGTCCTCCCCGCATGCTCACAGTAACCCAGTCCGGTGAAACCGGCCCGGCTCAGTTATCTTCGTTCTGATTTTTTCGGTCTACCTTCTGGCTACTTGATCCTGCCCTCCTTTTCTGTGGTCTCCTACTCCTGCTCCCTTCTGCTCTCTTCCGACCTCTGCCCTCTTCTGTTCCTTCTCTGGTTGTCTATCCCCGTTTATCCCTGTTCATCTCTGCTCACCTCTGTCTATTCTGTCCCGCCCAATGCAAGCCCAGTCTAATGGTTAGTAGAGGGACAGCAGCAKATGGACACACTGCAGGACTGGTTGGATGAACAGCACTGATATCGGACGCTGGTCCCGGTTTCCAGCCTTGGCAATGTACTGTCTGCCTCAGCCTTTCTGATAGTTCCATAGACAGAGAGGCGCCGGGTTGGTTGGATGAACAGCACAAATATGGGACGCTGGACCCGGTTTCCAGCATTGGCAATGTACTGTTTATCCCAACTTTTTCAGATAGTTTCAAAAATAAAGAGGCGCCAGAAGGAGAGCAGGTGGTTGGCAGGGGCCGGGGTTGGGGGAGGCTCCACTGTTGGCCCACAGTGGGTCCCCCCCAATATCCGAGCCTGCTGCAAAATTGGTATGGTATAGTGGACTGAATGGGAGGCTGGACCCAGTTCCAGCGCAAAGGCGCCACTCTTAAAATGTACCGCTTATAAAGATGTAATTAAGGGACGCTGGACCCGGTTTCCAGCAAAAAAAGGACACATAGATCAGGTATGGGATGCTGGACCCGGGTTCCAGCACTGTAGCGYCACTCTCRCTGAGGAAAAAAGCTTTCRAAAAAACATTTCAGCTGACGTTTGTGCAGCACGTTTCTGTCTATTTCTGCATTGGCTGTTATCTTAGCCTTTCTCAAACATATGCTATTACAGAGTACAAGACACACTAGGCGCCATGAGGATAGTAGGTGGATGGCAGAGGCTAGGGGAGGAAGGGAGACTCTACTGGTGCCCCCCGGGGTTTCTCCCGCCAATACCCGACCCTGCTGCAGTTTTGGTAGGGGAGAGTAGATTGGATATGGGACGCTGGACCCGGTCTCCAGCACAATGGTGTCACTTTCAATGATGTACTGTTTCGTCAAGATGTATTTAAAGGACGCTGGACCCGGTTTCCAGCAGGTGTTGCTCCCCACCAATAGATGGAGCGGCCCACCAGGCAAAGCCTCAATCCCGGTGGTTCTCTTACCACCACCAGGATAGAGGCCTTCAACAAGGGCCTTTCCTTAAAAAAAAAAAAAAAAAAAAAAAAAAAAAAAGAGTTTCCTCAACGCCACATCCCCACAAACACGTTCATGTGTTTTTTTTTTTTTTTTTTTTTTCCCCAAGAAAACTTCTTGCCTCAGAATCCTGCTTAACGAGGTGATATGTTGAGGAGATTCAACACTGCTAGTGGGACTTGGCCCCTGTTGGTGCACTGACTTCGAGACTCGATCACATTTCCCATTTCAGATTTCGAGCCCTTCCACCACACACATTCCGTGCACACTCTCCTGGATCGTTTTTGTTTATTCTTTTGGCAAAAAAAGTACAAAGAACACATTTATTACAAGTGGCTTGCGCTTCTTCAACACTTCCTCCCACACGTAAAAATGCAATGCACACGTGTCAAAGAGAGTTTTTCCTTTCTTTTCTAGTCTTTGCATGGCTCAGAGAGTGCTATGACGTAGACTTGATACGGGCCACTAGAATATCAATAAACAGGAATTTCAAAAGGAAAAGAACAAAAAGAGAGAGCTCCTCCGTTCTGAACTTAGCCGGCCTGGACATCATACCGGAAGTGGGTGGCTGCTGGGGGAGAGGCGCCCTTGTGGAGAAGGTCTGTGGCATGGGGGTGACCATGCCTTGTTTACAATGTGGTTACGCTGCGATATTTAAACCTCTGACTACGTTGTAGTTTTGAGTTTATCTCTCCCCTTGTGGAGGAGGGTCATGTACTGGATCAAGAGCATGTGTGTGAGAGACTACCATGTGTGGTGTTGTGTGTGTGTGTGTGTGTGTGTGTGTGTGTGTGTGTGTGTGTGTGTGTGTGTGTGTGTGTGTGAGTGAGTGAGTGTGGACACTGCGGCCATGCAGGGGTGGGGTTGTTATCCCAACCAGTATGGTTCCACTGTTGAACACCATGTCATGGCTGCAGTAGTTAAGATGCTTGGCTCTGGAGACCAAAGGTGGCGATTGATATCCGTGTGCTGTCTTTTTTTTTTTTTTTTTTTTTTTTTTTTTTTTTTTTTTTTTTTTTTTTTTTTTTTCTCATTTTCTCGATTTTCCCTTCCTTCCTCTCCTCTCGAGATATCTCCTTTTTTTTTTTTTTTTTTTTTAAAGACGCCCCTGCCAGTGTTAGTGCTGTCTCTTATACACATCTAGATGTGTATAAGAGACAGCCACTAACACCTCGGGAGAGGCTCCATCTATTGGTGGGGAGCATCACCTGCTGGAAAACGGGTCCAGCGTCCCATGTTACAAGGATTAATGTCTGAGAATGTCTGAGAATGTCTGAGAATGTCTGAGGAATGTCTAGGAAGTCTGAGCATGTCTGAGCATGTCTGAGAATAAAATGTCCAAGAAAGGCAAGGAAGATGAGGACTGCGACTGTGGGACCTGCCAGCATTGATTGCCCTACAAACCAGGGGATTGACTGAGCAGGCCTGTAAAGTGTCCAGTAGTATAGTCCTTTATGAACATGGAGTATTGTGTATCTCTTCACCCTCGGAGAAGAGCGCCAGATGAACGTTTCAGAGCTGATACTATTCATTGACTACCTCCAGACTCTGCCCTATGTCTCAGGCTGCTCAGGCTATCTTTAGCGTGGTCCTTCCCAGGGGGCTCCAGGGAGGAGTTCCAAGTTCGGGCGTTGATACAGAAAAAGAGGGGATCATAGGGATCAGATATCGCATTCAGGGTAGAACCTCTGCCAATGACAGGGCATGGGGCGGGAAGGGGTCTGGGAAGTCCGAGGGAGGGCGCAATGGGAAAGAGGGCTCTATGTTAGTCCAGTCTTTGAAAACTAACCGATAGTCTCTTATTTCTTCCAGGTCTCGCATCTCTCCATCTTTGTCACCACTCCATTCTATTTTTGCAATCCATCCTTCTCTTTCCCCTCCTACCCAGTCCGTACAAAATGCCGTAATCCGTCTCCTGACATCTCCAATTTTGTCTGAGGAGAGCTAAACGTGCTTTTGTGTCCAACCATCTACGTGTGATTTCAAGGTGTACCTGCTGTTGGATCTGTTCTGTGATCTTTGCCCCCTCTACCCTTACCTTCTCCATGGCCAGGGTGCATCTCTGCCACCAGAGCGCCCATATTACCGCCCTCCTTCCAAGTCTGTACATATTCTCTGCGAAGGTCGTGGGCTGTTCCTGCCAAAACCCAGTGTCCAGCCAGTACGGCTTGCCATGACCAGGGCCAGGGAGTGTCTGGTTCCATTTTACACCATATACGGTCCAACCATCTCCATGTGAATTGGGCAATCAGGCATTGCATGAAAATATGTTCAATGGTTTCCGCCTTCTTGTGGGAGGGGAAGAGACTCTGACACCGCTGGCACCATGGGAGCAATATGCCTTTTTGTTCGAGGTTTGTCCGGTCAGTTAACCAGTCGTTGGTTGACAGACAGAGGTGGGCTATTTGCCACTGGAGGGAGGTGATTTTCATGGACTTGCATTTCTGTTCCTTGAACCATTGGATTCGTGACAGGAGGGTACGGTCCACGTTCAAGTGTTTGGCCCATCTATCATTGATCAGGTCCCCTAGATAGCGTTTAGGTCTGAGCATTTTGTAGGCTGATTCAACCATTAGTTAGTGCAGGCTAATATGTCTTGTCTTGGGGCCTTCCTTCTTTTGGAGAGGTCGCCAAGTCCATTCTACCGGGTCCAAAGGCAAGTCCTGGATTGGTTTGTCTGGCTGGAATGCCACCCTTTGTCCTTTCTCTTCTATAACTCTCATGCAGTGCACTGATGTTTTGTCTCTTCATTCGAAGGGTGCTCCGCTTTCTTAAAAGGTGCCTGTTCTGGTATAAGTACGGTATTCGACCAAGATTATTCGGGGCGAACCCATATGTATTAGGCCAATTCTCAGTGGGGTCCCAGTGTCTGCAACCCAATCCCCCTCTTTCAGGGTAGATCCATGTTTGGCGCACCCCCACTCCATTTCTATCTTACCTCATGCGAGGAACATCACTCTCTACTGGTGCAACCTGACCAGACAACGGATGCGGGCACTAACGCTGAATGAGCTCCCCCATTTAACCCCAGTTGAGGCACTAGTGTACAGGCCTCGTTATACGGGAACCTCGGGAGCTAGGCGCATAGTTCTCAACTAGTCCCATGAGCAGTGAGGGCGTTCATAGGCAGTGTCTAATGGTCGTCTAACCAAGGTCTAACCTATGAGCCCCTTACCTCTAAGTACCGACCCAGCACGGTGCGGTTCATATATGGCCACTATTGGTTATTGAATATACCGGTTGTTATGTGAGCTAGTGTGATATCATAGTCTGTATGGATGTATGTGGTTGCTTTCTGTGAGCTAGTGTGATATTCTAGTCTGTATGGATGTATGTGGTTGCTTTCTGCTACTAATGAGCCTTGCTTATGTCTGTTCGCTAGGGAGAATCGACTTAGTGGTAATGGTGGAGACCTCGACCCTCGTCAACTACCCCCGACCACCTCTGATAGCCCACCACCCCAGAATGGGTCTACTGACATCGAGAGTAGGACACACCTCTTAATTCAACATTGGTTTCCCTACAAGGCACCCCTGCCCACCAAAGGACTGTCACGGTATCGTCATGCACCCAAACAACCCCTTACCACTCTCCGACCCGAGAGAGTAGCATCCATCCCTCGTCAATTCTCCCGTAGGAAAGAAACACGTCCCCATCCAAATCCGTCCAAAAGATCATCCCTAGCTGATATGATGAATGAGCATAGTATGAAGTTGAACTCGGGACCTCCAAGTTACAATATCAGAGTTCTACCCACTGAGCTATTGAGGTTAAGTCTGTAAGGGCGCTATGCCAGGCCCGGGGCAAGTACGTGGGGTACAACCTACACCAGTCAATTGTGCTCGGGGGAAATTGTAGGCCGACAAAGTCGAACCCGCAACCTCCTCGTTGCAACACCAGAGCTTTTTACTGAGCTACCACATACTTGCTTACCAACTGACCGTCTCGAAGGTAAGACGCCAAACATGCCACAAACACTATCGTGGGGGCAATGGGAATTGAACACACGACCTCCAGAGTGCCACTTGAACACCTTACCAATTGAGCTACACCCAGTCATGCAGAGGGGATCTGAGGCTATGGAAGTACTGATCTGTACGTAGCCCGGTAACCTGCCAGGAAATCGTACCAGGAGTGGGTAGCTGTTGGGGGAGAGCCCCCCTTGTGGTCGAGGGTGATTTGTTGGATTAAGAGTAGGGTGTGAAAGACTGACGCGTGTGGTGTTGTGTGTCTATGAAACACCCGCGGCCGCGGTCGCCGCGGGTACGACCGCGTTCCGCGGTCAGGGCCGCTAGCCCGCGGTCATGACCGCGGCGACTGCAGAATGCCGCGGCCCGCAGCGGCCGAGGGGAGAGGGGGTTGGGGGTGGGGGTTTCGGATTGGGGTTCCTGAACCCCGACCCTACCCCCTCGAACAAAAAAAAGTTAAAAAAAATAATTTTCGGGGGGGTCGTTTTCGGTGTGTGGAAAAAAAATAAAAAATAAAAAAATGATTGATTGATTGATTGATTGGTTGATTGATTGATTGGTTGATTGAAAGATTGATGGATTGATTGATTGATTGATTAATTGGTTGATTGATTGATTGATTGATTGATTGATTGATTGATTGATTGATTGATTGGTGGGGGCGGTCCTCCCAACCCTCCCCCCGGCACACACACACACACACACACACACCCG
>BFEA01000205.1:1612091-1624573 GCA_003427395.1 Chara braunii | reverse complement strand
GCATCGGTGTCATCATCATTAGAGTGCTGCTCGTCACCATCATCATCAACAGGGCGTGATTTGACAGCATCATCACAGTAATGGTTTGTCATCATTATCAGGGCGCTGCTCATCATCACCATCATCAGCATCAGGGTATTGCTCGTCATCATCATCAAGGCGTATGTCTTCACTCCTGCTCGGCACTAATATTATCACTATTATCAAGGAGCCATGCATCAGGGGTGCTGCTCGTCACTCATTGTTGTATCTCCATCGTCAAATATCTCTCCATCATATAGCACGGTTGGCAAAGCTTGACGTCATCATAGGACGTTGCTCATCATCATCATCATCATCATCATCATCATCATCACCATCTTTAGGTTATCATCTAAGGTGCTCGTCATCACACCATCATCATCTTGTAGTCATCATAGGGCACTGTGCGTCATCATCTTCATCATCATCATCATCATCATCATCATCATCATCATTGCTGACATCACCATCAACATCATCATTATTATAATCATCATCATCAGTGCGTCATCAATATCATCAACATCATCATCATCTTCATTATCATTATCATCATTATCGACATCACCATCATCATCGCTATCATCATCATCATCATCATCATCATCATTTTGTAATCATAGGGGTTGTTGGTGCTGCTCTTTGGTATGATCATCATCATCATTCCGTTTTCATTCTCATCATTCTCATCATCATCATCATCTTGTTTTTATTAGATGTTGTTGTGCATCAGCAGGTGAGTTGGTTGTCTCCATCATTCTCATTATCATCATCTTCCTAGTGTTGTCCATCGTCATCAACAAAATCCAACAAAATCCACGCAAATGATATTTTGGTAAATGCGCCATCAATAACTGTTGTCGGCTGGATCGGATTGTTCCCGGAGGGCTGAACGGTGGGAAGGGGGTGGGGGGAGCTCTATCCTGCAGGGGCATCGCAAGGTGGGGGGTGAATGTCTCAAAGAGGGTAGGGGCGGAGTAGGGGGTTGCCTTATTATGGGGCAAGGACTGTGTGTGGGTCAACATCAGTCCCTGCGGAGGCAGAAATGGGCAAGGGGCGGGGGGGCATGCTTTAGGTGGGAACTGCGTGCTCCTGGGGAAATGGGGGGAGAGGATTGGTCCTATATTGGGGCCGAGGGAGAGTGGGTGACTCTCCTTGGCGGAGGCAGTGTAGGGGTGAGGGGGGAGGGGTAGGGGGAGGGAGGGGCGATCTCTCTCGAAGAAATCTATCATCCAATTTACTATAGCCTTCCATTTGGTTGCCTCTCGAGGAGGTTGTAGGAATAGGTGTTATCTGGCAAGCCATCTGTGATCCTGCGAGGGGTGGTCGAAAAGTCGGTGGCCCTCGAAGCCCGATGCTGGAGCAACGCTGGCCGGAGCTGGAGCCAGGTGGCGCAACTCTGTGACCTAGCTTAATGGGGGCGTGAAGCCTGGTAGAGAGCTCTAGGGGGCTGTTTGCGGGGGCAGTCCCAGTGGTCATCGGGGGTCGTAACTGGAGCAATGCGGGCTGGTGCTGGAGCAAGGTGGTGCAACTCTGTAACCTAACCTGATGGGAGCATGAGGCCTGGAAGAGCTTCGGTTCGTGCTGAAATTAGCCATGCTGGTGGTGGTCGTAGGTGGATTGAATAGGTTTCACTTATCTGATTTGTGATGGGGAGGCTTTTTGACACACATATTCTATTGACTTGTTAGAGTCTAAAAAAAAAAAAAAAAGTCAGTTGTTCTTATGAATGTCTTAGGACTTTAGGGTTTCTTAGCAATCCATCGTAGGCGGTTTCTATGCTGTTATACTCAGTGATCCGTGGCCGTTCAATGCCAGAACGACGCTGGCCAGTGCTAGGGTGTTGCCTTGTTACCTGCTGATGCAGGAGCGTGAGGCCTGGTAGAGAAATCTGGGGATGCTTTGGGGTGGGCATCCCAAGGGACGACCAAGGGTTGCTGCTGGGATGACGCTGGTCGGAGCTGGGTCGAGTTGTGTTGCCCTGTAACCCAGCAGGGTGGGGGCGTGAGGCCTGGAAGAGCTCAGCAGGGAGTAAGACTGTGTTGGAAAGTCTTAGAAGGGCTTGTTAGGGATCCTGAGGGTTGTGAGCATTCGTAGGACCTCTGTAGCAGCCTATTGCATGCGTAGTTCCTTAATAGGTCATTAAATATTCACAGACTGATCTCAGCCGAAGCCGGGTAATGGCCCCGGTATCTCAAACGATCTCAAATTTTCTCAATGATCTGTACAATTCGATATGGGACGCTGGGCCTGGTTCCCTGCACGTGCTGCTCCCCACGAATAGACTGGAACATTTGTTTGAAAAAAAAAACAACATACAACACCGTGGACTACCCTTGGGTGGTGCGCAGGCAGTATCTGTAATAGTACCATGCGTCAGCCCAAGGGAATGTGTGTCCAGCTGTGTGTCAATCTAACGCCCTGCCGGTGTCCATGCGCAAGGCCACAGGGTTTTGAACCCGCAACCTTATACCACAATGCGCATTTCCAACCGGTGCTCTAACCACTCAGCTACATCAACTGGACAGGGTGGATGGGGGTCTTCTGAGGGGGATGTTAAGAAAAAAAAAAGAAATCCTAAGAAAAATTAAGGATTTTCAGCCTCTTCATTCGACTCATCCTTGGAGCATCGACTTTAGGACAAGTCCGACGAGGGATGCTAGAGAGAGGAAATAAACAAAAAAAGGAAAAGAGAAAGAGTTGTGCTTCGGACTTTTGGCCAATAGGGTCCCGTCATAATCCGGATTCTCGGTAGGAACGTCTCTCTACATGTGTGCCCGCTCCTCTCCGTGAAATGTAGATTCTTGGGCTCCAAGGCACCTCGCGAGGTCCCTTGGAGCCCGAGGATGAAATGGTTGGGGAATCGTAAAAATTATCTAGGCTTCATCCTCAGGATGTTTTCACATTGTCAATCCCGATTTCATCCCCGAGGACAGGTGGAATGGTGACAAAATCCTTGGAATCGTGGTTCCAAGGAGTGTCTTATGAGGCCCAAGCGAGGCAGATGGAAGCGAGGCAGATGGAAGCGGTGAAAAAGGCGGCAATGCAAAAAAAAAAAAAGAAAAAAAAAAAGGCGGCAATGCAAAAGGCACCCAAGCAAAAATGCAGGAAAGCAAAAGGCACCCATAGTTCACAGCATTTGTTAACTGTAGGTTTGAACACTGGAAGCGGTTGTGCCCCATCCCATTCCCATTCCACCGGGTCGAATGGGAGGGCACATGTAGGGGTAGACATAGCCCGCCCACCCATCCTTCCGATTACCCAGTACTCCCACTTGGATCAGATCAATCCAACTTTGATCTTTATTTACTTCTTCATTTCTTTCAAACCACCAGTTCTTGGCCCAACTATCCGCGTGGGAAAAAGTAGAGTAGAAACGTTTCTCGTCGGATGAATTGGGGCGCTCCTGTAGTGGCCCGTACGTTTCCTAAAACCGCAGCTTGTTAATGGGCACGACTTCAGGAAGTACTCGTGGTTTAAACCGCCAGTACCTTTCCCTGCTATGAAAAAAAACGTGCGGCGGTTAACACGGAGGGCCTATGCGGGCGGTGGTGGCGGCCAGGTACATCGAAAAAGCCTGGCGAGCAGCGCCTGCGGCCCACATATGGGAAAGATACTGGCGGTTTAAGTTTGGCAAATCTTGTTATGGGAAGGGTTGGCTCGAAAGGAGTCATATTTTTTTGTGCACTCGGTACATTACCCTCAGGAATGGGAGTGATGGTTCCCGCGGCTTCTCTTCATATCCTGTTATGTTTTAGAGAGCGGCTCGCATTTGAGTCGCCGACTTCCACTTGCCTGTCACAGGGTTCCACAAGGCGGTAATGGTGTCAATTCCTCCATGGTTTACCCAGGCAAGTCAGTGCGAACCCTGTCAGAGGGTGAAGGGGTGGCCTTTTGCATTAGTCACTCCTGGGTTGCCAAACAAAGGCTGCCTCCATATTACATGCCAGCTGACTGGCAGCACCACCTTTTTTGGGCCTGCCTCCCTCCGTAGTGCCAGTAGGGGCCCCACATGGGGTCATTTGCCAGGTCCTCTTTTGCTGGCGTGGTTGCCCACATGGGGTCATTTGCCAGGTCCTCCTTTGCTCGCGTGGTTGCCCACATGGGGTCATATGCCCGGTCCTCCTTTGCTGGCGTGGTTGACAATTTATCTGTGGGATTTGGGCATTTGTAAGGCCCTCCTTTGCTGCCACGGTTGGTGAGTTATCTCTGTGTGAGATTTTGGCATGTGTGGGATGGTCCATGACAGGTTTGTGAGCCAGGCTAGGGTGTGCGCTGGTCTGTCATAGGGGCTTGTTAGACACTCCTCGGGCCCGTAAATCCTCCGAGGAAAATTTATTTCCACCTATCCTCGGGGATGAAAATGAAAACAAAAAGTGAAAACATTTCCTTGGGGAATCCTCGGGGCGTCCTCGGGCTACAGCCATTTGGTGGCATTCCCCAAGGGACCTCCCGAGGTCCCTTGGAGGTCAAGGATCCGCGATAATCGGAGCAGCATGGGCACCCGCCGTCTGCAAAATTTTCGTCGGCTGGTCCATTGGAGTTCCTACCGGGCAGCGCACGGACATCTTGGGTCTTCAACGTTCGGCTTCCAGGAACCTTACGCCGATGGTAACCGTTGGTGGCCAGTCAGCCCCCGCAGATGTCGTCGACCAGTGTTCTTCCTCGAAGTGCGTGCTGCCAAACGGAAAAGGGTCGAACGGTTGACAAATCTGAATACTTCAGCCGACCCCCCTTGCTCCAATTGCCCACTTTATTCCGCGACGAAAAACATTACAAGGCGTTGTCTCATGCTGCGGTCTGCCGTTTGCAGCCCTCTTCGTCACCGTTTGCTGGAGGTGTATCGTCGTCGTCTAGCTACTACCCTTCCCCACTTGCCTTTCATGGCCGACGTCTTTCGAAGGTTGCTATCCTTGTCAACTTCTTCCAAGTCTGCATCATCGGCAGGGTGCCTGGACGTACATGTAAGAGGCGGTCTGCGAAGACGGACGTCGACATGGACGGGCGGTAGGCGAAGAGCAGGTCTTCAGTGGACCACTCCAGAAGCCACCGCGCAGGCCATTGCCCGGCTCGCCGTGCAAGGGCTTACGACCTATTAGAGTGTGTGTGTCGTATGTTATCTGTTTGCTCCCTTCAACGTCACCGTTCAGTAGACCTTCACCGTCGTCGTAGAATTACGGTCTTGTCATACGTGTTGTTGATGGTTGACCTCTATTGAAGGTTGCCACTGCTGCTCCTAGTTATAATTTGCTTTTTGTGGTCCTCCTGTTCTATGTGTGCTTCCTCTATCATTGATGGCCGACCTCTATCGAAGGCCTCCAGCAGAGAAGACGAGGGATCGACACCGACTGCAGTCGACATTGACATCGACAGCGCATCCCGGGGGCGTTCATCCACATTGGATGCAATCGCCACTGCCCAAAAGACACGTTGCGACATACGCAGCTTCTCCCAGAAGTACTCCGTCGCATCATCGCATCGTCTGAGATCCTCTCACAACTCCCCCGTCCTCCTTTTCATCCACCACCTCGGTGTCGCTCATGGAAGAACACTGAACCCATGGCGCAGCAAACCTGAACTGCAGCCTCGGTGATGGTCACAGTATCCAGCCCTTCGACCGGGACTTGATGAAGCGTCTTCCTCCTCCGCGTGCCGATCTGCGCTCTCATTCTGCCCAATGCCCTCTCCTGCTGACAACGAAAGAGCACGACCGTCTTCTTGATCATCGTCAACTTCGCACGTCCGTCGTCGCTGCCCCCCTCCATCGGCACATGTGTTGCAATGCTCATGAACCGCGAAAATACAACAGCCTACCAACTCTGCACGACCATGGTAACCTCAGCGCCAAGTCCCCGACGACGTTCCCGACGTGTGCTCCGCTCAACACATAGGCGTCGCGGCATGCAGAGGTGATGGCAATGGACCTTCACGGGGCACTCACAAATTTGTGACGACATACGAGGACACCACCACGCTGCTGCAAATGCCCGTTTCCACTATCACAAATATGGATGCCACCTGCCCCGCGTCGCCGTCGTGACGTCCAACACCCAATTTGAAATTTGATTTTCGAACGGGGAGGTTCATTGCTTTTTAAGGGGGGGGGGGGGGGTCCGGACGCCAGCGCCTTTCAATATTTCCCGCCTGCGGCAGCTGGACCACACCGTGGCAAGACGGACATCACCCAATGGACTAGGGCATTGCCCCCCCCCGTGGTTGACTATAATATTATGAAAATGGCCGCCGACAGTCGAAAGGAATCATCCTTGGGAGACCACACCAAGGATAGGTGAAACGACGGCGGGAATTTCCTTCAAAAACCCCAAGGAAACTTCCTTGGGCCCCGAGGATGCCCCAAGGAGTGTCTAATGAGCCCCACGGTGTGTTGGTGAGGGCAGGTGGCAGAGCAGATACTTGAATATATGGCAAATTGGCCCATGGGACATTGCTAGGCATCAGTAGTCTGATTATTACTACTTCGATCAGGGTTTGTTTCTCATCTCCCGGCTGAATAATCGCTAACCCTCCTTTTGCCCCCTTGGTTGTTGTTCCCATGCCCCCCACTCGATGAAGGTATTGTGGTTAATGACCATGTCACCAGGGGTAGGTGCCCCTTTTTCTGTTTTTTTTCCCTTTTTTGTAACTTTTGAAGGACCACTACCTTTCTCGTACATCGGCCGCGGGGAGGCTCCCCGCTCATTTCGGAGGCCGAAACGAACAACAACCACAAATGACATTTATCGACGGCGGCCGTCGTCGGGCCCGGTTCCCGGAGAATGTCGTATACGTTATATTCCCACGTTTCCCAACACTTTGAAAGGTACTGGCAGTTTAAAAGAAAGTGCGGTCTATTTGTAGGGAGCAGCACGTGTTGGGTACCGGGCCCCAACATCCCTTATGAGAGCTATTGGATGCATCTTCACTTACCAGGGCCATTAGCCGGCTTCGGCTATGAAGAGCTGTACTCAAAAAGGTCATTCACCAAACATCAGCCAAAGTGCTCGGAACCGTGTCCAGCGTCCACAGGCGTTGCGCCTCATTAGGCCATCTTGTGCCGCCAGCTAGGAAGAAGTGTTTCCTGTGGCAGTCTCTGGTCATTCATGCTCCACGGGACCATTGTGGTCCCACCATCGCCATTGGACGCGGCGGGAACAAGTTTGGGAAATCTAAAGGCGGGCGCATAGAAATGGAGGCATCGATGTCGATCCAATCTCGAAAAGCGAGTTGGTAATCTCCTCTGAGAAGGTTCGGCCCATCCTCCCGAACCCCCCTTTCCCATTTGATAAAAGGCTATCTACCCCCTTCGTCACCCCCCCCCCCCCCCACCCCCCTCCCCTCCCCCCTGCCAGTCATGAGAAAAACTTCTGATTTTGTTGAATTTTTTTTTTTTTTTTCCTTTTTTTTTTTTTTTTTTTTAAGAGAATGACCCTTGCGATATCCCTATATCATGGCTGTGGTAAGAGAACCGTCTAGACAAGCTCAACACCTCGCTACTACAGCTTACAAACTTCAAGGAAATGGTTCGGGAGTTCTGGCAGAACTGGCAGTCAACAAAACCGCTTCCGGAATCACAACAAACAGTGGCCTGGTTCAACGACGACATCGCCTAATTGAGAGAAAGGGCCAAGAAATTTTCCATCCAGAATGCGAGAGACCGCAAGGTAATAATTGATCGCCTTATGCGGGAACTTGAAGAATGGGATGAGTCGACTGCAGAGAAACCCCACCACAACCTCTCCTTCGTAAAGCTGCAAGAGGCGAGAGACCACCTCTAGGACTACATAGAAAGACAGTCACAGGCTTGGAGAATACAAGCTAGAATAAGAAAAGAACACACGGAAGGAACGATGGCGAGGTCCTTCTTCAACAAAGCGAAAGCCCGTGCGCGGGCTTCGGCTGTCCCCAAGCTCAGACACCCCCTCGATGACAGTGCTCCGGCTGCTACGAACGCTTATGCTATAACTGATTACGCCGCCAAATATTATACGGACCTGTTTATATCCAGCACTCCCGACAAAAATCCCGGCGATGTCCGGGAAGCCAGGGAAAAGTTGCTCCAAGTTGTGCAGTCACGCTTAACGCAGGAACAACAGTCAGAACTGGATAAACCCCTAGCGCAGGAAGAGATATGGGAGGCCATGCAGGACATGGATGTAGAGAAAACGCCAGGGATTGACTCCTTCCTGAAGGAGTTCTGGGTGTTGTTCTGTGACCTCCTTAAAGACGACTTAATGGAATACATAAAGGCTGTCTGAGAGGAAGGTTCCTTTGGGGGTATGATTGGTCAAGGGGTGACCACCCTCCTCTACAAAAAAGGAGCTAAAGAAGACATCAGAAACTATAGACCTATCACCCTCCTTCCGGTCCCCTACAAATTGGTGGTCAAAACTCTCACACGTTGGCTCCTGCCGTTTATGAACCTGCTGATCCACCCGGACCAAACAGGATTCATGCCAAACCGCAATATTCAGGACAACATCCTGCTGGTCAACGAAACTATCAAATATGCACGTCAGCACAAAGTCCAAGCAGCCATATTGTTCATAGACTTTGAGAAGGCATATGACCATGTTGATTGGGACTTTCTGGACATGTGCCTGGCGAAAATGAGCTTTGGGCCTCAATTCTGCCAATGGGTGCAAATCCTCCACAGGTCGGCCACCACAAACATAATGCTTAATGGCCACCTCTCGGCGCCAATACAACTGCAGAGATCAGTCCGCCAAGGGGACCCCATCACACCCCTGCTCTTCGTTATAGTCATGAAGGCCCTGACGGCACTGATCCGAGCCCACCCAGACATCAGTAAAATACTGATCCCGGATATCCCAGACCATCTTATCCCGTTCACGTCGTTGTTTGCTGATGACCTCACGGTCCTCATACGAGCGGATCGAGACAGTCTGCATGCCCTGACCCAGACTATACACCTTTTTCATTGGCAGCAGACATGAAAGTGAACTGGGGTTCAAAGACAGAGGGCTAGTGGCTCCACCCTCAGGATGTGTCTCCGCCACCGCACCCGTGCGTAGCATGGGCGAGGAGAGAAGATGCCATCAGGATACTGGGAGTGAAGTTAACGACAATGGGGCCCCCGGTGGACCATGGAGATAACCTTGTGAATACGGCAATCGACCGCCTTGCAAGATGGGAGGGTCTGCACACATCATTGGTGGGTCGGGCGCTGACAATCAACAACGCTATCCTCGCAGCTATATGGTACAAACTAGCAGTATGGCCACTGACACAACAGCAATATACCAGGTTACGAAAAGCGCTCACCTCCTATTTTTGGAAAAACAGCGCTAAACCGGACAGCTGCCTGAACAAGGTGTGCTGGGATACCCTCACACAACCAAGAGCCACGGGGGGAATGGGGATACTGGACCCCCAAAGGGAGACTGAGGCCATGATGTTCAAAGTCATAATCAGACTCCTTATGGGAAACAACATTCCATGGAGACCCCTCGCCTGCGTGCAAATAGCTGGGCTGGCACCGGAATCGGCGCCCTCCAACAGCATACATCCGTTCCAATGGTTAACACATAACCACTGGTCCATCCCGGGCCCCCGTCGCCACACACATGCGACCGGCGTATCGCATGCCACCAGACAAGATATCCATAATGATCCCCTCTGGCCGTCCATGATTAAACTATGGCGTACGCGAGGCCCCAAACAAAAGCGCACACCCAATAGATGGCACACAGTATGGAGGCAGCCGCTGTTCGGTAACCCATTCATCCTGGATGAGAATGGGAACCCCTTTATGCTCACAACCAACTCACCCTGGCTGATGTGGGCAAAAAGAGGAATCTACACAGTGGGCGACCTCTGGGACCAGGCCGAACAGAAATGGCTCTCGTTGGACTGCCTGCGAACCAGACTGAAGTATGTCAGGAACATCGAAGAGAAGGCTCGCCAACTCATCGATGCACTGCCTCTGGCCTGGCAGCAAACGCTCAAAACAGGCCCGACGGTTCAATCGCAAGATTGGGTGGTCAGATATGTGGACCTGCCCCGGCTGGAGAGAGTTTATAGGGTCAACACCATAGAGTGTGGGAGGTGCACAATGGAAACTTTCGCCCTGCACAATCCGGGAATGCAGCTTGCTCACATGATACGGGACAAGGACTCGGACATGGGGGGGCTGATGAATGTCAGAGTTGTGGGGGACCAGGACAAAGGATTCCAGGCATACGAGCCGTCCACGCCCATCACTCTGCTCCCCTTTGACCCGGACGAATGGGAATGGACGGGTCAACATGACATGCACATGTGGGACTATACGGTCAAAGGGGGGTATAAGGCAGCTCGGCCTCAACAACAGATTGCACAAACAATCTCACAGAGATGGGAAGGAGACTCACCTCTGGACCCACAGCTGTTACATAGCCTCCCCTGGACCAAATATGTCAAACTCATGCCCACAAACCTCAGATCCCTGCAATGGCAAATACTGCATCGGTTTCTCCCCACCCCCGATTGGATCGTATCCAGAACAGACCTCGAGCAAAAATGACTGTTGTCCCCCATCTGCACATACTGCGGTAGGGCCACACAGCCTGCCATGGCAACTCTTGAACATTGCCTGCTAGCATGCCCGATAGCTGCTCAAATATGGAGGTGGTGGGATGCAGCGTTCCACTTGCTGATGGGCCTCCACATACCGTGGGACTTGGGTCTCGTCCTCCTGGGCAAGAACCAACAACTGCTTGTAAACTGGACACCGTTCGCAACTAATCTCTTCTCATATATGAGATTACATGTTCTCATGCAAGCCTGGAGAGCACGGTGTTCCTATGAGAGAAAGGACCACCAGTTCGGACTGCAGAAAGCGCAACAGGAGATAGAAGACGAGATCAGGTCCAGCACCCAAAACGCCTGGAAGACAATGAGACAGGAGTACCACGATGAAAGAGATGCCATCCTCAGGGAGGCCATCCGAGAATCATATTACCAGATCTGGCAAGATCCTCACCACGTCTTCTCTGACCTACAACAAGATCTCAATATACAGTGGAAGCAATGGAGGGCTGGAGAGCTGACCTGGCAAAGAAAACCCCTGGAATACTTTGCAGTTCCGTTCCTTCCGACCAATTTTCTGCTAATTTCCTAGAGCCCCACACCTCTCGTATGCAGCAACCTCTCCGGCCAGCCCATTGACTCCTGCCCATTTCTTAGAAGCCCCGCCGTACCGCCCGCATGCAGCACCCTCTCCCGCCTGCCCATCTGCTACCTTACTGACCTCTATGACTATCCCCCTCTCGCCCTTTGCCCACTCCCCTACAATCTTCAGCCCACCGTCTCTCCACATGCTGCGGACAAGGGGGGCGTCTGGGTGACTTCAAGACAATGGATCGACAGGACAGGAGCAACAGTGGTGGCCAGTCAGAAAGACACTTCGGATCGACGTCGTCAGATGGACACACATGGGAGACCGGGTACAAATTGAAGCGCTGCCAGGACTTGTGATGAACACAGACTGTGTAGTGCTGAGGGTTTAGGGGTTAGGGGTTAGGGGTTTCGGGGGACAATGAAATACACTCCAGACTACCACAACTGACAATGAAAACAGATTGCACACTGCTCAGGGTTTGGGGGTTGGGGGTCGGAGGTTGGGGGGACTACGACGTGCTCCCCAGAACCCCCCAGAATCCCTGCAGCGAAGAGGTACAAAAGCTTCCACTACAGACTTCGATATGGACCGAATCCTGGCAGCCGGTGACAGACTCTGAGCAAAACCGCCATACTCTTACACTCTAACACCGTTTCACATGGATCAGAACCTTGCATTTCAAAGGGTGGTGGTTAGAGAGTGGGAGATTGGCTTGCCTACAGGCACTGGGGCCAATGCAGAAGGGGCACAGGCTGGCTCCAAGAGTCGAATTTAGGATTGAAAGGAAATGGCAGCCTTGGAACTTGGGATAACTACCGCCCGGATATAGCTGTCATGTAGGCAAAACTTAGCTTACTGTGAACGTCTGTAGCCTCACTTACGAGCTGCCTCTGTTGAGGGTGATACTCTAACACTGTTTCACATGGATCAGAACCTTGCATTCCAAAGGGTGGGGGTTGGGGAGTGGGAGGTTGGTTTGCCTACAGGCAATGGGGCCAATGCAGAAGGGGTACAGCCTGGCTTCAAGAGTCGAATTCTGATTGAAAGGAAATAGCAGCCTTGGAACTTGGGACAACTACCGCCCGAATATAGCTGTCATGTAGGCAAAACTTAGTATATTGTGCACGTCTGCAGCCTCACTCACGAACTGCCTCTGTCGAGGGTGGTCTAACCGGCTACCGGTCGTGCATTCAAATATCTGTATAAACAAGGTAAAATGTTGTTCTGGGACGCTGGACCCGGTTTCCAGCAGGTGCTGCTCCCCACCAATAGATGGAGGCCCCCCGACGGTGATAGAGGTGTCTGCTCTTATCAGCACCCCTACCACTGCATCGGGTTGTTC
>BFEA01000205.1:1562942-1574507 GCA_003427395.1 Chara braunii | reverse complement strand
CAACAACCCGTGAAGGAGGCACAGAGAGAATTGGGGTACACAAAGAAGCAGGCCGCTGATCCCTTGCCAAGTGGCGATGTTGTGCATGTCGTCGATGATGATACACAATAAGAGGAGTGGCGATGTTTCTAACAGAAGATGTCACTGGCAAYGAAGGCGGAACAATGGGAAGAATAGAAACCGGAGAATCGGTTCTCAAACGAGACCGTGGAGGAGATGGGGGTGGCGAGGAGGAACGCAGCCGTCTGCGGCCAAGCACAGAAAGGGATGAAAGGGGGGTGGATTCGGCAAGATGTCGGAACAGAGGACGCGAGTGTCGGGCTGGGGTAGAGGAAGCTAYACCAGTAAAAACTATAGCATGAGAAATTCGASGTACAGAAGCARAGGAAGTGGTAAAAAGTASAACCGCAGCAGAGACAAGTGTTGTAGTAGGAACCGCAGCAGAGGCAACTTCAGTAGYAGGGACCGCAGCGGAGACAACTTCCGTAGCAGAAACTGCTGGAGTGAAACCCGAAGTTGAAACAGCAGCAGTAGAAACTGCAGCAGTGGAGACCACAGCRGCAGCAGYAGTRGARACYRCAWCRGTGGAARCSRCAGYGGTGGAAGCGGCGGMGGTGGGAACCGCAACAGTGRGAACTGCATTAGCAGCAGATGAACAAGCAGTGACAGGACGAGCAGYGGAGGCAACTTCCGTAGCAGAATATGTTGGAGTGAAACCCGGAGTTGAAACAGCAGCAGTAGAAACTGCAGCAGTGGAGACCACAGCGGTGGAAGCGGCGGCGKTGGGAACCGCAACAGTGGAAACCGCAACAGTGRGAACTTCATTAGCAGCAGATGAACAAGCAGTGACAGGACGAGCGCGATGTGGGGATAAAGAAGAAAGTGGGTGATGCAAGGACCATCGCAGCATGCGTCGGAACCACTGAGARAGACGGGTGACATGTGTAGGATAGCGACGTTGGCGGGAGCGTGTGTAGCAGGTCCATCCTTTAGCGAGGGTTGGTGGGGAATGGCCACGAGAAAGCATGCGACGAGTGAGTGTTGTCGCTGCAGTTCGGAAGTCCTGCCAATTATTGCAGATGCGTTCAAATCTGGTCAATTGCCCAGTGAACACACGTGCCGGTTGATGGGAAGGGATGTTGGAGGTAGCACTTGGATAGCGAATAACAGGGAAATCCCAAGCAGCCGCTTTATCAAACACGCTCATGCGAAGCGAACCATCAGAACGTACTCGTAGATGCATACCTAAAAAGGTCACGAGCCATCTGTAGCCGTAGTTTCCTTCCAYTCAAGCCCATAGTGCTCTGAAGGAGGAGGTAATTGCCCCCATGAAAGAACATCATCAATGAGGCGGTAAGTGAAGGCGTATCGCTGAGCAGCTTGGGGATCATGTTGACGAATGTCATCAATAAAACGTGCTTCATTCCAATAGAGCGTTAGATTGGAAATTTCTGGGCCAGCATTTGTTCTCATTGGAATACCAGTGATTTGCTTTCGAAGAGTGTCATCTCTAGTGTACAGAAAAGTGCTTTCTACAACAAAGCGAAGATGTTGGAGAATCTGAGAAACGGAAAGGCTGTCTGGTCCTGAATCGGTTGTCCATTGGCCAGAGCAAGGCCCGCGAATGAACATRTTCAAGGCTCTGCAGCGMGAATGCATGCKGGTATGCKGAAGAGCATAAGCATGAGCTTCATCAACAGCCTTTGCCACATTATTCAAAATGCGGTCATGAGGAAGGTTGGTGTACATTGTGGTGAAATCAACCGTGCGAGGAGAGAGGCCACGTAGAGAGGACACATTGTTTTTCAGGTCAATCGCCACCTCATCGGCACTCTGGACGATCCAGCACCGTCGAACACCTTCATGTTGATAGAGCTCAGTGTTTTTCTCACGAAGAGTAGAGATCACGCCTTGCAAAGCAGTGCTGAGACAGGACGAAGTTGCCGTTGTGCTAGCCAAGGGTTTGTGAGGAGGCCGTTCATGAATGGTGCGAATAGAAGGACGAGAGCGAGTGCGTGGGGGGACAGAACAAGTATTTTGTGCTGTGACTCCAAGAATGCTGCGAAGAGTTGGAGGAGACTTGTTGGTTTTCAACACATAGTATAGGTAAGGTAGGGTATCAGTGTGGGTATAACCCCAATGGTGATTCCATAGTGCATGGTGGTTGAGCACATCAGCGACGGATTCATGAGGACGAGTATAAGTGGGACTGTCCAAATGGGTAGAGAGGTGAAACAAATACCAATTCTTGCAACAAATTGCCAAATTGTGGGATGATTTGTCCAGAGGAACAATGGCGAGGTTTCAGCCTCCTGATGAGACGGTCAAACTCAGACGACATAGTTTGTCACAGTCCCTCGTTTCTTGCCCTCTTCTCCCTCTCTGCTTGCGGTTTACCGAGCAGCTCTTTTATATATATATATATATATATATCGTCAAACAGAACTGCCCGGTAAACCCTAGGCAGAGAGGGAGAAGAGGACAACAAACGAGGGGCTGTGACAAACTGTTTCGCCAGAGTTTCACCGACTCATATATATATATATATACAGAGAGAGAGAGAGAGAGAGAGAGAGAGAGAGAGAGAGAGAGAGAGACAATGAGAAGGGAAGTTGTGAGCGGTTTTTTTTCGAGGGGGGGAGGGGAAGACCACCGAGAAACAAGCCCCTCATCTGATCCATTCTCTTGGAAAAAGGATGAAAAGGCGAGTGCACAGCTGTGACTTTCGAAGGTAACGGTGTTGTTGAAGAGGAAGAGGCCCCTTCATTCGAGCACGCCGTGCTTGTCCAGGGTGCTGGCATAAGTCCATTCGAGTGGAAATGTTGCGCCTCTGTAATAATGGCTGGCGCGAATGCGGCCACGACTTTCGGAGGTACTGGTTGTTGACGAGCTGGAGAGTCTAGCTCCCTTGAAACCACCACCACTACCAAAAGTCGTTGCCGTCCACGCAGCCCGCTGAATGGAAGCAACAACTTCGGACCAAGAACCCGCTGCGCCTACCTTCAAAAACCTTCGTAACGTTGCTCGTACTGCAAGTTGAGGGCCCGGGCTAGGTGGAGATGGGTGAGGAGAAGCAGCAGAGTGAAGAGAAGCAGCAGAGGCAGGACCAACTTGCCACCAGCGATCGGGGCGTGGCTGTCGTCGAGCAGGCAGTAATCGAGACATAGGCTTCCGTTTCTTTTGCTATTGACTATATTTGGACATTGTGTTCATATCATTGCCCTCTTTTCTGTTATCGCTTATTAGGGCGTCATCTGGCAAGGGGCATGGTGCTGTAATATTCTTCTCCTTCTTTTTGGTGTCCAGGATGGTTGTGATGGCAGTCCCCGCAAGGACATGTGTTGGGCCCCCCTTCCCATGTGGTGGGTATAGTTACGGTCAGCCTTAGGTCAACCAAACCCGGGTTGCTGCCCCCATGCCTACTCAACTTTCTGTTGATATAATAAAAAGGACGATGGCAGGTTTCCTAGCCTGAGCCATCGGGCCTGAAGTCCTGCTTTCCTAGCCACTCATTGTTCCGTGCATAATTAAAATAAATAAATAAATTATAAATAATTAAAAACACAAAAAATTAAAAAACGTTCATAATCCTCTTTGACAAAAATATGTCATTACCATTACAGATAAATCAGGGGGTTGGTTCATTCGGGATTCTTCCTGTTGGTGGCGCGACACGCACACCAGCGCTTCCTTCACTTCGATCACGCGGCCGTAATGCCCCCTTCTCTAACCGGCAGCGTGTTGACTGGCTTGCCCATTTTCACTGGAATACTGATTTGCATTCTGGGGGAGCGTGGCATAAAAAGCAACTGCGGCAGCTAGATCCCGCCACGGCAACCGAGCGCTTTGAATTACAGCTGAGAGGTATCAACCAACAGCTGCTCCAACGACGTAATGATCCACTTTCGGTTGCTGGAATCACTTAAGCTGTTGTGCATATACCCTCCGGGTGTCTGTACGTTGGCCAGACAATCCATACTACACATCAACGTTTGAAGGAGCATTAGCATGTGCGACATTCTGCTGTTGATTATTGTCATCAGCATCTCTATCACGTTATGCGACAACAGTCTCCTTTCAATTTTACTGTTTGGCCGCTTGAATGCATTGATCGTGCGCTCTACATTAATTATCGCGGTGAGATTGATCATGCCCTCTTTCGGCGAGCGGCCTCTCCCAAAGAAGGCTTCTGGGTCCGACGCCTGCGTACCCTGCACCCTTTGGGCTTCAATGCAGTTCCGCCTATGTCTCGATTACCGCCTGCTCAACGGCAGCCACGCCCCGATCACTGGCGGCAAGTTGGTACTGCTTCTGGGCCGACATTCTGAATAGCCATGCCCTCTGAAACAATCACATTGGAATTATCCTTTTTTTTTTTTTTTTTCCACTTTATTTTTTTAAGACGGGCCCAGTGCCCAAGGCTGATATTATCAAAAGGAAGATTGAGGCTGGGGTCCTCACAGTCTACCCGGAGTGACCGAACCAAATATGCTGAGAACCGGGCTCAACGTCCCTCATCTAATGATGATGATGATGCTGATGATGATGATGCTAAATGATGATGAACTTCTAGAGATTCTATGATAGTGATGATGATGATGATTAGTATGAAAAAGGCTGTGCTATATCAACAATTCTAGCCTCCCTTTTTTCTTCTTCGTGAGAAATGATGAGAAGACTACAATTGCTAAACACCTCCTGAAATCCACAGCAGTTATCCAAACACTCAAGTATCTAAGGGATTTCCAACAGATCATAGCAAAGCTCACCAAAACTGACTTATTCTCTGACAAACTCATCCAGGTCTCGCGCCCCCTAACTGCTAGGTTACAGAGCAACGCGACTCACTCCAGCTCCGGCCAGTGTCGTCCTATGTCAGCAATCCCCAGTTGTCCATTAGGATGCCCCCTGCATAGCATCCCCAGATCTCTCTACAAGGCCTCCACACTGGAATTATCCTCATGCTGACACATTGCCGTATCTTTATTGCGCTGTTAAGGCCCATGAGTCTCCTCCCACACTCTGTACTATTCTTGCCCTCAACAATCTTTCTTCTTCTTCTCATACGGCCCAGCGGAGTGACCTGTGTCCCTCCCAACAAGTCCAACGTTTGCATCACCGACCGCCTCACAAGCCTGCGGCTAGTACGACACCTACATCGGCTCGTTTGAGTGCGGCACTTCAAGGCGTCATACGTACTCTTCGCGAAAAAGACAATCACAATCACCTCTTCCAATCCGAAGGTATTCGACGATGTTGGATTATCCATAGCCTCAAAAAGAATAAAGCTTCTCTCCGAGGTCTGGCCCCTCATATGGTCGGTTTCACTACTATGTATATTAATCTTTCTCGTCAACGGATTCTTAACAATGTTGCTAAGGCCGTTGACGAGGCACATGCCTACGCTCTTGCACAGGCACGACAGCATACACGGACACGCTCATCCTACGTTGCTCTTCGTATGGTGGTCCGTGGACCGCGTGCAGGGGAATGGACCACGGATTCGAGATCTGACGCTCTTTCTGTGTCTGATATTTTTCAACATCTTCGGTTTATTGTTACTAATACATATCTATAGACAGCGGATGGCCTTGTTCGTCATCAAGATGTTGGTATTCCTCATTTGACTCCCCACGCCAACTGAGACCGTCCCCTCCTTCATCTTCGTTGCCCATATTGAGATCGGCAGGCTCGTTCATTCTCTCCTCCTCCCAGTCCCCCTTCCTCTCGACGCCGTGTTGATGCTAATCTGCGGGGTTCTTTGTCATACTGACAGCCTGCTCTGCCACGTCGACGCCATTCGCCATTTACCCGCCAGACCTGCCAAATGCTTCATTCTCTCCTCCTCCCAGTCCCCCTTCCTCTCGACGTCGTGTTGATGCTAATCTGCAGGGTTCTCTGTCATACTGACAGCCTGCTCTGCCACGTCGACAGCGTTCGTCATTTACTCGCCGACCCCGCCAGATCAAATCTGGCTTTCCAGTTGTGACCGTTCGGATTTGTGGGCAGACCTACCAAACGCTTGTGGTTTGACAACCACAACTGTCTGCGTACAGGCTTATCATCGTCAATGTTATGCCGCATCCCAATCTGTTTACAATTGCTTGTCAGCTTGATGCTGTTGAAAATCAGTTGTTGTATGACCATTATATATAGTCCACCTCCTGAAGGTTGTAACTATACTACCTCAGGAGGCTTCACTGTAAATGCCTTACAATTAACGATCCAGGTCACCACCTTCTTATGCATCATGCGACGCCCGACGATGACCTCTATGACCATCCTCATATTTCTGGCTGCGCTTTACACAGACCCGGGCATTATATGACACTCGTTCGTGCAGCTGCCCAGTGGGAACTGTGGGATGGTGGTACGATGATTCAGGCTTTATTTTTTTTTTAATTATTATTATTATTTTTTTTTTTAAACACCCCCACTGATGTTTGTGTTGCTGATAAGAGCGAACACCACTAGCACCTGGGGAGAGGCTCCATCTATTGGTGGGGAGCATCACCTGCTGGAAAACGGGTCCAACGTCCCTTGTGCAAATTGAAATTTGAGTACATCCGGAAGCCTCCCAGCATTGATTACCCTGGAGTCCCTGGAGTCCAGGGGATTGACTGAGCAGGTCAGAGACACATAGGGGGGGGGGCGGCCTGTTTTCCCTGCACCTGGCACCAGGTACCTGCTGCTGCACACTAATTCCTCCCTCCCCCTATCTTTAACTATATCTACTAAAGAGTGTAAATGATTCTTGACCTGGGCGCTTCATACGTCCGACAGCCTGCCAGCATTGATTGCCCTGTTTCCAGGGGATTAACTGTGCAGGGTCAGCAAATTGACAGCCAATTGATTCATTACCACCGCCTCTTCTGTCGGCATCAGACCACCCCCTCTTCTGTCGGCATCAGGCCACCGCCTCTTCAGTCTGCATCAGACCGCCAGATCGCCCATGTTTCCCTAGCGGCTGCTTTCGCCAATGCCTTCCCTATGCTGTTGTTTGGGGCCTTGCTCACCCTGCACCGTACCATTGCATGTCGACCATTGCCAGCTGGTGGGGTGGGAATGGGTCAGGAAAATCTGTGGATGGTCTCAGCGGGATCTCTTGACCCACCGTAGTCCAGTCTCTGAAGCTGATAAGGTAATCTCTCCCGAACTCTTCGTGGTTGCATTCCTGAGCGGGTGCGCCGTCCCATTGGACGAAGGCGATTCAGCCCCCATTCTCATTGTCCATCCAGTCCCCCGAAAATTGCTGAATTGCCTGTTTTGTGTCCTTGGATGTCTGAAATAGATCTAGTTGGTTTTTAACTTTTTGCCACTGTACCCTGAGTTCTTGTTGAATGAACTGTTTTATCATGTCTGTTCCTTCCTCCCCAGCTATGCGGAACCCTTCTATTGCAAGGATGCAGCGTTTCCTCCAGAGGGCCCACATGACAGCTCTCCTCCCTATCTTGAACATGTTGTTTTCAAAGGTGTTGTCTGTAGGGGAGGACCATGTTTCACATAATATGGCTCTCCAGTCCCATGGCCAGTTGGAGCCTATAGCTAAGCGTGTCCAGATTCTATCCCACCACCGCCATGTAAGCACGGCTCCCGGGCACTGCACGAATATATGTTCTATGGTTTCTGGGATTCTGCGGGAGGGGAAGGCCGTGTGGCACGACTTACACCATGGTAGCGCCCTTCCTTTCTGCTCAAGATGTGTTCGGTCTATCAACCAGTCGTTGGTGGGCAGGCAGCGGTGCTCCATCTGCCATTGTAACGAGGCCATCTTCGCTGGCCTGGACCTTGTGGTGGAGAACCATCGGATGGGGCGGATTGCTTCAGTTCCTACATTCAGATGAGACCTCCATCGATCCTTCACCCTTTCTTTTATGTTCACTTTTGGGCGCAGCAGCCGATAGGTAGCTTTCACTGTTAGGGTATGCAGCTTCATATTCTCCCCGGTCCTGCGTTTGTGCGGGGGCTATTCGGGGTCTATTGGAAGCTCAACCACGGGAGTGTCTGGCTGATATGCGATCCACACATCACTGTCTTGTAACACCCAGATCCTGTGCAGGTCTGAGTTTCTCCACCATCTCACCACGTCTGGGGGTTATCGGGTGAGCACATTGTCCTTACCAATGTGGAAGAGAGCGGTCAGGGCTTCATCTGCGCGCACTTTTATCACATTACCTACACTCTCTGGATCGCCCGGGGCTGCAACCCAGTCCCCTTCTGCCAGCTGTGGCCCTTTGCGCAGGATGCGAACCTAATCTAGGGGGATGGCAAAAATCAAGGTTTCGAGGTGCTCTTCCACGTTGTGACAATACTTCAGTGTGGTCCTTAATTGTCGCGCAGGTTTCCAGTCTCCTGCTTGTGTGTCCCATGTATCTTTTATTCTGGTTACACTTTTTTTAACCCAGCTGTTCCACGGGGTGCTTGAACTGCAGGATACGCTGCTGTTCCGATCCGTTATCCGTCTGTTCCCAAAGAGGGGTTGGCGTGCCACCTCTTCCCACCTGGTTGGCGGAACTTTGTCGGGTAGCGGGAGTTGTCGTCAGGCATGCAACACTCGGGCCCAGAAGTCGTCTCTGACCAGATCTGAGCGGGTTGTGGCATGGGCCAGAGCTTGCCCGTTTCGATAGGACCGTGGGATTGTCCAGTGAAGGTCTTCCAGCCAGGTTAGTGGGTTAACTCCCTGCTGTGCCTGCGGGGCAAGCCTCGCTATTTGTTCCAACGCGAGGGCGTGCCATGAGAGGTGTTGAGTGAAGAGCACTCTCCTGATCCATTGAATCGTTAATGCCTTGATCTGGGTATCCGGGTCTAGGATCCCCAGGCCCCCTTTGTCTTTAGGTCATCGAAAGCCAGGCTACCATGCTGATGACATTTGAAAGGTCACCGTTGCCTCTCCATAATAGGGCGGTTGCCTGTCGCTTTAGTGCTCGAACGGCCTCCTTGCTGATTCAGGCTATTTTCAACGTAAATGATTTTTTGCGTGCATTGACGAATCATACTTCATTCTGGATTATTGACCAACTCTCGTGTGACACCTGTCGGGACAGGGACGCGGTGCGTCTTGGCTGTGGAATTCATCATCTATGCAATCACCATTATCAATCTATTGCAGCCGCCGCCGTCTGTGCCGCAGGCTGTCCAACATTCCCTCATTGTACACATCCTTATCACCCAGATATTCGTTGTCCCTTTTGTGCGCAAGGACGCAATCAGGATTGCATGTTGCCGCACTGTGATGAACGTCCTGCTGTTTTTTTGACATGTGGACAGCATGTCCTTTGTCAGGACTGTTTTGATGAGATGGTCCATGCTAGCCGTCCTGCTGAATGCTGTGCTGGCGCAGCTCTCCTTGGGTATGCTTGTGAACATCCATCTCATCCTCAGCGTGCCTGTCCTATCTGCCGGGGTGGGGTGGGGTGGGGTTGAAGAAAGAAGAAAACTTTCTGACTGGTCAATACAATCAAACAGGTCAGGAGCAACACTAATTGTAGGACATATAAAACTTTCGATACTACCACCAGATGTGGAGTTGAAGAAAGAAGAAAAAAAGATAAATTAAAAAATACGGAAAAAAAAGAAAGAAATTTAAGAAAAGAAAAAAAGAACAAATTTCTGAAAAAAGAAAAAAGGAAAACAAGGAAATGTTGAACTTGTTGTGACAGTGGCAATTGGTTTATCTGTGCGATGTGTCATTTGCTTTGCTTGGCTGATATGCCTTCCTCTTCCTTTGTCCTTTCCTTAATTGGATCCTTTTCTCTTTCTCTTGCCTCTGTGAGGTCCGGTTTCCTCCGCCTTTTCTTTACCTCTTTTCGCCTTTTGGCCGCGTGCAAGTGGGTCCTTGTGACACACAGGGATGGGGACAGCCAGCGCTCATCCTGTCATCCAAGTGGCTGGCCTTGTGCATAAGAGGTGATGAACAGGTTGAGCTTTCCTTCCTTACTTCTTTAAAGTTCTTTTCCTTTTCTCGTTTTGTCTTTTTCCGCCTTTGCGCTCTGATTCACAGTGTGACTATCTATCTATCTATCTATCTATATATATATGTTGTCCTCTTCTCCCTCTCTTCCTAGGGTTTACCAGGCAGCTCTGTTTGACTAGAGCTGCGTCAAACAGAGCTGCCCAGTGAGCCGTAGGCAGAGAGGGAGAAAAGGACAACAAACGAGGGGCTGTGACAAACTGTTTCGTCCGAGTTTCACCGACTCATCAGGAGGCTGAACCCTAAAATCAACACGACTTTACCTTCCTGGACACGGCCGAATCATGTCTTTCTTCCTTCATTAATTTACGTTCAAACTACATGCAGGCAGAAGGGAAAAAAGAAAAAAGAAAAGGAAGAGTTCCGTGTGACATTTCACATTACATTGGGTTCCCATTTTTGTCGCACGTGTCAGGAAGCAAAACACAAAGACAACCATATTCTGCCTGCATGTAGTTTGAACCTAAATTAATGAAGGAAGAAATAAAAGGTTCGATGGACAGAGATAGGGCTGTCATCGATACAGCAGCATAGAAGTATCGATGCAGGCGATTAACGCACCGAGCGGCGAGCAAGAGACCGGCCACCCACCTCAAGATCACAACCATGCCCGAGAAACAACCGACGGACTGAAAGAACGTCGAACGAAAAAATTGAATGTTGGAAATATTCACTGCAAATATTGGACTTTAGATAAGAAAAGACTCCCACCAAGGTGAGCTGGCTGGTTCAGGGGAAAAAAAAAAAAAAAAAAAAAAAAAAACCTTCATTTGAAATATTGGAGAATAATAACAGTGTGAGAGCCATCATACTCAAATATTCCTACAATCATCATAACGACATTAGAAAGATATCGAAACAGCAGAACCTTTTCTTAGATCTTGAGATTCACGTACGAAATAGCATGCGTGAAGCTAGGACCAAGTAACAAAGTAGAACCTAAAACCTACGTAGCACCATGTTCGCGTTCGGAGGCGAACACGAAAACAAGCGCCCAAAACCCTCCGGAGTCCGAACGCGAACATAAAACATATTAAAAAAAAAAAAAAAAAAGTTTGTCAGAAAAATCTGAAAAATATATATATATATTTGACGAAAAAAAAATTATGCTCGCCCGAACATGTTCGCTGCGAACGTGCGAACACGTTCGCGCGAACGTGAAGGGGCGCGAACACGTTCGCCGTGCTACGCAGCCTAAAACCATACACCGTGGCTACACAAAGCCAGCTACGCTACCACAGACACAGTTGTTGCAGCAATGTGAATGGTGGACCTCAATGCGTCGTAACTACCAGAGCTCGACAGTTGCTGGCATGCAAGAAGAAGACGTTCCAATGGACTTTTTTTTTTTTTTAACTAACAAAGGAAAACTTGAAAATTAAAACTCAGATGTGCGGTGGGACGCTGGACCCGTTTTCCAGCAGGTGCTGCTCCCAACCAATAGATTGTTGGAGCATCCAGGTCTCTTGCTAGGAGGCAGTGCTCTTATCACCTCTCCTATAGCAAGGACGTTGGTTTAAATAAAAAAAAAAAAAAAAAAGCAGGAGCGGTTGTTATATTAAGCCAACAACACGACCACTGGCACGATTCCAGCA
>BFEA01000205.1:1542748-1560820 GCA_003427395.1 Chara braunii | reverse complement strand
TCTCTCTCTCTCTCTCTCTCTCTCTCTCTCTCTCTCTCACACACACACACACACACACACACACAACACACACTCAACACACATAAAGACACGTACAGAAACGACAGACTTGTGGACACTGTCACATGCCGTGTCCTATCAACAACTGTTCCTTTGGCACGGTTATGTATTGCCTGGGCACAATTTGTGAAGAGGAAGAAGTGGAACCATTGGATAACGATGCCAGAGTTTGACAACATCCAGTTCTCAGAACTTGCAGTGTGAGCCTGAAGGTACAGAGTCATGGAACGAAGACAGGTAGAGGGTGCTTTGAGAATCTGGCTTGCATCCCTGCTGCGTAAATCAGGCCAACGCCAACATCCAGAAATTCATAATCCTTAAATCCTCCGAATTGATGTGAACTCACCAACAAATCTTACACTCACCGCAAATGCATGCGACGTCACTGAGGGTGCATGCACATGGGACAGCCTCTCTATACATGCTACTTCGCTTCACAGCAACTTCTCGTCTGGCTGCTGTCCCCAATCTGGGAGAACCAAGCATCCAAGACAACACCCGGAACTCGTCAACAAGACCTATATCAACCAACAACAGCGTTAACGTCGGCCAAAATGCAGCCTTGGTGCAACGTGCACATGTGCGCAAGAGGTACACACGCACACACACACACAAGAGAGAGAGAGAGAGAGAGAGAGAGAGAGAGAGAGAGAGAGAGAGAGAGAGAGAGAGAGAGAGAGAGAGGGGGGGGGGGGGGGGGGAGGAGGGACGAGGGGGGCAGCGAGAGAGGTTTCTTTCTGAAGAGGCCGCGTGCAAGGTAGACAGCCAGAAGTTGGCAGACTCTGAACAATACAGTAGACAAGGACAGGTACAGGTGGAGGAGAGAGGAAGAAGAGGTGGGTAGTGCAGGTGGAGGAGAGAGGAAGAAGAGGTAGGTAGCATGTACTAGGCAGTGGGCGACCCTACGCAACCTACTTTGAAAGGGGTTGAGAAAGAAAATTTTAAAGGACTAGAAGGATGCGACCATAGTATGTATGGAGTTCTGAAGCTTTGGGTAAAAGAAAAAAACACGGCTGCGCATTCTGAAGCAAGAATGATGTAAATCAAACACCCAGGTCTTCATAAAAAGTAGTCGGGTGTGCGCCTTGTCACATCTGGTTCCCCGCGTCGTGGTGCTGGTTCAAACTGCCATGACGGGAAGGAAAAGAAGTCCACGAAGAAAAACGTTATAATGATGGAGTGATTGAACATTAATAAATAAAACAGGTACATCGTAACATAATTTAACAGAAGGGAATTTGTTATATCACGGTTCAGATCCAAATAATCCCCAGAGAAAGAAAAAAAAAAAAAAAAAAAAAAAGACACAAACAACGCACCAAATGCATCAGACATGCGACCGAGGGTAAAAACGGATGGGTGGAGAAAACAGAAGGATAAAAAAGTAAAAAAGGATGTGACAGAGAGAAGGACAAATCAACAATGTCAAGTAGGTTGTGCGAGGTAAAATTAAGAGAAGAATATATATTATAATAATTATATAGCTTAGTTTTAAAAAATAAATAAAATAAATCACCGACATCAAGTAGCATTACGCGATGATGAAGGTCGAGGAGGTCATCGTGGAGCACGCAGAACGATATACGAACCGCCCAACGGATACACAAACCGCCGCCAGTGGAAGCCAATTATGCAAACGGCGTCGATTGGTCCACCAACATTGTTCGCAGACAGTTGCAACCGACGAGTCGCGACGAACGAGAATGGATCAACCATGGGATGCAGAATGTACGCATCGTTCGTCGATCACACACACACACACACACACACACACAGAAAGATGCAGAAAATGTGTCAGCCTGCCATCTGAATAGCTGGTACTGCTTTTTCCTGCTCTCACACACAATCCAGCCCAAAGTTCAAACTTCAAACCATGAGTTTCTTATCTTTTTTTTTTCTCTTTTTTTCTTCTCTTTTCTTCTAGGTTACCTGATCGGACGTTTGGGACTCCCCTGACCGTCCGGCGTTGTCCGCTCGGACAACCGGTCGGACATCCTCCCCGGGCAGTCTGTCCGAGGCCGAACACCAAAAAAAGAAAAAAAGTCCTCAAAAAAATCTGAAAATCTGAAAAAATGCAAGTTAATAATGTTATGCAAAAAAAACAAACTGAACAACTTTTGCATTGGGATGATATCGAAATTCGTTGTTTAATTTAAAATAAAAAAATAAAATAAAAGACGCCCCCAATTTTTTTTGCTTTTTTTTTCGTGCTTTTAATTGCTAAAAATGGAGTTGTCACGGCCCGGACGTCCAGGACCCCCCTGACTGTCCACCCAGGACGTCCTGCCATCGGACAACTGGTAACATAGTTTTTTTTTCCGTCTTCTTTCTTTTTTTTTTTCACAAAGCATTAGCTTGGAACGGTATGAAGATGTATGTGTACAAACATTCTGAAAGCTTATGACCGCAAATAAATGATCTGGGTGCATTTCGTTGGTTAAGAGCGGATTGTGTGCGACCAGCTCTACAGGCGTTAAAGGTAGTGCAAGCCTACCGTCTTGCCCTGAATACAACCCATGGCCATTTTAGCTGTGTATGTATTTGGCGCACCTTCCAGTTTAGATACAAAGATAATGACCATACAATGCGTACATTACTACATTCTATTTGCGCGAAGACAGTAGGCACTGTCATGGTCCATATGTTGCAAAACACCTATGGCCACACTCATGAAAGCAAAGTAAAAGTAAAAGCATCAGCGACTCCTGTCGTTTTCTCCACACACACACACACACACAGACACACATGCACACACACGCACGCACGCACACACACACACACACACACACACACACACACACACACACACACACACACANCACACACACACACACACACACACACACACACACACACACACACACACACACAACTAACCAACCAACCAAACACACCAAAGAACTCTGCTCATAACAAGCCATCTACAGGGCCACCCAACCACCTTTTTTCACACAGTCGACATTCTTGCACAGTACGACTTCCAACCAACCTGAATGAATGTATGCCCCATATTATCGTCCACTTCAAGAATAGCTGCCGTGTTCCCTGTAAAGAAAGAAAGCAACAAAGAGAGGTCGTCACAAGCACGCCTCACCTATGAAAAACAATTTATCATCATCATCATCATCATCATCATCGAGTTTTCAAATGATTTATCGCCTGCGATTAATTACAAGAGTTGGTCAGTCCATGACGCACCCGCCGAGTCAACTGAAGAAGCCGATTAGCGCAGGTCGCCAGTGGTACATCTCCAGAATATATTCTTCTGCTGAATGTTTTCAGTCATTGTATCTTCCCATCTAATCTAGCCAAGTAAACTGGCTTCGCACATGCCGGTACTACTACCGTCTTCCACCGAATAGAACATACAGTCAATATACCTGTATTTGAGCCAACTTGCAGTCTGGATACAGCCATAATGACAGTACGTTCTTTTCGGGGCAAGACGGTGGGAAACAGATTCAAAAAGAATCAGACGCCCTATAATACTACGCAAAACAAAGTTGCACATGGCGGAAATGCCTGCAAGAGAACACATCCACACCCACCCATCACTGCAGAAATCCCTGCAAGAACACATCCACACACCAATCAAAAGCAGCACAGACATGTGTGTTATCAGATGAAGGGGATAGGGTCACAGAGAAGCATACAAGCTTACTGAGACAACAACAGCACATATCCAACACATTCAATCAAGGTTAAAACAAAAAAGGTGCCCAGGCAGTATATTGTCTTTAGTGTCCTCCCTCCTAGATGCTCTCCACAGATTGAGCGTACAGAAACACAACTGTGGATCTCTGTTATGGCCACAGAATCAAAGATTGAGATGTGTCCGTCGGCAATGGCCACGTCCGGGTGATAGGGGTGCTGATAAAAGCAGTCACCGCTAGCACCGTAGGGGGGCTCCACCTACTGGTGGGGAGCGTCACCTGCTGGAAACCGGGTCCAGCGTCCCATATACACAAAATTGACTTTTCGAGAAAGTCTGTAACTGCCTACCAGGGATTCACCTGACACCGTGGGTACAGCGGGCTTATCCTCTCAACAATATCTTAGGTGGATCAGCCAAGTGGGAGGGGGGATGAGGGGGCAGGTTCTGCGCCCAGGGGGCGACTGGGGCAGACAACCTGATCCTCCTATTCCCTTTCTCCATCCTGACTGGTCCCCCAAGGATTGTGCTGGGCGGGCTCCACTATGTCTCGGCCATACCAGCTCAGCTGAAAAGGTATTATTTGGTGGTGGGAATAGGTCAGGGAAATCTGGGGCGGGGGGGAGTGGGATGTTGCTGGAGATTCCAGTCAATTTATGAAAGAGCAAACGATAGTCCTTCTGTGATGTTTCCAGCCGATCATTTCCATCCGAATGCCAGCCATCCCTTTGTATCCATGCAATCCATCCTCCCCATTCCCCCCCTGATACATGCCCGGTTGGGGAATGTACATGGAGCCAAGGATCCACAATGTGATAAAAAGGACTGAGTGAACAATGCAATGTCAATGAAACATCAACAGGCAATGTACATCCTGATACATGCAAAAAAATGGCACAAAGTAGCGCAGTGGAAGACTTAAAGATAAGTCCTGACCTGACCGGGACTGACGCTACATCCCATCATACACCACACATGTGAGAGGAGGAGGGACCGCACACATGGAAGAAAGGTCCCTCCTTTGTACACGCACATGGGGAGATACCACAGATGAAAGATGGGGGAAGAGGCGAGACAAAGGAGGTGAGGGAGAAGACCGACATCACAATAGTGAAGTCCAAAAATAGTCCCTTGCCGCTACCCAATCAATGTCTGCCTCAAAATGCCGGATCAGATCCTGGGCGCTCTGCCCACAGAAACCTCTGCCTGTATCGTCTGCCTGTAACCTCTCTCTCTCTCTCTCGTATCTGAAGAAGAAGAAGAAGAAGAAAGAAGGGGGAGGAAGGAGGAAGGAGGGAGACGAGAGGGAGGCCGACGAAGAAGAAGAAATGTCGCCTTCCTCGCTGTCTCATCTGCAGGTGCTACCGCCGAACTGACCGCCGTCCTGTTGTCGCCTTGTGCAGGTCGCGGGCGCACAGAGAGTCCCAGCTATGGCGCCAGGTACGTCCCCTAAAGCAGGTATAGCCTCCGCCCCTCTGCCTTCCGGTGTTCAGCCTCCAACTCCGCAGGCCAGCGCTAAACAGCGTCGTGCTCAACCAGCAGCATGTTGGACCGTCCAGTACCCAGCCTCAGCCCAGCTATCTGTAGCGCTGGGCTTCGCTGGGCGTGTCTCTGAGGCTGGCCTAAAACGGCCCACCAGGTCTGGGACCTTACCGGGTATCCAGACCGCACGGCTGACGCAACGAGGTGCGAAAACGTGCCTGGCCTGAAAACGGCCATGCCGATAGTGCACCCAGCCCAAGGCCGTGCCTTGGGGATGGCACGTCCGAAACGATGTCTGAACAGACAAAATAGGACAACACATTCAAATAAATAAAGAAATAAATGCTGCCTCAGGCTGTACCTGCGGCCTAAAAAGCCGCCGTGGACCTACAGGGCGCATGCTGGATGGCGCACGTCCTGGGGGGCCCTCAGCAACCATCGGGCCCCTCAAAATGGGGCCCACGTGCAGGCGCAGCATGTAACACCCCCCCAACCAGTCCATGCAGAATTCGTGTAGTTTTTGAATGATGTGTCAGAGCTTTCATCCCTTGTACCGTCTTTTTCCACTGGGCTCTGATTGCTGTTTCAATCATGTCTTTAATCATTTCCGTTATTTCCCCACTTCCCACGCGGGCACCTTCAAGTGCTAACATGCATCTACGACGCCATATAGCCCATAACACTGCTTCCCTCCCAATCCTAAATAAGTTGGCTGTGATGGTTGAGGTTTGGGCAGACCAATGACCAGTTAGCAAGGCCCTCCATTCCCATGGCCAATCTCTGTCAACGTGTATTGGTTCCAAATTCGGAGAGAGAAGGTTAACAACAGTCGTATTTTTCATCACCACTTCAATACACCCTTCACCACTTCAAGATGCAGCCTGCCTAAATGGGTGGTTTTCAAGGTCTTCAGACCTGGGATGCAGCCTGCCTAAACAGGTGGTTTTCAGGGTCTTCGAACCTTTCACCACTTCAGGACTATTAAGGATTTTCAGATTGCCCAAAACTCTCACTTCACCGCTTCAGGATGCAGCCTGCCTAAACAGGTGGTTTTCAGACTGCCCAAAACTCTCACTTCACCATTTCGGGACCATTCGGGATTTTTAAACTGCCCAAAACTCTCACTTCAGAATTTTCATCCTGAATTTTCAGCTACCAGTTAACCGCTTGTGCCCATCCACGCCGCGTAAGGATAGAGCTTGGGCACTGCAGGAAGAGGTGCTTTGTTGTCTCGTTGTTCCTTTAAACCATTTTATAGGTCTCAGGACTTCAAATGGGACGTTTAGGTGTCGTGCCCAGCGATCTACTATACGATCCCTCAGATTCAGTCTAGTCCTAAGCATCTGATAGGTCTCTTTAACTCCCAGTGTATGGAGGTACTGATATTCGGGTCTTCCATTCCTTGTTGGAACCTTCCATCTCCACTCAACCACCTCTATGGGGAGATCTTGGATTGGCACTTCCGGCCTAAATGCCACCCAAAATTCTTTTCACGTAAGACTCTCACCCTGTGAACTGTCCTGACATCAATCCAGAAAACTTCATCTGGCACACCTGCAATGACTTGCTGTTTTCTGGTTGCCTGTAGCCTCTCTCTGTCGAGGCTGTACTATAGGTAGGACAGATTCGTAATTTTGTTTGGCTGAGGGCTAACCGAGAGACCTACCTGTGAGGGAAATTCTTGAGGGACATATCTGCAAATCCGGGAAAATACAGGCCCGGTACTAACTTGATTCCCTACAGCTACCCTAACTGCGGATAGCAGGCCCGGGCTACCCCTAGACGGACAGGCCCTATGGGCCTATTCTGAATAGACGGTCCTATAGCCTATAGCCGGGTCCGGTAGAGGCCGGGAGGCCAAAACAGATACGGTACCGGTCGGTCAGTCAGTCCGGTCTAGATCGGTGTAGGCTAGAAGTAGGATGGGCACATCGGTTCAGGGCTTTTGGCAGTTGGTACCGTGTACATCGCTGCTGCACTACGTGTGAACCAGAAGTGGTGACGGCTCAGCGTGGAAGGAGACGGGCATAGCCCGACCTTCGGAGCGCAGGCGGACCCTCCTCCGGAGTGGGGTCCCAGAGGGTTGCGCTGCAGCCATAGCTGCAGCATCTTCATCTCAGAGGTCATCTAGTCAGGGTCTGGTGGCGNCTGTCGAGGCTGTACTATAGGTAGGACAGATTCGTAATTTTGTTTGGCTGAGGGCTAACCGAGAGACCTACCTGTGAGGGAAATTCTTGAGGGACATATCTGCAAATCCGGGAAAATACAGGCCCGGTACTAACTTGATTCCCTACAGCTACCCTAACTGCGGATAGCAGGTCCGGGCTACCCCTAGACAGACAGGCCCTATGGGCCTATTCTGAATAGACAGTCCTATAACCTATAGCCGGGTCCGGTAGAGGCCGAGAGGCCGAAACAGATACGGTACCGGTCGGTCAGTCAGTCCGGTCTAGGTCGGTGTAGGCTAGAAGTAGGATGGGCACATCGGTTCAGGGTTTTTGGCAGTTGGTACCGTGTACATCGCTGCTGCGCTACGTGTGAACCGGAAGTGGTGACGGCTTAGCGTGGAGGAAGACGGGCATAGCCAGACCATCGGAGTGCAGGCCATAGCTCGGACCTACGCTGTACTCTGCCAGCACGCAGGGGCTGATAGAGGTCAGGGTTATTGAGGTATGCTGGAGGCGAGAGAGATTGGTGCCCTGCTGGACCCACCTCCGGAGTGGGGTCCCAGAGGGTTTGCGCTGCAGCCATAGCTGCAGCTTCTTCATCTCAGAGGTCATCTGATCAGGGTTTGGTGGCGCTGCTGCAGGCTTCCACCCGGGAAGTCTCCCGACACTTCGTCATCATCAGATACTGTGGTGCTGGTCTTCTTCTTCATCCTCTGAGTGGCACTTGGCCTCAGAGGCCTGTTTCAGGGTGGCGCTGCCCCCAAGAGTCTGTATTTGGGTGGCGCTTGATGTTTCAGGGCTCAGGGGGTGTTCCGGGGGTTAATCAGGGTTGGAGAGTGAAGCGCTGCTCAATTCGGAGCAGCGCACTGTAGTTCTGGAGTGATCCTGACATTTTGAGACTCTGAGTTTAATAAACAAGTGTGTAACTGTGTTTGGACTATCATTGTTTCATTGTTTCCTGGATGTGATCTGCTCGACTTTTCTCTATGACTGGTTGTGACGATTGAATGGAGTGAATTGCACTTTCAGTGTACCCTGTCATATCGCATGGACAAGTCTTCCGCTGTGTTTATCTCTCCCCTTCCTTCTGTGTGTATGGGCATGTGCAGAAGTTTATGTGAGTGAGTGTTGGCCTTCAGGCAACGTACAACCAGAATCATAACACACCCCTGAGCAAGTGGTTTAGATGAGGTTGATAAAACAAGTTCACCACCACCTCCCGCGGTCCAACTGTAAGTACTTCCCCTACCTGAGTTGCATCCCCTCTTAACACCACCCAATCTCCTTCCTTCACTGTTGGCCGCCGTCGAAGAGTCCGCACCCATGCGAGAGGCAGGGCAAAGAGGATCTGGTCCATCCTCTCCCCTATTCTTTGGCAGTGGGAGAGCTTCTCTCTCAACTGCTCCTCTGAGAGCCAATCATTCCTTGATTGGTCCCATAAGTGTCCAACTCTTGTGACCCCGTTCTTCACCCATCCATTCCACGGACGACATGAGCTGAGCAACACCCGCCCATGCCAGTCCGTTATCCACCGGTTCCCGAAAAGCAGTTGGCGGGCGACTTCCTCCTACATTTCGGGAAATGGCCTATCCGGGAGTGGGAGTCTACAACAATCTTTAATTAGATTGGCCCAAAAACCATCTTTTCGCAGGTCCCTGCGAGCTGCGGCACGATCTGAGTGTGGTTGGGGCCGGGTGGGGGGGCTTGGAATTGTCCAGAAGACATCATCTAGCCAGGCGATAGGGTGTGTTGTTGGTGCAGCCACTGGAGCCAACCTCGACACTTGTTCCCAGGCTAGAGGCTCCCAGGTAAGGCCGGTGGTGCAGATAAGCTGCTTCAACCATTGGAGCGAGAGGGCTGTCGTTTGGGTGGCAGAGTCAAGTATGCCCAGACCCCCTTGTGCCCTTGGCTGCACCACTACATCCTAGGCAACCCCACTGATAGTGTGTTGGGCGTGGTTGCATCTCAATAGAAAGGCTGCCACCTGTTGCTTCAGGGCCATTGATCCCGCTCTGGAAAGAGGCCAGATTGCCGACTTATACCAGATTGACACCAAAACCACGTTGTTTATGACCAGGGCCCTACCCAAGAGTGACGTATGCTTATCTTCCCGAGTTCCCAACTTTTGTAGGGCCGGGCACATTATCCAATTATTGTTACTAGCAGGCTTTCCTTCGGCCGAGAGTGGGATTCCCAGGACTCTGATGGGGGTTTCCAAGGGGAGCCATGTCACATTGGGCCGTTCTGGGGATCTTCCACCGTCGTGGTGCATCCACCATCCCAATGTCTTGTTGCCCCAGTTAATTGCCATATCTGAGAGGGCGCAAAACCGGGCCATCAGTCTTTCTGGACCTTGATGGCAGAAGACTTTATGACATTTTACCGCAGGGTGTGGGAAAAGGGAGAGATGGGGGAAGCGGTGGGCCAAGTGGTTCTCGCACTACTATACAAAAAAGTGGACAAAATGAACATCCGCAACTACCGATCGATTACATTGTTAACCGTAGTTTACAAAATGCTATCCAAAGCATTAGCAAACCGTATGGAGCCGGGCATTACAACAAATCATCCACCCCTCACAAACGGGCTTCCTTAAGGGGAGGCGCATCCAGGATAACATCCTCCTAGTAAATGAGCTATCAAGGCTATCTCGACAGTCCAAGTGTAACGCCTTCCCTTTTATTGACATTGCGAAGGCTTACGACCATGCGGATTGGCATTTCTTGGATAAATGTGTGGAAAACATGAACTTTGGAAAAACCTTTAGGAGGTGGGTGAGGATACTTCATCAAAACGCTACCACTCGCGTGCAGATTAATGGGAACCTTGCACGGGACTTCCCTCTGCAGCGATCGGTCTGCCAAGGCAACCCGATTGCACCATATGTTTTCGTGGTAGTAATGGAAGCCCTAGTGGCCAATCTTAGAGCCAACCAGAATATAAGCAGGATTCAGACGACCTCTATCCCACAGGAGGCAATACAAATATGCTCATTATTTGCATATGACCGCACTTAGGAGGTGGGTGAGGATACTTCATCAAAACACTACCACTCGCGTGCAGATTAATGGGAACCTTGCACCGGACTTCCCTCTGCAGCAATTAGTCCGCCAAGGCAACCCGATTGCACCATATCTTTTCGTGGTAGTAATGGGAGTCCTAGTGGCCAATCTTAGAGCCAACCAGAATATAAGCAGGATTCAGACGACCTCTATCCCACAGGAGGCAATACAAGTATGCTCATTATTTGCAGATGACCTCACTCTGATGGTAAAAGCCTCAACACAAAGCAATGGCCATGTCCTGAATGCAGTTGAGGGAAACATACTGGTGGCATCCATCCCTCCCTCCCCTCCCCTCCCCTTCCATCCATCCAACCATCAATCCATCGATCAATCCATCCATCCATCCATCCATCAACCAATCAATCAATCAATCAATCAATCAAACAGTCAATCCATCCATCCATCCATCAACCAATCAATCAATCAATCAATCAATCAAACAGTCAATCAATCAATGTCGTATCCATTTAGTCCACACGATTTGCAGCCAAAACGTGAGAAGAGTCTTTACAACCAATCAAACCAATCAAACCAATCAAACAATCAAACAATCAAACAATAAATTTAATGATTACCCATCCATCCATCCATCAATCCATCCCATCCCATCCCATCCCATCCCATCCCATCCCATCTGATCACATCCCATTGTATCCCGATTGCATGTGGATTCGAACTTGGGTCTGTATTTCAACAGTTCGTGGGTGTACCAACTGAGATAGGCCCAGTGTGCCCCACCCAATCGATCTCCTGATCCAAATCTGCCCATCTAAGACCATCCATCCAAATCAGTACATCGAAACCCCCGTCCATTCGGATCAGTCAATTAAAATCAATAGATCGAAATCCATCCATCAAAACAAATCAATCAATAATCAAAATCAATCAATCAACCACTCAAATCACGAAGAGGGCTCACACAATCTTCAGCTGCAGTATATCACCGCCCGGGATTTTCTTTGGCTGCAACAATCATTTTGCGAGTTCGAGGAATGTGCACTTCTTGTTTTCTAGTGTGCAGTCCGTAACTTACCTGTGTTCACCGGTCCATTATTGCGAGTTCGACAAATTTGGTCAGATTTCAAACTTGTGTTCCGTTACCTAACACAGTTACACGTGTTTAGCATTCGCCCACATGGACCAGCGCTTTGGTGTGTGAAATCTCAGACATTAATCTGCTGAGGCAAGCGAGCATACTTGGAAGTGGACGTCCGAGTAATTCATACATACCGCAGCGATAGCAGTAGTTTGGTGCGCTAAATATCGTCACCACTTTCCGGTCCTGCACAGACACAACATGACGTACCACAAGCTCAGCACAGGACTCGACCGAGTTTTCCGTCAAAACCTCAAACGCATGCTATGAATACGCATGGCTTGTACAGCAACAATCTGGCTTTGTCCGAATTTTTGTGTTATGGGTTTTGGGAGGGTGTTGTGATGACAGTGGCTGGGTTTGGGAGAGGGGGTTACAGCGAGAGCCTTTCCTTTCCCTTTCCTTTTTTTTGGTTTTTTAACAGGTTGCGATGACCGTCATCTTCTTTTTTGACGCGACGAGTGTCATCTTCCCGATCAATTAGAGAGAGAGGGGGAGGGGGAGAGGAGGGGGGGGAGAATGCATATTCTCTATCAATTAGAAAAATAAAAAAAGGCGTCCTTCGGGACATACCATTAAATTTTGGAACAGTACAGAGAAGATTAGCATGGCCCCTGCACAAGGATGATAAATCGAGAAGTGGTCCCCGCCTAGAGTAGGAAGGATAGGCTCATCCCCGAGGGGATAGGCTCAACCCGTAAGTCCTAGTGTAGCTTAGTCTTAGCTACCGTCTTCACCCGAATAGAACGCCAGGTCATTATAGCTGCATTTGGCCCAACTTTCAGTCCAGATGCAGCAATAATGACCGGGCGTTCTATTCGGATGAAGACGGTAGTGGATCTTAGGGCTTATCGCAGTTGCCTCGGTGTAGTCTTCCCCCCTAAAACCCTGTAGTTGTCTGCCAAACGTGGAGCTCGGTTCCTGGCTGGTTGGGTTGCCGTGCCCCGTGCAGAGATAAGTAGGTAGCCAGTGTGAGGTGAAAAAAATACTGAGAGAAGCAGGGCTGTGCCGGCAACCGGCCGGTTGGACCCAAGAGTGGGTCAATTTTTTTGATGTTTTGTTTTGAAAACATGGTTGGACTGCGCAAGCCAAAGATCTCCCCGGGGGGTGTTTCAAGGGTTGGGTGTTTCAGGGTTTGGGGGTTGGGGGAAAAGTTTTGCGAATTGCTCTCTCTCTCTCTCTCTCTCTCTCTCTCTCTCTCTCTCTCTCCGCTTGCATTAGCGCACGCTATTTTTTTTTTGTTGTTTAAAAAAACAAGAGGCCTCGATGGACCACGAATCAGAATGAAACTCATCATACTGCAAATACAATCAACTGACTGGCTGCACTTTACCTTCAGATTTTCAAGCCCCAAAAGAATATAAGAGGGGAAGTTTGCAAACACTCCCATAAAAAGGTTCCGAGTCTTCTGACCATTGACCAAGGAGACACGAGGGGTTCAAACCCCCCTGGTGTTTACCATTACGTGCATCATTTGACTCGTTTCCATCAAGTCGATTGCCAATTTGTTGGTACCTGTCTACTGCAGGCTTTCTGCGGTGCTCTCCATTGTGCTCTCTTTTCCGTTTCTGCTACGAGTTCACACCTTCTGCACTCTTTCTGTTTGGGGAAGGAAAAAAAAAAAAAAAGATTTTGTCACAGCTTTGCACTCCTTTCCAAGAACCAAAGCGGGAGGGGATCACGGCCATGCTGTTAATAATCAAAGGGGGGGGGAGTGGGGGGAGGGCGGTGTTCGAGTCCCTTGGATCCTGCCTCCGTTCCCCTCCCTCCCATCACGGCAGTGAAAACTTACATGGCACCAGTTGTACCCATCCATCACCAGTTGGTGTGCCCTTGCAACCAAGCTCAAGTTGTTGTACTGTGTGAACTGTTCCGAGATATCCTGCACACATACGATAATATTCAAACAGAAGGGAGTCACAGAGAGAGAGAGCGAGAGTGAGAGAGAGCGAGAGAGAGAGACAGGGAGAGACAGAGAGAGACAGAGAGAGACAGAGAGAGACACAGAGAGACAGAGAGAGAGAGAGAGAGAGAGAGAAATATCCCAAGTTTTTCACAGGTGGCAAATGTTAAAAAAAAGGGAAAAAAGTTCAATCGAGTCGGTACTGAGAAGCAGTGTTGCACACCCCGACCGTCGGCGACCCCTGAATGGTCGGCACCTACCGGTCGGAAGTCGTCGGCACCCCGCAAAAAAAAAAAAAAAAAATTGGGTCCAGAAACCCTAATAACCCCACAAAAACCCCCAAACCCCCCCCAAAAACCCCCCCACCCCCCCCCCACCCCCCCCAAAACCCCCCCCCCCCCCCCCCCCCCCCCCCCCCCCCCCCCCCCCCCCCCCCAATACTCCTTATACCAACCCTATACTCCCCTATATCCCCCTATACACTCCCCCCCACCCCCCCATCCCCAAAAGTTTCTCAGCGGATTTGGGCTGTACTCAGCAAGCGCAGTACAGCTTCCAACTCAGATCTGAAAAAAAAATAGTGGATGGTTGTTTTCTGACTGGTCGGCTGCAATACGGTCGGCGGTCGGGGTCGGCGGTCGGCACGGATGCAACCATGCTGAGAAGTCAAAATCTAGCGGCAGGCAACAGTTGCAGTAAGCAAATTTTCACCACAACTCAGAACAGCAGGCCATAGCACCGGCAGACACGGCTTCTGTCAGACATCCAACACAAGAAATCATCATCTCACAGCACAAGTCAAATCATGAATGGCTACAAGCTACCTTTACGGTCTTATACAGTCACGATGAATGTATACAAGCTCGCCAGAACACAACCCGCCCTCATCATGAATGTATGCAAGCCACCTTTCGGGTCTTATACAGTCAGGATAATGCCATAATGGTGCATTATGATCAGGGGAGTGTGGCTTTGGCTATCCGATAGATACTTGCAGTTTTTCTGAGGCCTCGCGCACCTCTCAACAGGCAGCAGAGGACCCCATTAGGCATGAGATCTGTCCAGAGGAAGTGAATGGCTGGTCAGGCCCGGACAGGGACCCTGTAGGGCTGCCTGGTACTCGGTGGGCATTTTCCAGCAAGTTGGACGAGGCCTGATGTTAAGCAGGTGAGCTGCAGGTACAATGACTGCATCAGGTCGGGTCGAGGAAGGCTTAGGTCTAGGTTCTAGAGGTACAAGGGAACTCGCAGTTCGCAATGATGTTCACACCAAAAACAAAAGGGAGGTAGGCATAGAAGCAGGCCAAGCAGGACCAGTGGTGCTGGCTGCCCTCTTCGCCCGAACAGAACGCCCAGTCATTATTGCTGCATCTGGACCGAAAGTTGCGCCAAATACAGCTATAACGACCGGGCATTCTATTCGGGTGAAGATGCTAATTGACTGCAAAATCATCATCTTCTTCTTCTTCTTCTTCTTCTTCTTCTTCTTCTAATTTTGTTATATCTTTTCTCTCTTCCACTTCTTCCTTGAGTTACAATTAATGGTAGTCTCAAGCCCTCCCTCTTGGGGGGGGGAAGAGGTTGGAGGGGGCATTCTGCGTTATAAGTGGGGTCTGGGACCATAACACACTGCAGAATCTAGATCCCAGCCCCTTTTGCTCACAAACGAACGAGCAATGCTGATAGTGCCAGATATGATACAGAGAAGATTAACATGGCCCCTGTGCAAGGATGACAGGCTCCATCAAGAAATGGTCCAAGTTAACAAAAGGTAAAAAAAAAAATAGTTACAGGAACATTAAAAGATACAAGATGGGCCAGCGCGGCTCCGCCCGCATCAGGAAAAGGGAGATTGGAAAGGCACAAATAGTCGATGGAGAGAAAGTATTAGAAGCGGTGCGAAGAAGTCGAGGTTCAGGGGAGAATGAGCAGTTGTGACCGGCAAAGAATAGGATGGGTGTTAGGGTGGTTGTTACAGGGATTCAAATGTTGTATAGCTACTGACCTTTGTGTTGAAAACAAAAAAGAAAAAAAAAAGAGGTGGCATGTCAAGAATGATAGCGATACGAAAGGGACGCAGGCGGGTGAAAAAAAACAGCAATGGACATTTGATGAAAAACGAAGATAGACAAACAAAGTACATGGATCCTCTGTGAGAAAGAATGGTGTTTCAGGTGTATGAGAAGAAGAATTAACCCCCTACCACAAACACTGCCATGCCTTAAAAGACATAAGTCAAAACCCCGCACACTATAAACACCTGGACCTGGAGGCGCCTTACTGCGGGCCAAGCTTTTCCAAACCACCAGTGGCGCACTTTTTCTTTTTTTGCTGGCGCCGCCAGCCAGCCATGATTGTGGTCCGGTAGGCCGAGCCTCTGAAATTTTCGCAGGCGAGGAGTTGCATTTTCACCAAGGCTGGGTCCGTTTGCTGGCGGTTTAACCCCCTCCTCCTCTTCTTTTTTTTTTTTTTTTTAACCCCCTCCTCCTCTACCACCGGCAAGTCAAGAATATACATTATTTACACACCCACACATCCGTCCGTTTGTTCGATCCACAAACAACATTGGTTACTAAGATACACCAAGAAAAACAGGGACAGCGGCCATCTTTTTTTTTCTTCTTCTAACGGAAGGGGGACAGCGGGCATCTATTCGCTTGGTTTGGCCATTACTTTCACTGGGTTATAGGGCCGCGCCGCACTACTCACCAGAAGACAAAAATTACGGCGATGCATCTTTCCAGGCTCTAGCGAAAGATTCGTTCTCATTTTGTACATTCGGTGTGTGGCACGGCGAGGCCCATGCTCACACTGGGACTTCTTCAACTTACCTCCGGATGTAGAATGCCGTGAGTCTTGCGCGCTCAGGCCCCAGTGCGCAGCTGCTCTTCCCTTTTTTTTTTTTTTTTTTTAAGTTTTCTGAAAGGCCACGGCCATGCGATATCATCATTGAACTGACCGGCCCGGTAACTCATTTTCTTCTGTTAATCTGATTTCTAAATTCCCTGCTGCAGCTTTGTCAGGAGGACAATAGGAGGGAATACCACCGAACATTTTCCTTTTCTTTTACGGTGAGCGTTTTCGTTGAGAAGCATTGTTTCGTGCCCTACACTGTGTGAAATGACCCACACAGTTACAGTCCAGGAACTCGGTAACTTTTCAGAGAACATTTTCCTTTCTTTTACGGTGAGCGTTTTCGTTGAGAAGCATTGTTTCGTGCCCTACGCTGTGTGAAATGACCCACACAGTTACAGTCCAGGAACTCGGTAACTTTTCAGAGAACATTTTCCTTTCTTTTACGGTGAGCGTTTTCATTGAGAAGCATTGTTTCGTGCCCTACGCTGTGTGAAATGACCGACACAGTTACGATACTGTTTGCTGTATTTTTCTGAATATGTTTGTAATCAACCAATCTTGTATGGATCCAATATGCTTACTTGCTGAGTTTTGGCTCTTTGTGTTCGTGCATGTCCGAGTGCATGTATGTGTGTGTGACACTCAGCTCGGCGGGCTGAGACAGTGAGATGGAGAATTGGCAGGGGGTGCACTCAGATAGTGTGATTGAGAATTGGCCAAGGGCAGTTGTCGGAAGTCCCCTTCAATTATAAGAATGGCACTGCTCTCATGCAGATGGCACTGCTCTCATGCAGGCCTTGTAATGTATAAATGAAGTAATCAGCATCCAATCCGCTTGGCAGTTTCCATTCGCCAGGGCCAGTTATCTGAAATAGCGTTGTTACGTAAGCCGTAATGCTTGGCGTGCATCTGGAGCATTTCCTGCAAGCCAAAAGCCAAAGAAGAAACCAAGCAGCATGTGTCAGAAACACTTCCTGTACAGTGTGGCAAACTCTCCAGCCTCCCGTCCTTCATCCACCTGATGCCCTCCACCCCTCCAGCGTTTCTCCGCCCTCCGTACACCAACCTCCTCTCGACCTTTTCCAAACTCCAGTCCAAATTACTCCAACCTCCATCCGGCTCCATTCTCCGTCCGTCATACTCCCTCACCCGCTGCGCCCATCCTACTCTTCAACTGTGGCAACCTTTCACCCCTTCCACCCTCCTCTCTCACTGGACAGATCTTCCGCCTCCACTGGGCCCACCCTGCTCCTAAACTGACAAAACTCTGCTTCCCCACTGCACCGACCAACCCATCCTACTCCTCAACTGTGGCAACCCTTCATGCCTTCCACTTTCCTCTCTCACAGGACGGATCGTCCGCCTCCACTGCGCCCACCCTGCTCCTAAACTGGGCCAACCCTCCTTTCCCACCGCATGTACCCCCGCCTCCACAGCCATCCGACTCCTCAACTGTGGCAACCCTTCACCCCTTCCACCCTCCTCTCTCACTGGACGGATCTTCCGCCTCCACTGTGCCCAGCCTTCTCCTGAACTGACACCCCCCCCCCTTCCCCACTGCACCGACCCACCCATCCTACTCCTCAACTGTGGCAACCCTTAACGCCCTCCACCCTCCAATCTCACTGGTCGGATCTTCCACCTCCACTGAGCCCACCCTGCTCCTAAACTGAGCCAACCCGCCTTCCCCACCGCACCGACCGCCCTCCATCTGCTTCATGCTCTTCTTCCTATGCTCTCTCTCTCTCTCTCTCTCTCTCTCTCTCTCTCTCTCTCTCTCTCTCTCTCTCT
>BFEA01000205.1:1523670-1533776 GCA_003427395.1 Chara braunii | reverse complement strand
GGACCCAAAAAAAAAAAAAAAAACATTTTTTATTTTTATTTTTTTTTGCGGGGTGCCGACGACCCCCGACCAGTAGGTGCCGACCAGCCGACCGGTCGGCGGGTCGGCAGCCGACCAGTCAAGGGTCGCCGACGGTCAGGGTGTGCAACACTGGAGAATGGGTTAAAAAAAAATACTAAAACACACCATCACATCATGTGATACTTCCGTGCGATGGTCAACCATTCCATATAAAATAAAATGATATCAAAATCTCCTACTCCTGTACAAAATCTGTTACTTGAACTTCTGTTTTTTTTTTGTACAAATTTATAAAACAACGCTTAATACACAACTGAACACAACAGCTTCGCCTAATTATCAAGGAATGAGAACACCTCAAACTGTCGAAAATGCCGGGTAAAATCGCCCAGAAGCAAACAACACCCTGTGGACTCAGCAACCAGAGCCCACACCTCATGTCGGAACGACACACCTTGTGGGTCTACGAACAAAATAATGGCATACCTTGTGGATCTACGAACAAAATAACTCTTCCCCTCCGTGCCACCTTTACAGTGCCAGCTCAGGAGCAGGCACTCACAGAGACCACCGATGCACACAAACTGACCTAGAATCCTAAAAGGATGGACAGCACAGGAACACTCAGTTCCACCTTTCTGGGCCCGATACGATCACAAAGGGGGCATTTAATTTGGGTCTCTCACCTCACTCACCGAGGTAGACCCAGCCCGTACAAAGATGTAACCACTGTTAGTGAAAAACAGGACACAAGTTCACATCCTAATAACTGAATTAAAGGAACACTCACCAAGGCAGTCAATGGGAAGTAGTCGAACAGATCCGTGAAGCTCTTCCATACATTTGCGTTCCCATACCTGTACGTCAAGTGCATTGCCAAATCACATGTCACAGTTTCGACCATGGGTTAAAACTTAAAATAATTCATTTCAGAACGAACAAACCATTTGGGAAAAAGGAAAACAAAAAACATAACAAACAGGACACCCACAGTTCTTCCTTTGCACCTAAATGTCGCCAAACTCCGACGTTTAACGCAATTCGACTTTAGCCGCTTGACTATCTACTCAAGGTAAGACCCAGATGCAAGAAAGACTCAGTTTCCACACCACAATTTGGTTGAAAGATTCACCATGACAGCCATGTCAAGCATCAACATCTTCTTATCATTGCTGGTAAGCCCCGCTGGTATTACTATTCTTGTTTTTTTTCCTCCTCCTACTCCTCCTCCTCCACCACCTCCTCCTCAATCCATCAACCGAGACTCCATTAGTAGTGGCCTCCTCCACCTCCTCCTCAACCTCCTCCTCCGCCACCGCCTCCTCTTTAACTTAGTCCGCCAATGACCTCGTAAAGCACAGAGCTGTAAGCCTCTAAGATTGTAATTGGTTGTTATGGTCCAACATAGGCTAAGAAAGGGGTCATAGTCATACATCTCGCAACAGGAAATAGTGATGATACTCTGGCTAGAGCAGGTTTCGACGGTGTGCTATTCTTTAATAATCCAAAAACAAACTGTGCTTGCCTGAATCTGTGAGAAGGAATCAGTGCCAGTGCAGGCACTTTTTTTTTTTTTTGCTTTGGATACCAGGACAAGTGATAGAACTTACTTGCGCAGGCATTCATCATAGAAGCCATAAACTTGTGTGATCTGCGGCAGAGCAAATCAATGCAACTGTGAGTTAGCAACCCAAACTCTCACTGAAAATGAAAATCAGAGACTCGAAAACACACTGGCACGAAGAACGTCAAGCGTGTGGCCTACCGTCTTCACCCGAATAGAATGCCCGGTCATTATAGCCGTATTTGGTGCAAGTTTCAGTCTAGGTACAGCGATAAGGACCAGCCGTTGTATTCGAGTGAAGACGGTAGTCTGTCGCATGAATTGCAACTGCTGTGCTCTTCACAGAGAAGTAAACACTTTGAAGTTTGCATTGAAGAGACATTCCACTTTACTTTTTTTCTTCTTTTTTTTTTTCTCAACAACACACGCCCCTTCTATTCTGGGAAGCAACAGTCCGGTTGCTTATCACCGGCAAGCACAGAAACATACAATGTTTAGAAGAGGAGGGGCCTTACCCTTGGGGCTCGAGATGCCTATCAAGGGGGGGGGTCTATTAGAGAGGAATGGCTGCCTCTAACCCCGATCTCCTCCGGGGAGCCCTCTGCTAGCCGGGAAACACACAAGCGGTACCCAGTCCACTTTTCACAGGTCATCAAAGAGAAACATCAGCATGCTCACTGTTTCTCAGAAACTGATGGTCATGTCAGAACTAGTATTTTGAATCTTCGATGCTATTTACCTGCAGTTGATAAGTTGAACCACTGCCATCATCTACATATATGACGGAACACGCTGAAACGTATGTGCTCACACATTGAAAAAAAAGACACAGAGAGAGATATAGAGACACAATGATCTCTATTGCATGTGTGAGAGAGACGTACAGAGCAGTCCCAAGAGACACCAAAATGTGGATTTCAATCGAATTGGTCATTCATGTAAATCTATTCCTCTCTCTCTCTCTCTCTCTCTCTCTCTCTCTCTCTCTCTCTCTCTCTCTCTCTCTCTCTCTTCACACACACACCTAATCCTCTTCCTCCCTTCCCTCCCCCACCCCACACTCCCTTGCCACGCATACACAAACACACTTCGGGACCCATGTTCATACACAATCCCCATTAAAATCTCCGCATGCATGCAACTTCAGAGCAAGCGTTTTTCTTTCAGAGCACCGAAGACGGGTAGATTGTGACCCCCAATTTTTTCTTTTAACGCAACCAAGAAGGGGTTTTCCTTCTTTTTTTTCAAAGAACAGGGCCTCCTTCTGAACGCCGAGATTTCATATTTCCACGAACATCTTTTTTGTGTCTTCAGGAAGTCAGATTTGAGGCAACCAGCCTCGCAGACTTCGACAGGCATACATTTCATTTCACCAGAATTTCACACAGAGATCCACCCTACACTCACTCACCAAAGCTGACACGCAGACATCCCTGCCATTCACACCTTCCCCAGATATTTGCCTGCATGCACAGCAATTGGAAACATGTCCATTGACAACTGCATGTCGAACTTCTCGTTCCATTTACGGACATCAGCAAATGCCTGCATGCACAGCAAAGGGGAAACAATTGCATACCCAACTGTTTGATCGTCTTTTTCTTTCTCAAACCCAAGGGATTTATCCGCGCAATCATTGACAGACATGGACAAGAGACAAGAGAGAGAAGTAGACAAAGGTCACAAATTGAAATTCAATGCACCTGGTGGAGATTTTCAAGCAAATCTTGGTGAGAAAAGGTCAAGATCAGCATACCTGTCGGCTCTCGTGGTTTCCCCGGAGAATCGTTATCCGATCCGGATACCGAACTTTCAAAGCAACCAAAAGCTGCTTGCAAATAGTTTGGTAACAAGAAGACAGACAAGGAAATAACACAGATGAATACACACTCCGCGTTCCAGCAGGCATGTGCAAGAATTATTCCAAGGTACAGAAGGTAGGATGTTGTGTTCCTGGACACACAAAACAAGTTATACACCATGGACAGGAAGATGTCGGGGTCGTGGGCGCGTTAAACGAGGTTACAGAGACACAGATCACATGTGCAAAGAAGGGAGAAGAGGCGGGGGGAGGGGGAACAGTTCTGGTGGTGTGTGGGGTACAGTAGGTGGATGTAAACAAGACAAGTGATGATGAACCAGACATGTGATGATTGAACAAGGGAACAAATGCCAGCAAAGGCAAAAGATCGTCAAAAAGGCCAAAACAGACAGGAATGCTCACCACACAGGTAAACGATTTCTCAACAAGATCAAAACTATATACTTCGGGCTTTTTAAGGGCGTCCACTACCGCTAGCTTGCTTGCTGCCACGAGTGTCTGGTCACATAGGAGGGTCGGAGCCACCAAAGCCTGTGCCGAGACAGACGCCTTGGGCGTGCACACATTTTGCTTCACGAGCACATCCGGCTCCAAACATTATCATAATTTGTAAGACGACCTATTGTGTCTTCCCAAGCGAGAACATAAAATTAAACAGAGCATCGACAGGTGGACAAAGGCATACGAGGCGAGAAGCGCACGAAGTGCCCTACCTTTACGCTTCTTTTCACTAATAATCCAGACCGATGATTTCAGACCGCCACTTTTCTTCCTTCTGGCATATATACAGATTTTCGATTCCAGAGTTGAGTGCAAATCACCTGTCGCATGGTGTATGATCTGCAAACACATTACCTGATCAGAACGTTTTTCTTTGTGCGGTAAGGGAACCCTTTCACAGATGACAGCAAGCATGCCATTACAGGTACTGCAAATTCTTCCCCCTACCCTCTTCCTCCTTGGCCTCTCTTGCCCGGTCTGCCTTTATCACCCTCGGACAAGGTTGGCAGCAGATCAAACCCCTCCCCCTCCATTATCTTCTGCCTCTCTCCCTGAATTGACATCTCGACCTCTCTCAAGAACTAGAATGCACATCACGCCCTTGTCCGTTTACAACCTCTCTCCCCCTTGCCGATTCCCTCTCTCTTTCTCTCAAAAGAACAATCGAGAACGTAACCTCCCTCCCTCCCACACTACCACCCTGCCACCGGTCATCTCTCGCCTCACCTTTGCATCCCTTCTTCTATTCTTATGTCTCTCGCTAAAGATCAAAGATACACCATGTCCCCTGCACCAATTCCAGATATGTCCTCCAATTCCACTATTTCTCTCTGAAAAGGTCAAGCGACAGCATTGCTCCACGACTGTTTCCCTCAAAAGATTGAATGCAAATCATGCCCCCCACCCTTCCTCCAGATCTATCCTCCCCACCTGAAAGAATCGACCACTAACATAACCTCCCCTTCTTGCTCCTTGGCTGTCCATCACTCCTCCTTAGCTCCCCACTAGACTTCTCTTTCTAAAACTTGAAAAATACTCTCTCCTGCACTGCCTTCTCTCTCCCCCCCCATGTTCCACATACACACGGCAGAAACCCACCCTACATACGCAGCTGTCCTGTTTTTCACTTTTGTTTTTCAATGTGAGCCGAAAAGAACTTCCATAGATGTGAGCGGGTCATTGCTCTCTCTCTCTCTCTCTCTCTCTCTCTCTCTCTCTCTCTCTCTCTCTCTCTCTCTCTCTCTCTCTCGTGCAGCTGTGATCAGAGGTTGGTGGAGGTGGGAAGCCGGCTGGCAGAGGGGGAATGGAAAACTGTGGGGGTGGGCGGCCCAGGAAGAGTGCCATTGGGCCCGTAGGACCGGGCCAACAGTCCACATTGCCACAATATCTAAGTTTACGCAATTGCGTGAAGATCTCGGCAACTGGCCCGGTAGGCTGCCAACGGCCCAGATTCCAGAATTCTTCCATTCCTGCCAAATCCAGTCCATCGGCCTGGTAGAACTGCTGATGGCACAGATTTTTATTTTTATTTTTATTTTTTTTCACCGGAGTAAACAGGATGTGTCAATATGTTATACCATGCATACGGAAGACTGAGTAAGCTCACACACACACACACACACACACACACACACACACACACACACACATCTCGAGCATGTGTTCCTTCTGTCCCCCACTCAAAAGCTCCTCCCCCTCCGCCCTCCTCCCTCTTTCTGTTGCCGCCCCTCCACGTCCCACTCGTAAATTCTCCTCTCAGGTCATGCGTTCAAACACTCTTGATCATTCGCATCACTTTCTCACCTTTTACTGGAGAGCGACAGATATCAGCCACATGAAACTAAGGGTAGTCAATGAACGTGCATAAGCTAGCTTTGTAATTCCAAAACTAGACAGGCCATGTTTCGTCGAGTACATGACAAATTCGACCAAAAAAAGCCACGAAGAGGCAACGGACCATTTTGCAGCCATTCTTTTTTTTTCGTTTTTTTTTTTTTAAACAGGTTCCATTTATTATTAACTCAGAGTCAGTGGGGCCCGCCACCCCACATAAAGACCGGATCTGGGAGCACTACCCAGAGTTATGCTTTTGACGGGACCCTGCGGGACCCAGAGGAAAAGTGTGCGTGCCCATAAGCTGCTCACCGTTAATCACCACCCAGAGATATGCTTTTGACGGAACCCTGCTGGACCCCGAGGAAAAGCGTACGTGCCCATAAGCTGCTCACCGTTAATCACCACCCAGAGTTAAGTTTTCGAGGGACCCTGCGGGACCCAGAGGAAAAGCGTGTGTGCCGTCCTAATTGCTATCCCTCCTAAGCGCTGGACTCTTCGCTGCAGGGCGTGGTCGCTTTCCTGCTCCTGGTCCTGACTCAGCGGTACAGCGGTTTGGGTGTCTCTCCTCCGACAGCCGCCCCCATGCCACACAGCACTATCCCAGGATACCCTGGGGGGGTTGTCGAACCACAGAGATTGGGTGGTGCCTTCCCAGGTCAGACGACTGATTTCAGGGTCCTGCCGTCAGCTCACCGATGCCGGCCGGACAGGAGGGGCTCTACTCCGGCACCGTAAGGCCCTTGCGGCTCCCCCCGACGTCCCGACCATCCGAGACAGAGCTTGTCTCCAGCTAGTTTACCTATTCTTTCCTCTCCTAGCAGTTTGACGGAGAATTTTCTTAGGATCTGCGGCGCTTTATCTGGGTGTTTCGCCATCCGTTACTTAGCACTGCACCAGTCCACCCACTACTCTGCTTCAAATGAGGTTGGTTGCTGCTCCCACACTTGTTGCACAGATTGCTGCCTTCCCTGCAGGACCGCACTGCACCTTCTCTTCCATATCGTCCAGAGGGTCAGCGGGCAAAGTCTTTGAAACAGGGTGTGCCGATACGTCTCGTGCCTGTCACCGCCAGGGCTGGGCAGGAGGATCCAGGGCTCGAGAGGGGGGGAAGGCGGCACCGGTAAGGGCATGCCACCAGGAGATCACCCTGTTCCATATCTGCTGCGCGTCAGGGCAGGCGTTACATGCTGAGCCTGCACACGGGCCCCACGCTTGTTGCACAGATTGCTGCCTTCCCTGCAGGACCGCGGTGCACCTTCTCTTCCATATCGTCCAGAGGGTCAGCGGGCGAAGTCTTTGAAACAGGGTGTGTCGATACGTCTCGTGCCTGTCACCGGCAGCGCTGGGCAGAAGGATCCAGGGCTCGAGAGGGGGGGAAGGCGGCACCGGTGTGGACCGGTAGAAGAAGTCTGCCGGCACGCCGATCGGACCCTGTACCTCACGCCGTGTCTGTCACCCACGGGAGGGTCGGTCGGGGCTCCTGTAACCTGCAAGAAAACCGTTAGTCCACATCCACATAAATGAAGACTGGTACCGACTATAGACACAACCACAAGTCTCTCATAGTCCACCGTATGGAAGGAACAAAAAGTATGTTCCCATTTAGTCCAAAATAATCGGGTTCACTGCGCTACTCCCAACCCCAGAGATAGGTCCTGAGTCCAAGTCGGGAAAATCAGTCTGAGTTCCGATTGACCTCACTAACAGTCTAGGACGAATCCTCCGGCCGATGGGATGCCGCCAGTAACGGGCCTGCTGATCCCATGGAATAGTGCTCGAACTCTCAGTGTCTGAGGCAGAATCAAGGGCCCATCGCGGCCACTGTTCGCAATCCACTTTCACCATGGGTCAACCCTGCCACCTGCCCTCCACGAAAGACAAAATCCCAGCGATCTCACTCTCCTCCCCGACAACCAATCTCATCTTCCCACCTGAGTCCGAAAGGAAACGGCCTGTACTCCAAAGTCCGACCCGGTCTCAAATGCCCTGACTCGACCCGAAAGCCCCGGTGTCTTCAAGGTCCCGGTCTCGTCCTAAGTCCTGGTCCCGTCAAGTCCCGATTCTGTCAAAGTCTTGGTTTCTCGAATTTCCGGCCCCGTCAAAATCTCAGTCTCGTCAAAGTCCTGGTTCGCATACGTAATTCCTTGTTCATGTCTGAAGTGCTTGTCAAAGGTTCAGGTCTGATCTCAATTGTCCGCCTTGGTTTGGAAGCCCCGGCCTCGTCCGAATTTTGGTCAGGTCTAAGTCCCGGTCCCGTCGAAGTCCTGGCCCCGTCAATCCTGGTTCCGACAAAGTCTTGGTTCCGTCAAAGTCCCGATTACGTCAAAAGTCCTGGTCCCGTCAGTCCTGGCCACGACCAATGTCCCAACAGCGTCCGAAGTCCCAGTCTCGCCCGAGTCCCGGTCCTTCTACGAGTCCCAGTCCCATCGCTCCAAGTTAACTCGAGGACTCTATCTTTTGCCCGAAGCCCTGATTTGTGTCCGAGACCCGGTTCCCACACAGAAGCCTGGTCTGGCGCCCAAAATCCCAGTTCTCATGCAAAGGCCCGGTCCTGCGCCTAAAAGTCACGCTTTCCAATGCCCGATCCGCAGCCCTGGCCTTCGCCTCAAAATCCCGGTCCGCAGCGCGCGTGCGCCCGTGTGTGCGAGTGTGCGCATGGGAGCGCGCAGCTCCGCATCCCGACTCCAGTGGCGCGCGCGCCTGCGGCAGCGTGCGCGGCTCCGCGCCTCAACTTCAGCAATGTGCGCATGTGTGCAAGAGCGCGCAGCTGTGCACCCGGATCCCGACGTTCTGATCAGATTCCCGCAACTATGCGGCCGGCCCCCGACCTCCCGATCCGACCCCGCGCGTCCGACCCCGCGCGTCTATGCGCGTGCATGCGGGGATGCACGCGACTGTGCGCCCGGCTCCGCACATTCTGATCACATTCCCCGCAACTGTGCGCCCGGCTCCAGACGTCCCGATCCAACCCTGCCCGTCTGTGCGCGGGCATGCGTGTGTGTGTGTGTGGGAGTGCTCGTGTGCGCGCAGTCACGTTGTGAGGAAACCCGGGGAAGGGTCGCCTACCGTTCGCCGAAGCCAAGGGCAACAGCGCCTGTCACTCGCCGCGCCCGCCTCCGAGGTCCTCGGCGATCAGCAGGGTGATGGCCTCAGCACTCACCTGCTGCATGGCCATTATGAGTTTCATGTCCGAAGACTATCGCTGCCTGTAGGATTATAATGAGATTAATTAATCAGAAATATTCGCCGTTCTTCGGGCTCGCCTTTAGCGGTAGGGCCCCCCAACCCCCGTCACTCTCTCCGTCTCATCAGCCTCACATACTCTAGGGGTTCAACCGGGCTCAGACGCCCAGTTCGCTGTATCAAACTCAAAAGTTCCCAAGCGTTCTCAGGCTTAACCAAGTATCCCCGTACAACTCAAAAGAAGAGATTAAATAAATTATACTTTAAATGAGTAACAAATAAAAACAAGTTCACTTGAAATGTCCTCTCCCGCTGGCAGCAGGTTGCCTGATTTGCAGTTCACTTGAAATACCCTCCCTCGCTGGCAGCGATTTACCTGATTGGCAGTTCACCTCGAAATGTACTCCCCCGCTGGCAGCGGGTTGCCTGATTGGCGGTTCACTTGAAGTGTACTCTCCCGCTGGCCGCGGGTTATCTCATTCGCAGTTCACTAGAAATGTGCTCCCCAACCAGTTGTGGGTTGGCCAATTGGCAGATCACGAGAGATGTGGTCTACCGCAAGCAACGGGTTGCCCGACTGACAAATTACTGAAAGTGTGCTCGCCCGCTGGCAGTGGGTTGCCTGATTGGCAGTTCCCTCGAAATGTACCCTCCCGCTGGCAGCGGGTTGCCTGGTTGGCAAGTCACTGGAAACGTGCTCCCCCGCTAGCAGCGGGGATTCAAGTAGTGTTCAATTGCCAGATTGATGTGTCTGGCTGCTCCCGCTATCATTGGGGGTACTTGAAATGCTTGATTACCGAATCAGGGAAACTGGCTGTTCCCGTACTCAGCGGGTATACTTGGAATGCTCAATTACAGAATTGATGAAAATGGTCGTTCCCACTATCAGCAATTATACTTGGAATGCTCAGATACCGGATTGGTGAAAAATGGCTGGATGTAAACTTCTCCTTCTCTCCTACTTCGTGCGTCAGTAGCTCCTATTCCCGCTAGCCTGATCTACCGTAGACGGTCGTCCGGGTAGGTGCGTGGAATATCCACAAATACATACATAAATAAATTAATAAAAATCTCTCAGTCACTCTCCTTCACTCTCTCACTTTCTAACTTCGATTCTCTCCTTTCTTCCCCCATCAACACACTTTCTCTCTCTCTCTCTCTCTCTCTCTCTCTCTCTCT
>BFEA01000205.1:1507046-1523030 GCA_003427395.1 Chara braunii | reverse complement strand
TCTCTCTCTCTCTCTCTGACTGGCGAGGGGAAAAGGGAAGGGTAGAAAGGAAAAATCAAATATTCAAGGTAACATTGATCACATTGAATGACCGATAACTCTGAAGTTCAGTTCGGTGGTGAATGGAGAGCACCATTCGCTGCAGCGCACAGATTATCTACGAGTACCTGATTGGCTATTCGCCGTTCTGAGGAAAACATTGACCCCTCCAATTGTGGGAAGGCTCAATTGCTCGGTCATCAACAGCGGAGCTGCTTGATACGTCGTTCACCGAAGGGCGTCGTTCCCGTTGGCAACGGGATCACTTTTCTGATCAGTTTTGCTGGTGAGCGCTGTTCCCACTAGCAGCGGGAAGGTCAGACTATTATCCCTCTGGTGAGCACCGGCTGCGGAATGTACTTGATTGGTCACGCTGAAGAGCATCCCTGCCCGCAGCGGAAATGTTTGATTGATATTTCGCTGATGAGCACCTGCAGCGGATCTGCTTGATTGGTCACACTGATACCCCCGCTAGCAGCGGGAATGTCACATTAGTATTTCATTGATAAGCACCTGCAGCGGGATCCGCTTGATTGGTCACACTGAAAAGCAGCCCCGCTAGCAGCGGTATTTGATTGATGAGCACCTGCTGCAGGGTTCGCTTGATTGGTCACACAGTTACCCCCACTAGCAGCGGGAATGCCAGATTGGTATTTCATTGATGAGCACCTGGAGCAAATCTGCTTGATTGGTCACACTGATATTCACTGATGAGCACCTGCAGCGAATCTGCTTGATTGGTCACACTGATACCCCCGCTAGCAGCGGGAATGTCACATTAGTATTTCACTGATGAGCACCTGAAGCGAATCTGCTTGATTGGTCACACTGATACCCCCGCTAGCAGCGGGAATGTCACATTAGTATTTCACTGATGAGCACCTGCAGCAGGATCCGCTTGATTGGTCACACTGAAAAGTACCCCCGCTAGCAGCGGGAATGCCAAACAGTCTATCTCTCTCTCACTCCCTCTCTTGCTCTCTCACGCACACATCTCTCATAGACACAGTCTCTTCCTCACTCTCTCACTGCACAGTCTCTCTCTCTCACTGTGCAGTATCTCTCTCTCCCTTCCTCTCTCTGTCTCTCTCACTCAGTCCGCTCTCTACTCTCTCAATCTGCTCTCTCTCTCTTCCACTCAGTCCGCTCTCTCTCTCACTCCCTCAATCCGCTGTCTCTCTCTTCCACTCAGTCCGCTCTCTCTCCTCCACTCAGTCCGCTCTCTCTCTCTCTCTCACTCAGTCCGCTCTCTCTCTCACACTCTATCCGCTCTCTCTCTCATGCAGTCTCTCACTCCCGCTGTGCAGTCCCCTTCTCTCTCACTCTCCCTCTCACACGCAAGTAACCGCCTGAGCGTCGACGCGTCTCCGCCTCGAGCTCGTCTCCCACTCTGCAACTGCTTGACGCCGGGCACACCTGGCATGCAATCCCATTCCCTTCACTGTTCTCCCCTATATCCCCTTCAGTCCCATGGTCTGACCGGCCAGGGCCTTCTCGGAGTGCAAGTGTGCAGGAAATAGTCCGCCGCGCCACGGAGGAAAAAGAAAACAGTGGTACCTGTCTCACAGGCTCGGCGTCCACAGTACCCAGGCACCAGCTCCAGCCCACTGGCGTAGACAGCTCCGACGAGTTTCGCAATGGTTCCGAGCCGAGATAGTCCCCTACATCCCCCTCCTTGCCACGGGCTTTAGCGGGTCAGTGATATCTGAGCGACTAAGCAGTTAGGCCCGTAGTGGCCACGGCGTCGGGGCAGGGGCCCCCATGCGGATCCACCTGTACTGCCAGTTTCCGCACGGTACCTTGCGAAACCGCGTGGCCCTTCAGACCCTGCAGTACCAGTGATCTTCGGGTAGCAGAAGTAGTCCCTTGAGCCAGGCAAGTTGAGCCCAATCCCACCAAAAAAAAACAGCTCTGCAGCCAACCCCCCCTTAGTCTGCATATGTCTAAAGGTTAACACTTCTATCTGCCGCTGGCCACACTACCCGTATACCGGCAGTTTGACGGTACCAAGTCCCATAGAACCGGAGCAAATGTGGCAATCTCCGACCGATCGCTGGATCAGCGCGCGTAAGTGTCCCAAGCTAGTACACACACGAAAATAGTGGTACCCCGTTGCGGTGTCCCATGGAACAAGTTGCAGCGTCACCATACCAATTCCGAACCTTGAACTAGCCAACTAGAACTTGTCTCGACGTTATATCTCAGCAATCCGTACCTGTCAATGTCAAACCCGGATCACTGAGTCAGGCTTGCTGTAATTCTTACCATACCGAAGCCGAACCTGATATAACCATCCGGGGATCCCGTGCCTCGCGCCGTGTCGATACCGATCCAGTACCAAGTCTGAAAATGATGTTGTGGCGTGTACCTCGCCAATGCCGAACCAATACCGTACCTGAAACATGTCRAACAYGGCAAGATGCAGCGGYGCGGTAATAGTACCGAACCTGAAGTAAACCGTCGCAATGATCCCGKACCTGAAAATAAATCACCGCAGAGGTTCCGAAATAAACTGTCGTGAGGGCGTCGAACCTGAAACGAAACACCGCGATGCCACCGAACCTGACCAAACCCGAAATCCAGTACCGGGCTGTTGTGCCATGCAGATGCCGAACCCGTACAATCATGCCATGACAACCTGTCCCGAACCTGATATAGAATGCCGCAACGTTTCCGGACCTGAAAACAAACTGCCGCCTGGAATAACTGTCGTAGTGGCCCCGGTCCTGAGAATACATCACTGCAGCTGTCCCAACCCTGAAAATAAGTCACCGTAGTGAGACAGCTGTCACCGGGCCCATACCGTACCTGAAGCACGTCAGACACCGTAGGACGTAGCCACTCCGTAACGACCCTCGTATCCGTACCGAACCAAACACCATAGTCGACCCAAGGCAGCACCACCCCATGTTGTCCATGCGACTCTTGCTCTCAGAACATCTCAACTGCAGTAATGTTAGTAATCAAGCACACCAGGGAAAGCGTCGCAGGGAACCTCGACCATCGGCAGTAGTGTTAACTTGTTAAAATCCGGGGAAAATGATCANCGCAGGGAACCTCGACCATCGGCAGTAGTGTTAACTTGTTAAAATCCGGGGAAAATGATCAATCCGGAGTCAGAGCTGATGGCAGGTAATCGAGGCGAAATTAGGCCAATCTCCCAATAGTCATGGGTTCCCGTCCCTTTCATCGTTTTTCATCATTCTTCCCTTTCCTTAATTCTATTGTCGGAAATAGTAAATTAACTGTAAGTTCCCCAAAATTAAATTCCAAGAAAATTTAAATAAATGGCCGAATTCCTTTTGTTTCTTTTTTCTTTTACCATTTTTAATATTTTTCTATGTTTTTAATTTCATTGTCGGGAACATAAAATAACAAGGGTATTCCCCCTTGAATTAAATGCCGTAAAAAATAAAGAAATTAAGGGATATTATGTTTTTCCCTTCTCCCCTACTGGTCGTAATCCCTTTTCCCCATCTTTAATTATGGTACTAAAATAGACAAAAATTTGAGGCCTCATTTCGGCCCCGGTCGTATGCCGCAAAAAATGTGGCTGCGAGGTTAGTTCCCGCGATGCCTCTCCACGGCAGGCCAATCCGGGTCTAACCCTCTGAACGGCCGAAAATGACAGTCCGTTGATGTGCCGAGTGCGACCACCCATCTCGCCATCTTTGAGGGTTACCCGTAAGGTTCAGCGCGCCCAAAATCAAGGGCGCCCTGAGCTCCCCTAATTTCCGCTGCCTGGTCTAACTCAGACTCGTCTTTGCGCCTAAGTCCCAAAATCGTAGATTTCAGGCGGCGCACTGCTTGTGGCCGCCTGACAACGTGGTGACCCCCTTTAACTACACGGTGACATGAGCGCCCGAGAGCACGACCTCGTGTGGCTAGTGTGCGCGTGCGCACGTATGTGCAATCTCGTGTGGCGTTCCCGAGCGACTCCCCCGATAGTGCGCAGCCGTGTGCGCTGGCACGTGGGATCCCGCACAACTTCCGCCGATTGAGCGCAGTTGTGCTCATCGCGAGTTCGCACGACGGTCCCCACTCGTGCGCGGCTGTGAGCGCACCAGATCCCCCGCTCACGCGGCTGCGTGACCGTGCGCGCATGAGCACGTCGCCGATGCTCAGGCTCTCTGACTGTGCGTGCATGTGCGCGTTGCTCTGCGCGAGCACCGCGACTGTGCACGCATGTGTGCCTTTCTGATTGTGCGCGCGTGCGTGCGTCGCTCTGCGCGACCCCCTCAACTGAGCGCGTGAGCACCGCAACTGTGCGAGCATGTGTGCGCTTCTGATGCGCACAGCTCCTCGCTCCCGATCCCGATCTCGCACGAGCGAGGACTAATGCGCGCAGCTGTGCACGGCTATCCGTAGCTCCGAGCGTGTATGTGCTTGGTCCCACGTCAGCACGTGCCCGTGAGCGTGGCTACGGCGATTATGGCGCACCCCTTCCGCTTTGCATTCTCTTCCCCTACCTCCTTCCTCTCTTGTGGCCCCTCGTTCCAGTCGTCCCTCCGTACGTGTGCCCGAACGCGTCTCGTTCCAAGTCTCTGAGCTCCACCTCTGCGTCCGTTGTACGGCAAAGTCTTTGAAACAGGGTGTGCCGATACATCTCGTGCCTGTCACCACCAGGGCTGGGCAGGAGGATCCAGGGCTCGAGGGGGGGGGAAGGCGGCACCAGTAAGGGCGTGCCACCAGCAGATCACCCTATTCCATATCTGCTGCGCGTCAGGGCAGGTGTTACATGCCGACCCTGCACAAGGGCCCCATTTTGGGGGCCCAACGGTTACTGGGGGCCCCCAAGCCGCACGCACCTCGGGCGTGTGAGGCCGTCCGGTCTTAGGGCCGCAGGTTTAGATTTGAGGCAGCATTTATTTATTTATTTATTTATTTGCTGTCCTATTTTGTCTGTTCAGGCGTCGTTCCAAACTTGCAGTTCGTCTGAACAGACCTCCGATCTGTTCGGACTTAGGCCACACTTTGGGCCTTGTTCGCTCGCAGGCAGGCCCGTTTGGGCCAGGTTCGTGCTCGTCCAGTAGCAGACGTCCCTGATGCGTCGGCACGGAGGGTCTGGACGTCCAGTCGGGACCCAGACCCAGTAGGCCACGTTTTCGGCCTAGGACCAGAGGCACACGGAGGCACACCCACGAGGCCCAGCGCTACTTATGGCTGGGCCAGGCCAGGGCAGACACACAGTTTGAGTAGCTCACTTCTTGGGCGACACACTGCTGGAGCAGCGCGACACAGCGCTGCGTTAGAGGTAGAGGTGTAGGTAGAGCGAGGGAGGTGGAGGCCATACCTGCAGCGGCGGTACTTACCTGAGCGCCGTAGATGGGCTCTGAGCCAGCGACCTGCACAGGGACACCACACGGTCAGTGCATGGCGGCAGTTACCTGCAGGTGAGACAGCGAGGAGGACGACATCTTCTTCTTCTTCATCGTCTCGCCCTCCATCTCTTCTCCCTCCTCCTCCTCCTCCTTCTTCTTCTTCTTCTTCTTCTTCTTCTTCTCCTCCTTCTCCTCCTCCTCCTTTCAGAGAGAGAGAGAGAGGGAGAGAGAGAGAGAGAGAGAGAGAGAGAGAGAGAGAGGTTACAGGCAGAGGTTACATCGGGCACGAGGCCCAGGATCTGATTCGACATGTTTGTGGCAGACATTGATTGGACATTTGGCAGGGAGACTATTTTTGGACTTCGCTATGGCGATCTTGGTCTTCTCCCTCACCTCGATCTTCGCCTCGCCTCTCCCCCATCTCTTCATCCGTGGTATCTCCCCCATGTGTGTGTGCAAGGAGGGACCTTTCTTCCATGTATGTCGTCCCTCCTCCCTCTCTCATATGCGTGGTGTGTGATGGGATGTCGTGTCAGTCTCGGATAGGTCAGGTCATATCTTCGAGTCTTCCACTGCACTACATTGTGCTATTTTCATATGTATCTGGGTTGTTGATGCTTTGCTGACACTGCATTGTCCATTCGAGTCCTTTTCATCACTTATCGCTCGACTGATCATGTATCAGCAGGAGAGCAAGCAATGCACCATGTCCTCCACCTGGCCAGTGTTGCACACGGTACAAAGATCCATCTGTGCTGTTCTGTTCCTCAGGGCCCTGCGCTTCGCGAGCCACTTCCCGACTGGGAGCGCCACGTGCGCTATCAGCCACTGCATGCTCCTGGTGCGCACGTTCTGTATTGCCACAATGGAGGCCCACAATGGGGCCAGCCGTGTCGAGCAGCATCCCAGCCTGTACCCTACCCTCGTGTTGTACTGCAGCAAGTTAACATGCCTAACAGGCCTGTTCAGCCAGCGCCGCACTCTCCATGCCCATTCCGCCAGGTCTACTTCAAGGTCTTGCAGCGCAGTCAAGGGGTTGTAAACGGTAAGCTCTGCATTCTCCACGAATCCGACCTTACGTACTCCGTTCTCCTTCACAGCTATTTGGGCGAAGGCAGTCTTAGACAGTAGACTGCACGTCCTACCCGGATAGCTAATGCGGTGCATATTGAAGAGGAGCCATGTTCCTTACGGAGAAGCCCGGGTGATAAAGGCGAGGGCCGTCGCGGAGGGGGCGGCTTCTCCAGCAAGGTGGCCCACCTACTCCCCCGGTACCCAGTTGCTCGGCTCTCTCAACAGGGTTCCCCCCACTCCAGTGGTATGGACAACAACATTGCATTGTAGTTGGCTTGAAGGTTATGGCAGCCCAGCAGTGCTGCTCTGAGCACACATTTCATATTTCTTACATCAGCGATTTTTTTAATCGTGTGGGGATAAACTTCAACTCATTTTCATTCATCATTCAATAAGCTGCATTAAGAACCAACCATCCTTCCACAAGTGTTCCTTGTATGCACAAGATTCACTGCATGTCCACTGCAGAACAATAGCAAACACACAAAAAAGAAGCTGACTCGGAGCTGAGCAGTGAAGCAACCGCTGACGAAACTAGCATACGCGATGAATGACATGCTCGAAAGATACTACACAAAGCTCAGGCAATACAGACCGTCATCCAAAGGGTACCCCTTTTGCGAGAGTTTGTTGGCAGGACAGGAGAATGGTCATACCGTTGCAGTCTCCACCGAGTAGTAACCCCTGTCAACGTAGTCTCCCATGAAAAGATAATTTGTATCTGGGGACTATTCAAACCGCACCACACACACGCACACACAGACGCGCACATACACACACGTCAACACAACCTCGCACGACAAGAGAGTACTCTAGCCAACACAGTTCTTTTTTTTTGTTTGTTTTTTTTATTTTACAGTTCTTTTCTTTTCTGTTTCATACTTCTGACTTTTTCATAGTTTCTCTTTCCTTTCTTCTTTCAGCTTTCGTGTGATTGAGCATAAAGTGCCAACACAGCTGTCGGCAGGAAACAAGACGACAGAGCAAGGTGAGAAAAGGCAAGAAAAGAGCGACAGAGAGGAAAACAGATTTAACAGAGCAAGCAAGACAAAGGGAGAGTAAGTGTAGGCAGTAAAGTCACACAAGTTCTGTTGCATCAGGCCGACTCCACATACCTTTCCCCCAATCCGGAAAAGCTCCGCAAGGTCATGGAACTGTCCATGTATATCACCGCATATCGTGACAGGGCACTTCACTGGCTGCAAAAATGCACAACACAACGCCAAAGGCACTGTTGAAATCCCACCATCTTTTTTCTTTCAATCAGTTCATCTTCGCCCTGTCCTCTTCTTTTTCCACTTTTTTTTTTTTGGTTGAGACTCGGTCCTGTTTTAACCAAACCCCCTCCCCCCCTCCCCCCAGCTGCCCCTGTGAACGGCCAATTCTCGGAAAAGAATAAAATAAAATTAAGGGCCAATTGAAGCCCGACCAGAGCCGTTTAGGAATCAGAAACCGATGAACCGATGGGGAGACAAAACAGCCAAGTATGTTTGGCCTTCAACGATGGAATGCAGCACACAACACACAAGTGACACAACACATTAAGTCAGTGTCTCGAATCATTTTTCACGAAGAGAGCGGGGAGGGACTGATTGACTTTCGCTGACCCTTGCAACGCCCCATTCGTATTACTTTTTTCTTTGAAGCCCGCCCCCACCCCCACCCCCCAAGTTAGTAGCTTCCACTCTTCCAAATTAGACAGTTATATATGCATGGCTACTTATCAGGCAGGCAAGACATATGCTCCAGGAACAATGGATGCACAGGTACTTTTCATTCCTTTTCAATTCCCTTACACAAAAAAGTCAAACTCTAAGGAAGTTAATGGTGTACAAAACACCCACAGAATCCTTCGCGAGCTCCAGGCACAGCCACAACTAGCAGTACAAGAACTCAGTAAACCCTCTCTCTCTCTCTCTCTCTCTCTCTCTCTCTCTCTCACACACACACACACACACACACACACACACACACACACACACAAAACACATACATGAGAGACTGCCTCTCCCAATCCCCTCATCCCTCCTCTCCTCCCTCTCTTCTTGTGACATGCTGTTGATTACATGGATGTGTGCTCTCCCCATCCCCCTTATCTCCTCTCCCTCCTCCTGCTCTCTTTGTGCCATGCTGTTCATTACACTGGTGTGTGCATCTCCCCTTCTTCATCCCCTGCTCATATTTCTTTCTTCTTGCGAGCCTCAATCAGATCCAGCATACAGGACAAGGGGCATCAAGAAAACCAGGGTTCATTCATGATTCCAAACAATAGGCATCGAGGAAATAGGCATGCGTCCATTTGTTCCTATCAGAAACTCTCTACCGGATCCAGCACAGTGACAACACTCGAAGCGTACCACACGAGTTGTGCACCCAACGCTTTCCAAGCTTCTTTTCTGCGAGCTGGAACTAAAGCGTGCACTTTCCCCAACGCTTCTTCTTCAATTCCCTCGTTATTCTTTTTTTTTTTTGCTCTGGTTTTCACACGCACCCTTTTTCTCCACACCACATCCATTATCACCACCATGTCATACACTTACCCACACACCACCTCTCCCACCATCACTTCTCCCTCCACGGGAAGTCCACTCGTTGCCAACCGCTAAACGTGTGCAGCAAAGTTTTGACTTATAGACATTTCACACAGTACAAAGTCTACCTGCAGCCAACACTAAGCCCCCCCCACCCCCCCACCCCCCCATCCCCCTCCCCTGCTCCCTCCATACCTGCTATCCTGCCCACTAAACGCATCCATCCCACAGCTAGAGACAATCCACAACCTTTCAATCAGCAAACAGCATCACGACCACAGCTAACGAACTTTCCAAAATTGGGAATGGGCTTCGCTCCACTAATCCCCACATGCACAAAACACAGCAAACATGGCGGCGAATCCTCCCATGTTCCAGCGCAAGATTCGTTCTCATTTTGCACATTTGGTGAGTAGTGGAGAGAGGCCCCATACTACAGATCAAACTCCGATGCTCTAGACTCTGATACTCTAGACATGTGAAAGTGAACACCTACCTACTGCAAATAACATCCTTTGACACAAATCACAACGTCCAAGACTTTCAAAAAAAAAAACGCAGCCTGGTTTGAGTACTCCCTGAACTCTAGACAGGTAAAAGGGAATGAACCCCCAGAAACATCATAATGACAGAGACGGCAGATCCCGCCGGCCAGGCATATTTGCAGGATGGACGGAGAATATCATCTAAGAGGAGAGAGCACGGTGGAGAGACATGTCATCTTCACAGTTTTCGTCATGTGCAACCTGTTACAACTGAGAGCATGCTCACACTAGGACATTTTTACCTATTTCTGGACGTTATTGCGGTCAGATACATCCAGATTCGGTCGTAACTGCGGGCAGATACATTTAAGATGGTGTTAGCGTGAGTACGGCCCGAACTACTCGTGTGCAATAACGTCCAGAAACATCATAATGACAGAGACAGCGTCTTCACAGTTTTCGTCACATGCAAACTGTTACGACTGAGAGCATACTCAGACAAGCACATTTCTACGCATTTCTGGGCGTTATTAAGACCAGACACATCCGCATATGGTCATAGTTGCGGGCAGATACATTTAAGATGGTGCGCATGTGAGTACGCCCTGAGTCTGAACTACTTGTGCAATAACGTCCAAAAACATCATAATGACAGAGACAGCGTCTTCACAGTTTTCGTCACGTGCAAACTGTTACAACTGAGAGCATACTCACACTAGGACATTTTTACTTATCTCGGGACGTTATTGTGGCCAGATACGTCCAGGTCGGTCGTAACTGCAGACAGATACAGTAAAGATGGTGCTAGTGTGAGTACTCTTTGAGTCCAAATTACTTGTGTGCAATAACGTCCAGAAACATCATAATGACAGAGGCAGTGTCTTCTCAGTTTTCCTCACGTGCAAACTGTTACAACTGAGCACATACTCACAGTAGGACATTTTTACTTATTTCTGGACGTTATTGCGACCAGATACATCCATGCCCGGTCGTAACTGCGGACAGATACATTTAAGGCGGTGCTAACGTGAGTACGCCCTGAGTCCAAACTACTCACGTGCAACTGAATCTGAACTGGACACGTCAGCTGCGCCGTTTCTTGCTGCATTAGCAGTTGTCCACTGCTGAACCTGCCTCCCGGAAGATGAGGAGGAACAGATTACAAATAACACGAATTTATTTTTTTCCTCCATTATGCTCCATATAAAAAATAACAGGAAAATTCTCTGCACAATATAATATATATGTCCTCTTCTCCCTCTCTGCCTACGGTTTACCGGGCAGTTCTATTTGACGATATATATATAAAGTGTAATTCTTTAAGCCCAAACATTTCAAATACCTGTCGAATCTGGACAGGACAGCCTTTCAGGCCTTTTTTATTGTCATTATAGTATTACTGGGAACCCCGTAGCACAGCCACATCCGTGCTCAAGCCTCCAACGAGGGAACACGCGGGAGCTGAACCCACCAGCAGGTGCGATACCTGCTACAGCAGGTGAGCGATACCAGCCAGGGATCAGCCGGTAGCATCAGGACCGAGCTTCTTCGGTGGGCCAGTCGCTGTGCCTCCCCTCCGGTCCACTCCCCCTATGAACATCAGCAGTCTCTGCTCAATGCCACTCGGGGGCCCCAACGGCATATCTGTAGGTGGCGGGCGCAAGCTTGCCCAGGAAGGTACATGAGGCCAATGGGGATTGAACCCAAGACCTCCTGAATGTCACTTGCATGCCTTACCAACTGAGCTAGGCCGCTGGATTGCATATGTACTACTTTGCCAATTTTCTTCCCTCAGAGAAATGGGGCTATCCAAGTTACTTGAAACACAATCCAAAGTGCGCAGCAGCTCTACTCCTCTTTTTTTTTTTTTTTTTTGGCTCTGATCCTTCTGTATGTAGTCGGGATTTCAGCAGTTTTCTGGCACTACATTCCGCCGTTCGTTGAACAATACCCATCCTTTTCTTTTTCTTTTTTTTTCATCTCTCGTGTTCCGAGTTTCAACACGTAGAAGACATAGGGCCTCGCTCCACTGCGCACCACTCTACATGCATTTGGACGTCTTCTCAACCAGGTGCAGACAGACGAGTCCAACATTCTGAATGTTTTATCAGGTCCAGAGAGTGTCGTGAAGTGGAGCGAGGTCCATAGACAACCACTCCACAATTCCAAAACCGTCACAACCTCTGCTTAGGGACCCAGGTGCAGACAGACGAGTCGAACATTCCGAACGTATCGGGTCCAGAAAGTGTCCCAATGCATGTACAGTGTCGTGTAGTGGAGCGAGGCCCATAGACAACCTCTCCACAATTCCAAAACTGTCATCACCTCTGCTTAGGGACCCCCTGCAATTCGCAGCAAGCACCACCACACACTACGGGCTTCGCAACACCACTCCCGAAATCGGTGTTTTCAGGAGTGCAGATATGCCAGCATCACCACAAAATGCTCTCTCAGATTCAGCTCCCAAAGGCGAGTGCGAGAGCTGTCAGCGAAGCGGGCTCGAGAGTATTCCCGAGCTTCCTTTCGGTGCCCGCCGGACAGTGGTTGCCACTGTCGAGATACCTCAGGCCGACTTCCGGATTCCGTCTCGAAATTCCCAAGTAGACAGTGAAGGACAAGAGTGTTATGTCAGACAATTCCCAAGTAGACAGCAAAGGACAACAGTGTTATGTCAGACTGCACTTGTCAGGAAGTGGCCTCTGTCAATTTCCGACTTCGAGAGGACCCCGTTCAAGAGGCCAGTGTGGCAAAGGGCACTCTCGAACGGGATCCGACCAGTTTCAATACTCGAGAGCACTCTCCCGAATTTTTTCTACGATTCAGGGATTCGGGAGTGGTGTGGTAAGGCGCTAAGCGCCTCTGTACTGCGTCCCATAACAGAAAAAAGCGGTAAACAATTGCAAAATATCCAAAACAGTGTTGGGTAATAACGTACACATTCCGGACGAAAAGCCCCACCTGCACATTACTCTCCTGAATCAGAATCTCCCGTGCTTTGCTGCATAGATCCCGAACCTGCATTCATAGGAGAGCGGCAAACGGTTCGAAAAAAGGCAGGCGTTTCAGAATACTGCATCAGCCATTACTTCTCAGGGCGCAGGGGAGAGGGGGAGAGGGGGAGAGGGAGAGGAGGAGAGGGGGAGAGGGGGAGAGGGGTAGAGAGGAGGGCAGTAGATAGCGGGAGGGAGGGTAGGGATGGTGCAAGAAAGAGGACGGTAGATGGTGGGAAAGGGGAAGGGAGATGGCACGAGAGAGGAGGGAGGCAGATGGTGGGAGGGAGGCTGAGAAGCGGCATGAGAGGACGGAGTTAAATGGCGGGCAGGAGGTGGCAGAGGAAGGGTGGAAAGAGGGAGATAGCGGAAGGAGGGAGGAAGATGGCGGAAGGGAGGAGAGAGAGGGTGCGAGAGGAAGGAGGTCGATAGCAGGCAGGACGAGGGATGTTGATGGGAGGGAGATGAAGGTAAGAGAGAGGATCGACGTAGATAATGGGAGGGAGGAGAGACAAGGCAGGAGGGAAGAGGAAGATGGCGGGAGGTCCCTAACGAAGCGCGGGAGAAGAATAGTAGTAATAGTAGTCGTAGTAGTAGTAGTAGTAGTAGCAGTAGTAGCAGTAGTAGCAATAGTAGTAGTAGCAGTAGTAGCAATAGTAGTAGCAGTAGTACTAGCAGTAGTAGCAGTAGCAGTAGTAGTACTAGCAGTAGTAGCAGTAGCAGTAGCAGTAGCAGTAGTAGCAGCAGTAGCAGTAGCAGTAGCAGTAGCAGTAGCAGTAGCAGTAGCAGCAGCAGTAGTAGCAGTAGTGGTAGTAGTGGTAGTAGTAGCAATCATGGTCGTAGTAGCAGTAGTAGCATCAGTAGCAGCAGTAGCAGCAGTAGTAGCAGTAGTAGTAGTAGTGGTAGCAGCAGTGGTAGTCGTAGTCGGGGTAGTCGTAGTGGTAGCAGTGATAGTCGGAGTAGTGGTAGTAGTGGCCGTAGCAGTGGTGGTAGTGGTAGTGGTGGCGGTAGTGGTGGTAGTGGTGGTAGTGGTGGTAGCAGTAGTAGTAGTGGTAGGAGAGGTGGTAGTAGTGGTAGCAGTAGTAGGAGAGGTGGTAGTAGTGGTAGTAGTAGTGGTAGTAGTAGTGGTAGTAGTAGTAGTAGTGGTGGTCGTAGTGGTGGTCGCAGTGGTCGTAGTAGTAGTGGTGGTGGTCGTAGTGGTAGAAGTACTACTAGTAGTAGTCGTAGTAGTAGTAGTAGTAGTAGTAGTAGTAGTAGTAGTAGTAGTAGTAGTAGTGGTGGTAGTAGTAGTAGTAGTAATAGTAGTAATAGTAGTAGTAGTAGTAGTAGTAGTGGTCGTATCAGTGGCAGTAGGAGCAGCAGTAGTAGCAGTAGTAGCAGTAGTAGCAGTAGGAGGAGGAGGAGGAGGAGGAGAAGGAGGAGGAGGAGGAGGAGGAGTAGAAGAAGAAGAAAAAGAACAACAATAACAACAACAACGATGGCTGGAGGGCGAACACAATTCAAGTCACCGTGGCAGTTTAGCTGGGGCATTCACATTCAAACGCCCCAGCAAAACTGCCATTGTGACTTGTGCCTCGCGGAGCAAATCTCCACCATTGATCTTGCAAGATTAACAGGGGAGGTTGGCCAAATTTGAAAGAAAAATAAAAAGAAAAAAAAAACGGAGGGCAGTAGGCCCCCAGAAAGAAATTCAACAGCATCTGGCGGCGGGCAAGACCTCCACGACGCTGCCAGCCACCTCAGCTGGCCATGATATCCTTTCCCCCCCGGGCCCCTGGCGCTCAGGTAGCCCAGGGGCCTTCCCCGGCTACCAGGCAGGTCCTGGGGCCTGGGCAGCCAGAGTAATAATAGCCTAACGTCTTCCCCCGAATGGAACTTACGGTCATCATAGCTGTATTTAGTGCAACTTTCAGTCTAGATACCGCGAAAATGGCCAAACGCTCTATGAAGGGGAAGATAGTATAGCTTCAAAGTCGTTTTCAAAGGACCGCGACGTCCGTGGTGGTCTATGTGATCCAGCCCTCTCTCAGTTCTCTCCTTCCCATTTGCATGCTGTCTGTCCGCAGTTCACTACCTGTTCTTTTTTTTCTTCTTTTTTTCTTTTTTTAGACTCGGATGGGGCTGGGGCTCTCCTTGATAAAATTCCAATGTGAGTAGTCCCCTTCTCCCGTGGTTCCTATTCACAGAAGAAGCTTCTGTCAGCTCTCAGTCAGTATCTTCTGCACTGATGGTTCTGTTTTTGTTCTCAGTCGCTTCTGTCCGCGCTGTCCGTTCCCAGTCTGTTGCCAAGACATTCTATGTTCTCGGTCTGTTCTGTCTTTTTTCAGCCTTTTTCTCAGTCTGTGTTGACTCTTTTCTCCGTCTATTCTATCTGTTCTGAGTCTGTGTTCTCAGCGTGTTCTCAGCATGACATCAGCCTGACCTCAGCTTGGTCTCAGCTCGGCTCTCAGCCGGTTCTCAGAAGGTTCTCAGAAGGTTCTGAGCCTGTTCTGTCTGTTCTCGGTCTGTTCTCGGTCCGCTCTCGGTATTTTCCCCGTACAATGTACGCTCTCAGTATGCTCTCACTTTGTTTTTCTCAGTATGTTGTCAGTACTTTTGCTCGGTCAGTATTCATTCTGGAATGATAAATGCCTGGATGTAACTGGATGGAACTGGATGGGAATGGATAGGACTGGATGAGACTGGATGGGGCTAGATGGGACTGGATAGGATAGGAGAGGATACGATGGGAAAAGATTCAATCCGTCCATCCATCCGTCTGTTCGTTCTTTTGTACAGTCATTCATTAACTCATTCATTCACTCAATGCATGCATCCAGTCATGCATTCATTCATGAATGAATGATATACGACTGGATGAACTTGGATGGGACGGGATGGGACGGGATGGGACGGGATGGGACTGGATGGGACTGGATGGGACTAGATGGGACAGGATAGGATAGGAGAGGGATACGATGGGAGAGGATTGGATGGATGGATGCATGGATGGACAGAAGAGATTGATCGATGGTTAGGCTTTCACGGAATCGACCGTGGCGATACGAGTTGTACGATGACACAATGATCGTACGTCAAGGAAAGAGGGGTCAAAACAGAAAAGGGGTTAAGGAACAGGCAGGACCACAGGAACAGCCATTGCTTCTCAGCCAACGACACGTGGACTTCCGCAGGCCTATTTTCTCAGGGGGAGGGAGAGCTGTCATTGGGACCAAGACATGACTTTTACGCATCGCACTGCACAGTGCAACTGCCACGTCATCTTTAGCAATAACTAGTTCCTTCCAGTGCAGCATACTCCCTCCCTCCCTCCCTCACTCCCTCCCTCAGGTCCACTGCATGTGACCCGATGATCAGATACGGCCTACCTTATTCCCATCAACGTAACTCCTTATTATCATTACTGTATTTGGACAGGATGGAGTCTCTACACGTCCACAACGATAGGGAGTTGGGGTCGGCAAAATCGCCAGCTACGACCAGGTAACCTTCCCTCTCTCTCTCTCTCTCTCTCTCTCTCTCTCTCTCTCTCTCTCTCTCTAGG
>BFEA01000205.1:1484181-1495286 GCA_003427395.1 Chara braunii | reverse complement strand
AAGTGCTGTGAAAATCAGGGTCGACAAAAACAGGCTCGGAGGAACTGGTGGTTAAAAGAAAAGAAATTCATACCAACTAAAAACCTAAACAGAGCCTAAAAGCAAATAACCAAAATCCCCACTTAGCCTTCATGGCTAAAGCAATATCACTCAAACTCTCACCCGAAGTTTACTACCACCCAATGCCCAACTACGTCCACAAGGAAACAAGAACCAAAATGAAGTAAAGGAAAATTCAATATCCTAATTTATATCTGACCTATCAAAGCTCTCTATGAAAATTACTACGCTATCCTTCTATTGTTGCATACCCGTCCCCTAATTATTAAATCTAACCTAGTAGCCCACCTAACACCGTGGACGAAGTCGCCGTCTGAGATTTCAAGACTAGGTCGAAGTGTTCCCTCCTTTTCCACACAACTGTCAGTCCACTGCGACGGAACCTGCAACCGAGCACTTCAGGTTGATCTACCCAGCGAACAACCAATCCTCAATCAGAAGTTTGTCACCTCTGATACCTTCGACCATGTGCCCCCCACGCACCAAGTTTCATTGAACCATTTCACTGCATTGTTGTCTGATCTTCGTACCTTCCGTTTCCAATCTGCCTTAATAGCATGTCTAATCCCTTTTAGGATGGCAACCCTGGTCTGTTTATTGGACCAGTCCCAATCTTCGAATATCTGATCATTCATTCTCTGTCATATGACAGAGCAGATCACCGTTGTTGCAACCTGTGCCACATAGCCCCATCCCTTGGAGAGATGCGTATCGTCTGGAACTCCACCTAGTAGGCACCATGTTCTGTCCCATGGAAGACTCTTCCCTATCAGTTGATCTCAGTACTTTATCCACCAATTCCATATCCGTGCCGAAGCAGGGCAATCCCACCAGAGGTGCACTGTAGATTTAAAGGCCCATTTGCACCGCTCACACGTCATATCAATCCTCATACCATGTTTCACCAACCGGACTATCGATGGGGTAGCCATCATCGAGAGTGGCCATAATGTAGCTGCATAGCACTGGTTGGGGATAAACTTTAACTGTTTCCAACACTTCTTGAGGTCATAGAGGATTTACTTAGAGTCTAGGGTCAGGGTGGCTCTCCATCGTGTCATAGCAACGATTTCGGGGTTCTTTGAAGGGATTACCAAATTGTATCCTATTTTTTGAGTGTAGCCCAGAAGGCACAGACTTTAAGTTTGGCTGGAATGGCCAGTTGCTCGTCATTCCCACTTAGCTGGGTTGAGCTTAGCAATCGGATTAACTTTCCATTTGAGAACATTGCACAAGAGAGGGAGCCATCGTTCTGCAGGGTTTCCATAACCCGGATTTGAACAAAGGCAGAGTCCGCCGAGGGTTGGATCTGGGTTTCATTGAGTTGAATGGTATGGCTTTCGGTCAGCTGCCAACCTTGGAAAATATATTTGCCATCTATCTGGACTTCTATCAATTTCCACAATTGGGAGTTTCTTCCGGTTCTATGGACTTATACTACCTCCGTGGAAGGTCTGTGGTAGTAGAATCCAACAGATCATGGCATGACTGAGGAATAATCTCGGTTACCTTGTGTGTTTTTTCCTCCAAGTTGTGGATCTGACCCAACTCCAGCCTGAGGTTTTCTTCTGTTTTCCATGAGCCCAACATGTCGTCTCATAGATCCCCTAACCGGAGTATCCCTTTTTCAATCCATCTTTTTCCAAAGCAAAACCAGTTGCAGTGTTTGCACTAAACCATTTGCCGGTTGGAGATCGGATATGAGGTTTTTGAAAAGGGGTTGACTGAGGACTTCGGTTTTGGTCATTGGTTCCACCCAAACGTTTTCCAAGCTTGAATGATTGCTTTCCAAAAATGAGACTTTATGAATCGACGCTGATACGAGTAGAGCATCAAGCACGTCCAAATGTCAGACTGGCGCGGGAGATTACATTCTCATGATAAGATGTGCTCTGTAAGAGAAACCTATTGAGGCTCAAGGGAATCCAAAGCGGCTTTCAATAGTCATTTTACCAGCATGGCATCGTTTTATTTTTTAGGATCAAGAATTATCAGTCCACCTTGATCCTGAGGGAGGCATAACATTTCTTATACCACATTGGTCATAAATGTGTCGTCATTACTTGCATAAGGTTTCCACAGGAACCTTGTTGCCCTGCATTTTACCAAATTGTATAATTGTTTTCCAAATCCTCTTACTGCCCCTACAAACCACAGCAGGGCGAAGAAGGCACCATAGGTGGGGGGCTTTGGCCCAGGTAGACAAACGTTGTAGAAATTTTTGCAGGAGTAGATCACCCTGGTCGCCTGAACACAACAAAAGTGAGATCAGGATGCCCAGAAAACATTCGGAACGATCCTCATTAATCCTTTTCATTCCCTATTGGACAGTCATCCGAAAGTTAAATTCTAAAAAATATATAAATTTTCCCTATTGGACAGTCATCTGAAAGTTAAATTCTAAAAAATATACAAATTTATGTCAGTTGGTTGCATCTTCTGAAAGTTCAAAATAGGCATCCAAGAATTGCTTCAAGGCACCCAAGAACGAGGACGAGTTATTTGTTACAACAAACAGGTCATCGACAATGACTTTCACTTTGTGATTTGACTGGCCTATAGGAACCTTATGAATTTGACTGTTCACTCGAATATTGTTAAGCAATACTTCCGCCTGGATAGCAACAGCAGTGGGGTCAGTGGGCATCCCTGCCTCAACGAGCGGGATAAAATTCATTGGAGCGTGTTTCATTAACCATAACGGCCGCGGTTGACATGGTATACATGGCTACGACCCAGGAGCAAAAGACTTGACCAAAATCCATCACCTTCAAAGTTGACAACACATACGACCAGCTTACCCTGTCGTATGTCTTTTAGAGGTCTAGAAGGAGAACCGCAAAATTCAAATTTTTGTTGTGGATGATTTCGAGGGTCTCGACGGTTGTCAATATGTTAGTAAAAATTTACCACCCTTTTATAAATGTTGCTTGGTCAAGCTTAACTAAATCAGGCAGATACTTTCGAAGGCGACCAACCATGACATTGGTCAAGAACTTATAAGATACATTTAAGACCGAAATGGGCCTGCAATTGCAAATCTCGGTTCTGTCCCTTTTTTTAAATAACACAGAAATGATCCCTCTGCATATGCTGGTAGACAACCTCCCCCTGGTTAGCACGTCATTGTAGATCTCAACCAAGATTTCTCCCATCAAATCCCAGATGAATACGTATAGTTTCACTTGATATCATTCTCACATGAAGATTTGCCTTTGTACATAGATTTTATTACATCCTACTCCATGAATGAAACCTCTCTAAAGTTGGTGATATATGAACTTGCATAATGTTGTACTTCTATCAAAGACACCATATTCAATCCTTTTTTTTTTAATGAAATCCTTAGTGCATGGAGAAAGATAAGAACATTTCAAAGGAATTTGTAATCAAAGCAAAGGTACTTTTTCGACCCTTGTTCGAAAAATTATGGGATACGAACAGGGGAAGAAAACTGATTTGAAGCGGACAACTTCTATGACACTAAAGTCTTACTCAGGTTATAGTGTTTGAATTAACGTAACCATATTTTTTTTTTAACGATTCTTTGCTCATCTAATTGAAACTGGATCTCTCCCTTTTGGAATGAACGATTGAGGATAGCTCGGACGCAAACGGTAAGACAATGATAAAAAGTCGTTGGTCCGACTTTTGGAGATAGAACTGGAAGTAATTGATAAATTTTCCATACCATGTAGGGACCAGTATAATCTAATTGTATGTTGGAGAAAAAACTTTATCTTATGGTTGGTGTCTATAGTATCCTCTCCTTTTTGCTAAAGGTTTATCTCAAATGTCTCCGTTGTCAGTAAACTTTTGAATTCATAGTCCATCTGTGGTGGGATTGCTCAGTTTCAAATCGGATGTAGAGGTGTTGGGTCAAACAATTGACCCAATTTTTGGGTCTGGGCTCCCCATGCGATAAATGATCGTCATTGTTAGGAGGATTTCCGAAAGGTTTGAGTAAAAGTAAAGTTTAGGGATATCTGGTATAATCGATTCGGACGATCTTCTTCACAGTCATTGGGCAAAGTAGTAATCACCATGTATTTGAGGGCAATAAGTGATATAATAAATAGATTCGTCATACTTTCGTCCAACTACCTCAGGCTCGCTGACCCATTCAAGATGATTGGAGACGAAAGGTTGCCAAAGTGAGAAACCAAACTATTGAAATCCGTTGGCTTGCTCGCAAAGGCCTCTGTCTCTCTTTTTGTTGAAGTTCCGACTGTATGGTCTGGTTTTTACTTATGGTCTTTCATTTATATTTTTATCATATCCTATTTTACTGATTTTATTACTACTAAGGGTTATTAACATCACCGTATTATTTTCAACTTACTTTATTGTTGTACGTCCAACTGACGACTAATGGAGCTTGTCGCTTTTCCGCAGGTAAGGCAAGTCCGACGGTGAGACGGTTGTGAGCCCTAGAGTAGTTGATTTATAGCCGATGTTGTCAGATTAAGTACAGTCGGGACTCGAATGAGTTGTTTGGGTTTGAATTCGAGGCGTTTAGACCGACACTTTTATGACTGGTCAGGTCGAAGAGCGAAGGGCCTACTTTGACTAAAGTGTTTGCATGGGTCAGTAGAGCATTGGCCCAACCTGTCCTATGTGGTCCTCTTGACCCTGGTCATTGGAGTTTGTGGCAGCGCTAGTGCACCGGTTCATTTGACCAGGGCCGACGGACTTAGCCCAGATGATATGCCGATGGACTGTTGAAGGGCAGGGTCAAGACATTCAGGAATGTATCTACAACCAAGTAGTTCAAGGGAGATACGTTTAGTCCACAACCACGAAACCAGCGGGGGTAGCCTTGATTGTTGGAGCCTGCTAGGGTCGTGGACCCTTATGGAGTCAAAGAGATAGGGCGAGCTCAGTTGGTACACCTATGAAGTATTGTAATACAGATCTGAGATCAAATTTCATTGAAATCATATGAGTAAGACACTACCCCATTGCACTACCAATGAGCCTAGCTCAGTAGACCCAAGTTAGGCTCATTGATGAATTGTTGAGAAACAGATCCAAGTACAAATTTGGGAGACCCGTTATAAGATGGTACGTCGTGCCTGCCTCCTAAGTCATTTCCACGTCCTAAGTCCTATCCATGTGCAAGGCTTTATGTTGACGGCGTCAAAGGCCTGAATCACGTGCTGCTGATGTGAGCTATGCGGTAAGCGCTTCTCGCTTCGTTTTATTTTTATTATTTTTATTTGGCATTGACTCATATACTAAACCTTCCCCGGCGTCTAAGGTGGATTCGTAATCTAACTCATCAAGTTTCGAAATGGCGGGGTTGCAAGCCCGCGAGCCTTGGAGAAAGCCCGAGCACGAGCCTAAGTCAAACTCAGAGTTTGAAGCAGCTTGATTAACTGATCCAGCTAGTGGGCGTTGTCGAGCTCATCGGTCTCACGAGGGGACCCTTCCAGTCGCGTCACTTAGGATTTAACAAAACTTATAATCGAGCGGTACCGCTTTGACCGAGTGCGTCACTTAGGATTTAACAAAACTTATAATCGAGCGGTACCGCTTTGACCGAGTGTGTCAGCCATACCTCTCACGAACCCCTACGACAGGATAGAGTCATGTGAGGTACAACTTACCTCCACCTACGGAGTTGTCACCATTCTGTCACGGTCGGCGGGCATATCCCCGCGGAGCTATCAGTCCGGAGCATGAAAGTTTTTACATGCAATCGCAGAGGTGGACCAGCCGAGGGGGTTTCTTGTTCACTGCAACACACGGATACGAGCGGTCAACACCTTAAACCACCAATACACCCGAGGCTAAACGTACGAGCCAAAGTTTTGAATTTTGTCGAGCTTGAAAACACCTGGTACCAGCTCTTGGAAAGTAGAGGTCGGTACCTGTACCAACCTTGCTCGGATTGAGTGTTGGACATGCTGCCACTGCATGGACTGAACGGTGGACGATGTTTTCACTCACTAGCCACCCAGACAAGCTATGATGGTCTGGTCACAAGTCTTGAACGCCATTGCCTTCAAATTCATTCACGCATGACCCTAATTGCAACTAGATACATTCGGGAAAGAGCTAGCATGAGTGTGCGTTGGGAAGAATGAGCTGACACTCTGAACCACTTCCTCCCCGCCTCTTACGAGAAGCGATTTCTTCTATTATTATTATTTTTTTAGAATGATGATACTCTTTTGTTACATTTTGAAAAACAAAGGGAAAGAAAAAGAAAGGGGCGCACATTTGCCTTCAGATTCATTCAGATGCGTCGTTATTGCAACCAGATACATTCAAGAAAGAGCTAGAGTGAGGGCATACTCACACTAGGACCTTTTCACATATATATGGACGTGATTGCGGTCAGATGCATCCATGTCTCGCCGTAATCGCTGTCAGATGCATTTTGAAAAGTGCTAGTGTGAGTATGCCCTGAGTGTGCCATGGGAAGAAAGGGCCTGACACTCTGAATCACTTCCTTCCCACCTCTCACGGGGAGTGATTTCAGAATGACGAGCTTTTCTTTCTTTTTGAAAAACAATGGGCGAAAAAAAAAATGAAAGGGCGCATGTTCTTCATCAAATTCATTCCGGCGAGGCCGTTATTGCAGCCAGATACATTCGGGAAAGTGGCGGTGTTATTATGCACTTACCAGAAATGGGCTAGAGGCGGGGAGGCAGGGAGTGTGTTTAGAAAGGACAAACACTTGTTTTTTTCAGCGAAAACAAAAAAAAAGAAAGAAAGAAAGGGCAAATTCATCGGTTCTTTTTCAGCTACGCTTTGGATGTGATTGCGACCAGATTCATCCAGACCTGCTCGTAACTGCAATGAAAGGTTTTTTTTTTTTTCCATCATGATCCCTACCAATGAGGCACGACATTCTGCTATTTCTGCGGGCGTGCATGTTTCCACATGCACGAAATGAACTAGGAGCAACACCACAGTCCGTTTGTCCTTTGTTGTTGGGCCCAGCGACTTGTCCTCACGTTCCACTATCGAACCTTCCCCGAGGCGCGAAATCTTTTTGTGGTGACAAGTTCATTTTCTGCAAGGTTGGGGCCGTGTACTTGTGGTTTAATCGAACTCATACGAAAATCGCCTCTTGGGGGCCTCATCTCCCGAGTGCGACCTAACACCGACCGTGTAGGATGGTCAGTTAACGGCGCAATACGCTCACAAATAAATAAAATCAAACTTTCGTATGTAAATCGCGCCTAGTTTTTTTTTTCACTTTCAACTGATAACTCGTTAGTGTACGAAAAAATGGGGGTCGTGTGTGAAACCTTCAATAAATAGTGCAGCGAAATGAGTCTCAGCATATTGTCTCACCATACCTGAATACACAAATTGTCACAATGATAGTGCACTGTGTGGTACTCATAACCATATGACCCTCAATGGCCTCGAGGGTCGCTTTCGACGCCCAAGTGTTCACTGACACCCACGCTACACGGTCAACCCTTTAGCGAGCGTAGAAGCAAACCGAAAACTCCATCATCCTCGGCACCTTGTTATAGCATAAGTGAGATAAGGTAAGTTGGTGTCAAGAGCAGAAAATGATTTGCGTGGCGGTGTTTTGTCTGGAGCACTAGAGACGCTACACTAACTCTTTTACCTAGTAGAACTTTACCGTTCCACCAAACAATTTAACGAGCGGACTTTGATAAAACTCCTCTTCACTTGACCTAACTCAAACGTAACATATCTCTCGCACGTACGAACAAAGTTGTCAATCAATAAATAAACAAACGAGCGTCTCAACACTCAAATATCCATCAAACTCGAGAAAGAATAGCAAGGGGTAAAAGATAAGCCCATCAGATATGTAGATCGCGTGACATGTGGTTGTCACTCTCATTACCTCCAAAGTATGACTCATACATCAAACACCAAGAATTGATATGCATAAAATATATACACGTACGAGACCCACATTGCCAAACACCAATGTGATGAACTTTACCATCCCCCGGAACTTACACACCTCACACACTCCGTCGAGCGTATCGGCTCCCGCCTTTGATCTTGCGTGATTGGATATAAGATGTATTGATTTTATTTGACCAAAGAGTTATAAAGGGACTAGGATTATATTGTACGTTTCACGCTTGGTCGTCCTAGTCAACCGACATTCGTTTCGTACCTAAGAGATCAGTGCCTTAGGGAACGGATAACGTTCGGGTCCACTTGACGTTAACCAAGCGTATCTATGCTTCAACAAACCAGCAAACACCCTCGACCGACCTACCTCTGCAATTGCATGTAAAAGCTTTTGCATGTGGGTCAGTAACTCAATAGGGATACGTTTTTAAGGGTGGTGACAACCCTTTAGGGAAGGTAGGTTGTGCCCCGCGGAAACCTAGCTTGTCGTAGGGGACCACAAAAAGTACGATTGGCTCACCCGGCAAGAACGGCGAAGGAGCGATGCAACCGCGTTCGTCTTGGCAACTCGCAAGATTATTTGTGCATCATTATAAGATGTCTTTTAATTTGTTTTGTTTTTACTCCTGCGTGACATGGCCGAAAGGGCTCCCGCACTTTGCGAAAAGGTGGGAGTCGATGCCCTCGACAACACAACCCTAGTTATTGCTCGACTTTCACAATAAGATATTCAGTTCCTTAAGATGGTCATTAAAAGAAGTCTGGGTGAAAACCCAAGAAACACAACAAACCACATGGGCTAAAGTTTTAGGTTGAGTTGCGATAATGAGTTTGAGTTGAGTTGTAAACTGATCTATTATCAAAAGATAACAGAAAATGATCCTCGTAGGATTACGTTAAAAATAAAAAACCTTAAAGCGAAGTAAACAAAGAGGGCATGTATCACAACGCCTGTTAGTATCCAAAGTTATATTTAAGTGTATGGAGAATGAATTTCGTATCACATCCTCACAAGGTAAAGTCTAAATCTATTTCTGATTGATGTAAAAAATTAACAAAACAATTGATAACATATCCCCTGTACAGGGGATTGTCAAAGTTTTTCTGACTAAAACATAAACTAACTCCTTGAAACTAAAAACTTTCAGCAATACTTCTCCTTGACAAAGTGTCTTTCCAAAATTTATACCAAGTTATATATGAAAACTCAAATAAGTCTTTGATTTTACAAAGTCAAATTTTGCCTAACTTTGTGAATTAGTAAGAAATCATGCAACACTTCTTCAAGAGAAAGTAGACTTTCAATATTTATACGAAGTCAGATATAACTTAACAACAAAATTTGGATTCAACAAAGACAAAATTTAACTAATTTTTTAGATTTGCAAAAATCTTAGAAACATTTCTTATAGTGAAAGTGACTTTCCAAAATTTCCACAAAGAAAAATGTAAATTCAAGATAAACATCACTCTGAAATAACAAAAAATCAACTAACTTTTATGACTCCAACACATGACGAGCATATAAAGTAACTACCTATCAAATAACAACTCAAGTTTTCGAACGCACAAGTAAGCAAGTAAAAACAACCAAGGTAAGTACTCTCACTAAATCACCCGAGTTAATTTCACATAATAGTTTATTGGTTACTCAAATTATTTAACCCTTTAATCCTACTTATTTATGGTATAAGTGTTATGACCATTCTGCTTAGAAACAATATATTGCATGTCTTAATTTATATACAAACAAAGGGCACGACTACTTTTGGCATATGACTATAACATTCATCTTATACATAATGTCTAGTCAACCCTAAACTGTTTAATAGTCAAATTTTATATGTCCCTTTGCACTTTTGTCTTAAATGTGAACGTTGGATTGAACCATTCATCTTAGAAACAATGCTCAGTCGGTCCAAGTTACGTTCAATTATATCTCTTAATTATATTATCTTGTTGATGATACGACTATCGTTAGACCATTCATCGTAAAAACAATGTCTAACTATAACTGTTCGTATAAAGATGTATATATATATATATATATATATATATATATATATATATATATATATATATATATATCCTTATGAGTCGGTGAAACTCCGACGAAACAGTTTGTCACAACCCCTCATTTGTTGTCCTCTTCTCTCTCTCTGCCTACGGTTTACCGGGCAGTTCTATTTGACGATATATATATATATATATCTTAGAAACAATGTTTAGTCCTTTAGCCTGAACCTCCATAAAAAAAACACACGCGAGAAAAGTTGAGTCATTCATCTTAGAAATAATGCTCAACCATTTTTTCTTAACTTAAAAAAAAAAAACAAAGTACTCGTTACCATCCTTCTTAAAAATAATGCCCAGAGTTTATTCAGAAACCATAAAAAAAAAAAGTATCTAACACCATCCTCGGGTCGTTCTGGGTACATCTAGTCAAGTCGAGAGGCAGAAAAATAAAAAGGTTGAAATGCATAAACTTGAATTTGAATCCGACCGATGATGCTATTATTGAATTAGGCCGCAATCACGACCAACTTTGTCGTAACAAGGATTTTTTTTAACGATTATTTATGAAGAGACGTAGCAACTTCACTTTCGAGAGTTAAAATCCTCTCTATTGGTTCGTGACTTGCCTGATTAAGCGTCTTATGACAACAAATTTACTTTCTTCCAATGAAGAGAAAGTGAGAGAGAGAGAGACCATGAGGGAGAGAGGAAGTATGGACAAGGAGGCAACGAGGAAGATGTCGAAGTTAGAGGGAAGAATGAGAAGATGAAGAGCTCGAAAACCAACCTCTAATGTGCTCGATCCCATTTGAATTTCGAAACTAAGTGTCGTTGAGACGGAATAGTATCGAGATAAGTGACCTTTTGGGAAACCTGGGTGTTGTACCTATAGGCCACAAGTGGTTAACGACCTCTTAAAATTTCATAATGAAAAGTTTTGAAGTTTGTTAGCAGAGGTCTGAAGTCGATGGAATGACATGAAAACATTTCATGTTATTTTATAAATTTCAAATGATTTGAGGGAAAAACTATATATATATATCGTCACAAACAGAACTGCCCGGTAAACCGTAGGCAGAGAGAGAGAATATATATATATATATATATTCTATTTGACGATATATATATATATATATATATATATATATATATATATATATATATATATA
>BFEA01000205.1:1457624-1469576 GCA_003427395.1 Chara braunii | reverse complement strand
TACACAAACACGCAAACAGCCCCATACACAAACACCCACCCACATACACAGATACATAACCATATACTTACAGAAAGCAGACACAGACACACAAAAAGTCACATACACAGATACAAAAACAGCCACATAAACAAACACAGCCACATACATAGACACACAACCACATACTTACAGAAAGCAGACATAGACACACAAACAACCACATACAAAGAGACACAAACAACCACATACAAAGAGACACAAACAACCACATACAAAGACACACAAACAACCACATACACAGACACACAACCACATACACAGACACACAACCACATAATTACAAAAAGCAGATACAAACACACAAACCGCCACATACATAGACACACAAACAACCACATACACAACCGCACAGCCACATACACAACCACGCTTCAAGTTGACTACTGCATGCCAAACACAGGCTATACACGTCTGTTGCGAGTTGAAATAGCACGCAGTAACTAACTTGCACACATACGCACACAACCACATAAAGATACAGACACACAAACATACACAGACACACATAGACACGCATACACACCGCCACATACACAGCCACGCTTCAGGTTGACTACTGCGTGTCAAACACAAACCATACACGCCCGTTGTGAGTTGAAATAGCATGCATTAGCTAACTTGCACACATACATGCTCACATAGATACGCAGTTACACATACACAATTATACAAACATAGATAAACGTACGGCTACACAGGTAGACATACATGCGCGCACAGATGCACACAGATGCATACAGCCACACAAAGACATAACGACACACATATACACTGACACATTCTGACAGGCATGTTTAGGTTGACTACTGCATGCCAAACAACCACATATACAGATACACAAACAACCACATACACATACACACAAACAACCACATACACAGATACACAGCCACATACACAGACACACAACCACATACACATACACACATCCGCATACACAGACAACATAGACACACAAACAACCACATACACAGACACACAACCACATACATAGCCACATACTTACAGAAAGCAGACACAGACACACAAACAACCACATACACAGACGCACAAACAACCACATACACAGACACACAAACAGCCACATACTTACAGAAAGCAGACACAGACATACAAACAACCACATACACAGACACACAAACAACCATATACACAACCACATACACAACCATGCTTTGGGTTTACTATTGCGTGTCAAACACATGCTATACACGTCTGTTGCAAGTTGAAATAGCACGCGGTAGCTAACTTTCACACAAACATACACAAATGCACACAACCATACAAAGACACAGACACATAGACACACACAGACACACACAGACACACATAGACACAAAGACACACAAACACACCACCACACAGCCACATACACAACCACACAACCACATACATAGCCATGCTTCAGGTTGACAACTACGTGCCAAACATAGACCATACACGCCCGTTGTGAGTTGAAACAACACGCAGTAGCTAGCTTGCACACAGACATGCTCACATAGATACACAGGTACAAATACACAATCATATAAACACAGACAAACGTACAGCCACACAGGTAGACATACACGTTCACACAGACACATACAGACGCACACAGTCACACAAACACATACAGACACACACAGACGCACACAGTCACACAAAGACATGCAGACACACACAGATACACAGACGCATTCTGACACGCACGCTTCAGATCGACCACTGCGTGCCAAACAACCACATACACAGACACACAAACAGCCACATACATAGACACACATTCACATACACAGACACACACCCGCATACACGGACACACAACCACATACACAGGCACATACACAGAGACAGACAAACGGGCATGCACAGATATGCACAAACACATTCTGCCATGCACGCTTCAGGTTGACTGTTGCTTGCCAAACACAGACCATACACATCCGTTGCGAATTGAAATAGCATGAAGTGGCTAACTTGCAGACAGATACATAAAGATACAGCCACACAGACACACATAGATACACAGTCAGACAGCCACATACGTAGTCACGCTTCAGGTTGACTACTGCGTGCCAAACACAGACCGTACACACCCGTTGTGAGTTGAAATAGCACGCAGTAGCTAACTTGCACACAGACATGCTCTCATACATAGACAAGTACAAATACACAATCATACAAATGTAGACAAACGTACAACCACCCAGGTAGACATACACTCGCACATAGACACACACAGACGCACACATCCACACAAAGACATACAGACACACATGGATACACAGACACAACCACACAAAGACAAGGATATGCACAAACATGCAAAAACGTACACAAAAACACAACCGGACATAGGCAATTATATTCGGACTTAAGTTCACTACTGCATGACATACATAGTTCATTGACATTCGTTGGTCATGGTTATAGTACGTAGTAGCAAACTTAACTCAAGCTACGAGTTTTAACACACACACACACACACACACACACACACACACACACACACACACAGAGAGAGAGAGAGAGAGAGAGAGAGAGAGAGAGAGAGAGAGAGTCGTTGCCGTTATTGTACGTTTCCGGTGGTAGAGAGAAGAAGAGGAACCATAAGCATCAGGTCGATGTCAGTAGCGCAGATGGAGGCTGCTCTCAAAGAAGTGACGAAGTATGCAAAGGAGGACATCCCTATGCTTGAGGAGAGAGTGCAGAGTTACTTCATTGTCAATGTGGATATGAGATCCTCGCTGATGGCAGACAGTGAGGATGTGTCAAAGCACAAACACTATTGCAACGCTTCCGACAGTCACCGAATTTGCACGTGGACAATGACATGGAAGACGGTGCGTTCAACCTCAAAGGAGTAGTTCAATGAATGTGCAAAGAAGGGATGTGCGAAGAAGAGGATGTGGACATGACAATGCAGCAGAAAAGAGGAAGATATACACCTGCAGATTTCAAAAAGTTGTTGGGCACTTCGACGAAGAATTCGGGAATGGTTGTTGAAGGGTTGAAGGACGAGTTGAAGACCGGTGCAGCGAAAATTTTACTACTCTCTAGGATGAAGGATATAACATAAACACCTTCTGAAGACTTTCAAAATGTTCCTGTCATAGTCGCAAATGGTCTGGAATATGTTCTGCTGGATCAACTTGTGGAGTTCATGAAAAAGAGTCCCGACGACAGGAACGTCATCCATGAGGCATTGCATGAAGTCACAGAGTTGACACGGCAGGGTGAAGAGCTAATCAAATATATGTCGGCAAGAAAGGAAGACAACACGATATGTGGCATACTATTGTGGGGGGGGATATTCATGACAGCTTTGGAGCAGCTCGGCCATGCCGGTTCCGATGTTGAGAGAAAAAGAAAAAGAGAAGAAGGGTGAAAGTTGATGGTCAGGGAAGCAAATCTTGCAATTATTCTACACGACGAACAGTCATCAGTGGCACAAGAAACAATAAATAGTATGTCAGTCGTTCTTCCTCCCGTGGAGACAACAACGACAGAGGAGCTAGAGAAAGAAGATATGTTCAATGGCTTGAGTACCGCTTCACAATGGCAGAAGTACAGCGTGATCGTGGTTTCGAAGAGTCTGAGTTGTGGAGACAACAACGACAGAGGAGCTCGAGGAAGAAGATATATTCAATGGCTTCACAATGGTAGAAGAACAACGTGATTGTGGTTTCGAAGAGCCTGAGTTGCCAAGTTGTGTTGCAGAGTACACAGAAAATGCAGAAGAAGAAGATAAAGAAGTGGATGCGATGACATCATCTTCCGAGGTGGAAGTGGGTGACAGCGATGTCAGCGGCGACAAGGAAGGAGAGGAAGATAATGATGTGTACTGGGATTTAAAAGGGGGGGGGGTGGACAAGTGACAAAAGGAAGGACACATGGAATTCTGAGGTTGGAATGTGTTTTTTCCGATCCACATAAACTGCTGCGTGGCGTGCTGAAGCGGACAATACTAGATGGCGCACTGCAGTATGTGGTGATGACCAACATTATGAAATTTTGCAACAAGGGGAAAAAATAGTCACGTGTTGGCAAGGCATGGTTTGCATTTGTGAACAGAGAGGTTTTGATGACGACGTCACTGACGTGGGAAGTCAACCTCAATTGCCTCATGCACGGCGCACTGACAACTGTTTGTGAAGCGACATTGCATCCCAGCTTGTCAACAACAGAAGCAATACTCCGTCCTCAGTCGCGGCAGGACACATAAACACACACACACACACACACACCATGACAGACCATGGTAAACAACATGACGGAGTTTAACAAAACATAGAGCGACCCCCGTCGCCATTGCAACTGCCAGTCAATTCTTAGTGAGTCGAGGGACGATGGCCACCTGTCCGTACGAGGGCTCGCCGTTTGGTTTTGGCTCCTTCCACGGTATAATTTTATCGCCTTTGGCCACCTTGTTGGGCCGATGCAATCGTGTCATCCCGTCAGCGTTGCCGTGCTTTTCTGTCTTCCGGTAGATGATGTCAAAATTGTACTCTTGCAGTCGCACAGCCCAACGTTCAATCATGCCCGTGTAGTTGGAAAGCTTCTTTAGGGTCAGCAAGGGCTCATGATCCGTGACGAGGAGAAACTTACGTCCGTACAGATACGGATGGAAATGTTGGATTCCCCAGACAACCGCGTAACATTCTCCTTGTGGTGCCGAAACGTTTTTTCTCTCGTCCTGTACTGTTCGCGAAGCATACTCGATGACGTGTTCGCGGCCGTTTTTCCCTCTTTGAGCCAGAATAGCGGAGATTGCTTCAGGCTGCCAGTCCGTAATGAGTATGAAATGTTTTTCAGGGTCGGGCCGGATCAAAATAGGCACCGTAGCCAAGGCTTCCTTCAAGGCGACAAAGGCCTACTGATATTTCCCGTCCCAATTCAGTGGCTGGTCCTTCCGTAAGAGATTCGTTAGAGGTCGTGCGATAGCAACAAAACCCTTGATAAATCGTCGGTAGTATGAGGCAAGTCCCAGAAAGGCCCGGACCTGCGTCAATGTTGTAGGCGTGCGGGCTTCTCAGACCGCCGCGACATTTCTTGAATCCAGTCGTAAGCCTCCTCGCTCACCACGTACCCCAAAAATGAGATTTTTTAGAGGAAAAACTCATTTTTTTCCAATGCGATCTTGAAACCAGCATCCTTCAATGCCCCGAGTGTCCACTCAATGTGTTGAGCATGTCCATAGAATGATTCCGAGTAAACCAGGATATCGTCCATATACACAATGACGCAGAAGTTAATCATGCCCTGCGTCAGTCTGGTCTTGTTGACAAAATTCTGAAACCTTACGTCCATCGCTCTCTGAAACGTGGCTGGGGCATTGCAAATTCCCATCAGGCAGCGAAGCCACTGCCAGGTACCCTAAAAAAACACAAAGGCCGTATTTGGCTGATCCTCCTCCTTAACCAGAATATTGTGAAACCCATGACGAATATCAAACTTACTGAAATAATTAGCACATCCAATCGCATCCAGCAGATCATCAATCCGGGGAAGGGGATACACATCCTTGATCGTTATATCATTCAATTTTCGATAGTCGATGCAGATGTGAATCGGCTCGTTTTTCTTTGAAACTAAAACCACGAGAAATGACCAAGGTCCAGTGGCCGGTTCGATCCACCCACTAGCCTAAAATTCTTGGATCCTTTCTAACGCGATCTTTCGTTCGGTGAGCGAATATCGATATGGTTTGCAATGGATCAGTGGGTGAGTTCTAGCCTGAATTTCATGTTGGACAACCAAGGACAGTCCAATGTTCGTGTTTGTTACACTAATCGCCTTCTGATATCTAGTTAGTATATCAGCAATCAATCGATGAATCTCATTCGGTACATATTGTGGTACGTGTAACTCGTATGGTTGCCCATGTATAGTAACTGCTACTTGTTTCTTGTTCACCCTTTTACTGTTTTTCATCGAGGGAGTGGAAATGAAAGAATTATCCGATCACCAAGAGAATACGGTAGCGATCATTTGTGCGTCTTCTTCCCGGATGACCACGTGTTCTTCTGGGGTCACGCAATCGCTGATATCCCGCCAATGCATCGACCTTTCAAGGATTTTGATTCCGAGCTCGTAGATCGTAGGATCGTCACGTTCAGGGGGTTCCAAAGTTTCACTTTCAGCCCCTAGGCGTAGCAATCTCACCTCCTTTCCCGGAGTCAGCAAGGAGCGAGGTAGCCCTGTGATGTTGCAGAACGCCTTTTTTTCTCGATATCTCGAGAGAAGAGGAGTGGTGGCTTTGTATAGGGTTCGAGGGGGTTCCAAGGAATCAACCATGCGGGATACTTGTACGAGTGGTTCCCCGAAGATTAAAGCTCGAACCCGCTGCAGATTCTTTTCCGTAAGGACGAACGTTTTCGCTGTCTCCGGTCGGACAGGGTAGCGATCGATCGATGCACCATGTCTTGGATTACGGGATCTGTGTCATGCTCGCTGTCAGAAGAGCTGTTAGGCAGCTTGGGTTCTTTTGGATCTTTCTCGAGGCTCGGCTCTTTCCATGTGATTACTCGAAGAGATCCCTTGATCTCAGGCGAGTATTTCGGAGGTAGAGTGGTTCGGAGAGTTAATCTCATTGGGATGACATACGGTTTCCCGCCCGTATTTCAAGGATGACCGATCGCCTTTCAAAATCCAGGTTAGCCCGTAGTACCGTGAGGGCTGGCAATCCCAGGAGGATATCGTAGGTGTTCACATCCAACACTACTACATCTCCCAGGGCATGAACCCTTCCTAGCCGAAAGGCGACATTCGTCATTCTTCTCACTGCTTTGATCTTTTCTTCGTTCGCTGAGATGAGGTGATCACCTTCCGCTAACGTAATTAGATCTTTCTTTCTCCCGGCTCGTTCTACTACCCTCAGCGAGATCGTCACGACCGCCGCTCCTGAATCAAGGATGGCGTTATACAGAACTCCCCAAACTTCGATGTCGCAATCTGCTGATTTCCACGGAATAGTTTTAATCCGTAAAAAATGATCGTCTTTTTGAAGTATTCCTACCCGTATTGGTTCCGACGCATAAGGAGTGTTTGGTTTATCCCCGACAGCCGGGGATTTTCCTTTCTGAGTAGCTAGCTTAGCAAGAAAAAAACTTTTCCGGTTTGCCTTACAATTTTGCAGCATGCGTTCGTTAGCCTGCTCGGATATGGACAGCAGATGCCCTATAGGCAACGAGATTCGGTGGTCCAAGGTTCGAACTATGTCCAAGACGTCGATTTCCCCAGTGACAAAGGTAGGACCACCTGCTTCCATCTCCCCCGAGGAAGGTCTCCATTCGGCTACTTCCTTCCGCTCCTCTATTGGTCGGATGGTTCCAATCATTCCCAATCCCGGATATCCCAATGCGACGTATTGGTCGAGCGGAATAAGTTTCGTTGCTTCCTCGGCAGTGGCTATCGTACTTCCTCCATTCTCGATTTCCTCAAGCATCGTTCGTACCCTTCCTAGACTGTTTGCTACAGGTGCAATGGCCACAGGGGATACTCAGATTCGAGCTTGGGCGGGTGGGAGGGGGCAGTCTCGGGCTATGTGGCCCGGCTGGTGGCACGTGTGACAAACACTCATGTTAGTTGCCGCTCCGCCCATAGTCTGAGCAACGGGGGCCACTGCTTGCGTCATGGGTGCTGCCCTGACAGTGATAGGGCGCATCGTTCTCATCAACGACTCTATCCTATCGTTGTGTTCTCATTGCTCCTTCTTGCTTTCTTGCATCAGACTAATTAACGTACGAGTTAGTTCCAGTACCGCAGTCGATTCGTTTGTCCTGTTCAGAATTTCTTGGGGAGGCACAAGAGTTATCATAACAGGTACGGACACTCCCACAGCTGTGTCGGGAGCGGACTTTTTGGTAGGGATTTGCTCGAGATAGGTAACAGGGCCAGAGACGAAACCCATGTTTTCAAACTTGTTCTGAAGTGCGGCCAACTCGGCCCTTGCCCTAGCTAATTCTAAGGAATCTGCCTCTCCAGGATAATCTTCTCCTTCCAGGAAACTGGCAGCGAATTTTCACTCCATCCTCGGCCGCAGACATAATCTGCTGTAAGGTGTGGTTGATCGGGGAGAATTGCTTTCGCAATCTTACTCTTATGGTTCTGCTGCGAAGCCCATCGATAAACAGATCCCTCCCAACTGCTTCCTGCCGCTGGGTCTTGACGAACATCGTATAGAATCAGTTGTGATATTCGGTGACTGACTCGAGAGGTTTTTGAACTCGATCTTTGATCATAAAGAGTGCTTGTTCCGGATAGATGTAATCGAATCGATTTAGGAAGTCCTGCTCGAACGTCGGGAGATCTACCCAAACGTAAGTGCTAAACCAGTGGTGTGCATCCCCTCCTAATCTGGCGGGGATGTTGATCCGAGCTTCGTCATTGTCATACTGTTGTGCACACAAGGTAGCTAACCATGCTCCGACTAAGTAATGTGCAGGATAAAAAAGATACAGATCCGGTGGAGCCATGCGTGCTCAAGGCCGTGGAGTCGAGTTAGGTGCAGGATTCTGATTTTGGGCTTGGTTCACAACTGGATGAGCATTCATAGGGGTTGCTCGACGTCCAACCGATCTACTCTTTGTTACCACGGGATCACGTCGAGGCGCGTTTCGCTGTCTTGATCATCCTCTGTTCGCCAGATTGCTCTGCGCGGGTTACCCTTTGAATTCCGGATGCCTGCCACATGTTAGCTCCGATACCAACCTCACGCCCAGCGTAACTTCCTGATCGGAGTGGGATGGGGGTCCGAAAGTGCAAAAAGGGGTGTGCCAAGGATTTTAGGAAAGTGGGGGTGGAGTCCCAGGTCGGAACTGAGATCTCATGTGACAAGTCTCGGGGGTATAAGCGCAAGAGGGGGTGTGCAGGTCGTATTTGGCGCTCTCACCTCCCGTGGCTTGTGCACCAAAGTGAAGCCGTTGATGTCGTGCAACATAAGGCAGATGGCATGCGCAGTGCATCTCGGACTAAAGATCCGGGACACTTTTCCATGATCACAGTACCGACAGATCTAAACACTCTTGCATTCTCGAACAAAATTCGAACAACATTGCCCCTGCCAACGAACTCAATTTTCAAGCGTAAAAGAAATGAGAATCACCATCTTCTCTGGTTTCGCCTTCGTGGCTGGTCGCGCGGTTCAACCAGTTGTCGGCGTCACTCGGCTTCGGTGCGGGTTCGCCGAGCAAATTTTGAGGCTCAATAGGCCTAATGTTACCGACACTTTTTGCACGGTATGCGGGGCCAATAGTGGGCTATGGAATTCCACGGCACCACCGTGAGTTGGTGATATGGAAGGAGGAGGTGGAAGGGAGGGAAACTGGTAGAAATAACGACGAAACCGGGGGATATGAAATATTCCGTGTTATAAGTATGCGGGTAATCGGGGCCCCTAGGATCGTTAGTTATGGCACAGTGAAAGTCCCTTGTGCACAATCGATCGTTTTCTATCAGACAGGGAAATTTCGGATTTCTTAAGTTCCCCCGCTGTCTGAGTTATTCACCTTCCCAATATTTGCGGTACTCCGGACTCCTCAGACTCTCACGATCGGACATCCAAGAGTGAAATTCCGCAGCCATATCTGTTTAGAAAGCTCGGTCCCCTGCATCCTCATACGGGGTTCCAGGCTGACTCACGCAGGCGTGCGCGTACATAGCGACACGACCTTTCGAGATCGTGACCGTACACGAGCGTGCATGTGGGAAACAGGCGGGGGGGGGGGGGGGGGGGGGCGGGGGGGGGGGGGGGAGAAGAGGAGGATGTGGTGGTGGGGGGGGGGGGGGGGGGGGGGGGGGGGGGGGGGGGGGGGGGGGGGGGGGGGGGGGGGGGTAGTTTAGTGTATACATGGAAATATCCTACGCGTGCTACGTTGGGTTAGGTCCGATCATTGCATGCCATCCATATGACAAAAAAGAGGAAAGAAGATAACGGATCATCAACTTCTTATAACACTCTTGGCGATCGAAAGTTAACGACTAAACCAAAGCATCCATAATCGAGCGTTTTCAATCATATCTTAGACAGAGACGAAACAGGCATAGCAAAACAAGATTGGAAATCCGAAAAGATCGCTAATAAAAGGGAATTCACATTCATTCCATGCATACATACAAAATACAAACGACACGAAAAATCCGAAACGATTTACAAAAGAAGTCCAAAAAAAATGCCGCAATAAAATCGACTATATCCGGATCCAAAATTATACAGATGAACAGAAAAAAAGAAACTGACAACAAAAAGAGCCTCATCCCACACCCACGACTTTTCTCTCTCTCTCTTTCTTTCTCCACGCTCTCGATGCGGGCAGTCTGTCGCCTCGCATCAACACAGAGTTGTCATCCCGCTTGGTTTGAGCGTGCAAGCCAGGTTTGCCCGTGCGCCATAGTCCGTCGTGGCCCCACACGTCAACCCCGCATACCCGACACCAGCTCGTCGGATCGCCCAACTCTCGCACTCACTCACCTTCCAAACTTGCTCGTTAGCCAACCCTCACTGATCGCGCTAACCTCAAAATTCTTTGAGACCCAACTAATCGCGCTTGCAAAATTTATAACATGCATGCGTGCACGAAAGGTACGGGATTAAGCCCAGGTGGACAAAAGGAGAAAAAAAATAGTGCCTACGTCTGCATGGTCAGGCCGCGGCATGGGGTTCGTAGCCACACCCTACGCATCGATCCGGTCATTCAGGCGCTTCGGCCAATTAGAACCGAGTATGCGAGGCGAGGAAGAAGAAGAAGGCGGGCAAACACGAGGAAACCAAGAAAGAAGAAAGATAGAGTTACAATCACGCTCGCCAAAAACGACAGTTGCACAAGATTAAGGGTGCGATCCAGTCAGAGCCCAGTTCCCAGCGCAGCAAGATGCGAGCAAGCGCGGTGCAGCAAAATTAAGCGTTCCTAAATTCCTAGCCTAAGTCCTAATTGCAAAAGGAAATTCCGAAAAAAAGAAAAACAATTCCGCAAGCCCATGGAGGCTCGACATCAGTTGAAATTTCAAAAACGATATTCCCACACTATGATCGCGCCAAAAATCCCCAATGCTCACAGCAGAACAAGAAAGAAGCTACGGTACAGTTATTTCTCGCGCCCGTCATGGCGCAGCTACCCAACCGTTGGCACTGGATTTTCCCGACACCGATCCGACAACTTCCAGCAGAAAACGAAAAGAAGCAAGGACATTCATGCAATTTGCCCGCCCGACCCATCTTCTCACAGTTCGCCCATCCGACCCGTCGTATTTCCCCAAGCAGCTTCGCGTAGAAAGTCGCGTGATCACAGAAAATGGTTCGTCACAGGCCAGCGTCCCGTTGATACAACTTACAATACAGATATAAAACAAATATTGGTGTTTGTTGTTTCCTAGGGCTGTGGCGATACGTGTTTCTTCCTGGACATCCAGTTTAGTATTTCTTTCCATTTGGTTTGCTTCTCGAGGAGGTTGTAGGAATAGGTGCTATCTGGCAAGTCATCTGTGATCCTGCGAAGGGTGGTCGAAAATTTGGTGGCCTCGAAGACCGACGCTGGAGCAACACTGGCCGGAGCCGGCGCCAGGTGGTGCAACCCTGTGACCTAGCTTAGTGGGGGCATGAGGCCTGATAGAGAGATCGAGGGGGCTGTTTGCGGGGCCAGTCTCAATGGTCATCGGGGATCGTAACTGGAGCAATGCTGGCCAGTGCTGGAGCAAGGTGGTGCAACTCTGTAACCGAACCTGATGGGAGCATGAGGCCTGGAAGAGCTTTGGTTCGTGCTGAAAACAGCCATGCTGGTGGTGGTCGTCGGTGGATTGAATAGGTTTCACCTATCTGATTCATGGTTGGGAGGCTTTTTGACACACATATTCTAGTGACTTGGTAGCATGGTAACCCCGGACCCGGACACCGGACACTTCCGGACTGTCTTCCGGACCAGTGTCTGGACC
>BFEA01000205.1:1415872-1429039 GCA_003427395.1 Chara braunii | reverse complement strand
CAGGGGGGTGATGGTTTATGAAATGCGCCATAAACGGGATGGCCTGTGGCATCGGCACTTCGACTTCGCGGACGGCGTCACACGACGGTCATTCCGTTTCTACGAGGTGGACGTTGATGGGATCCCGACGATGAAAATGGAGGTGGGCCTCGGGTTCTTCGGGAATCTCCTCGGGCATGTTTTCATCCACGTCAGGAAGGTCGGTGAAGTGATCCCCAACGAAGGAGGCGCCCATCCCGTCGATCTTGCACGGGAGATCGTCCTGCTCTACGTCTCCACCCTGGCTGACGTTTTTGCGGAGCGCCTTGATCCGGTGCCGTTTTGGCGTTGCATCCTGGAACCCCCATTGGTTGGCAGGCCGTATTTGCATGGGCAGATACGATGATGATGATGATGATGATGATGATGATGATGATGATGATGATGATGATGATGACGACGATGATGACGATGATGACGATGATGACGATGATGACGATGATGGTGATGATGATGACGATGATGACGACGATGACGATTGCGACAACGATGATTGTCATGAGGACACAGTTGATGGTGACATAGGTCATGATGACGATGGCGATGACGATGATGATGATGATGACGATGATGATGATGTTGATGATGATGATGATGATGATGATGGTGATGATGATGATGATGATGATGACGATGATGATGATGATGATGATGACGATGATGATGATGATAATGGTGAGGATGATGATGTCGTCCACGCGGGTGAATCCTTCATGTGCAGGAAGCAATCAATGCCCGCGCGGACGCCGTCCACTGTAGTGGCTTTAATTCAAATTGTCTGCGTCACGTCTGTGAAAAAACGTGAGGATGAGCATTTCTGTTTTTCCGGTATCAATGCTATGACATCAATCAGGTTCTTCGTGTCATGTTTGTGTTTGCTCACATGGGAATGCCTGCGAATGTTTTCTGTGGAAACGTCATGCATTACCGAGTACATAGATTGCAATTTTCTATTACGTCGGTTATCCCATCATTATTTTTTTTTCTTTTTGCCATCGTAATCAACTGAACGAGTCCGTGTTGTGTCGCATGTGCGTGACGATGCTTTTGGCAGCGAAGAAGGTGTGATCGTTGTTGCATAAAATTGTTTTTTATTTGAACAGCATTGTTTTTCAATCGAACAACAGTGTCTTGCAATTTATTATTTTCGTTTTGCAATTAAACAACAACGTTTTGCAAGGGAGAGAGAGAGAGGTTAGATAGGGCAGGGCGACAGGATTCACGAGCAAGGAGAAGAAGGGAATTTCAATGATGGATGAAAAAAAAAAAAAAAAAAAAAAAAAACATTCTCATCGAAGAACTTAAGGGAACAAAAATGTATGCGGGTCATTTTTAAAACACTTGAAACAAACGTCTCCGGGGAGCAAAAAAGGCACCATGCCCGCAAGACGCTCACATCACGTACACCCCCGTCCACTCTTCTACTGCCCATGACCTCCCTTCGCAACCCCCCCGCATTTGAAAGCGCTGCCCACTATCACCGCCTACTCTCATACAACGTTTCGATCGAACATGGCCGCACTACCGCCACGGGCATGGTGGCGGCGCGTCGTGGACTGCAACGTGGTGACGCACGTGTTCAACCAAACTCTCCCTAACGTGCTTCGCAAGGTCACCGCCATAGGTGGGTTCGTCAAAAGGGAAGGCCTCAATGTTCAAGTCTGGAAGATGGCGGTGGAATCGACGGCGCCACCGTCGTCGCTGAAGGTTGCCGTCACCACCATCCCCCCCCCTCGCTGTCGCTGCTATCTCCCATCAACGCCGGGTCTATTTGAACGCTGCGCTCTATCATAAGGTTGTGTAGAATACACACGACCATGAACTCCTTCGTGATGGTCGCCAGGTTGCAAATGTGTCATCGAATGAAGTTCCTCCACACGACTTTCAGAAGCCCGAATGTCCGCTCGATGCACGACCTTGTTGCACTGTGACTCTCATCGAACGCCCGATCCGCCGCCGTTTTAGCAAAGCGGCCGAATGGTGTCATCAGCCACGGGAGGAGCGGGTACCCTTGATCACCTATCAAATATCGGCCGATGTGTCTGCCATCGTGTAGTATCGCACCTCCCTCACCCAACACTCCTCTGCCCGCCGTGACATTCTCGAACAGTGGCGACGTACGTAGAGCTCTGGAATCGTGCACAGAGCCCAGACAATTGACATAAACACGGACGATCCGACACTCGTGGTCGCACACGACCTGCGCCACAACAAAAAAAACCCCAGTATGGTGGTAAAAACACTCTGATCGCACTCCCTTCGGCTTCTCGATATACAAATGAGTGTAATCTATTGCGCCTACACACCCGGGGAAGCCTTTCCTCTCGAACCTGTGAAGTACGTCCTCCAGTCGTTGTCCTGTCGGGAATCGCAGAAGATGTCCGTGCTCTGCAATGATGGCGTCGGCTACTTCCACATTGCTACGCAAAGCACTCGCCAGGCCCATGCCCAATCCATGGGAGGACTGCCTGTAATAACCGCGGGTCGCCCACCTGATGAGCGAGCACGCGAGATTCTGACCGCCAGGTATCGACAATCTGAAAATCGTGGGCGAACATTGGATATGTGGGCTGATACGATCCAGAACTTCCAAGAAGAGAGGGCATGGAAGTCTGCAAAACTGTGTGAACACCTTATCGTGCTCAGCCCCCACTCGCTGGAGGTCTTTCCACACACCGCCACTGCGCTCCACCACCCACAGACGGCGTCGACGGTCCAATCTCCTTCCCACCTCCTCAGCCACCAAAGCCCCAGAGCAAAACAGTGCAACGTCCCCCCCGCGAGTAGTGCAACCGCAGCGGAGACGTTTTGGGACAGGAATGGCATCACCGAAACAGCCTCCACGACCGCCATGGCGGCTGCGTTGCGTCTGTTCATCCAGTGGATGATAAAAAACGCCACCATCAACATCGTATCCTCGCACTCTTCGCCATACAACCCGCCTCCCCGAACATCCATGGCAATCGTCACACCAGAAAGTCGTGATCGACTATGGCCACCCACTGTCCCTTCCGTCCCGAAGCTCTCCCCCACAGATCGGCAACCCGTGAGTGATGGCAGGTCACGAACGGCTCGCTACGCGGGCACAACACACAACGACATGATGGCTGGACGTCAACGACAATGTGCCGTCATCGTCCTCTCGGTTTTCGCAAATGCGTTAACGGGCCCAACGGCAGGCTGAAAAAAATAGTGTCGTTGTACCTCTCGTTCCCTCTCGTGCTTGGACGTCGCACTGGGACCGCATGGAGGTCGGTCCCGCAGTGCTGCAAACGGTGTGCGATGCCACACACCAATTCCCCACCCGAGACCCTGCCGTGTCCGCTGGTTCGTCCGCGGAATTCCTACTTTCCTTTTTGGGAGGGGACCTTCCACGGTTTTCCTAAATCGGCAAGCCGGCCCGCACTCTTCTCCTCTCTGACCCCTGCTTATCTCATGATGTTTTAATAGTGAAACACAACAACCATTAGTAATAATAATAATAATAATAATAATAATAATAATAATAATATGAGACCCTGCCATTCACCCAACTAAGTAACAATTTAATGAAATGTCTGGTTGACTCCAACGTTGGTAAAACGAAACTTCCGTGCGATTTCTATATTACCTTACAGGCTAGATCTAAGGGATAATCCGGTACTCCCGTGGGGTACATATCTTCAATGACTAATAGAAGCGAAGGTAGGAGGAGGCTCCCGTGGGGCTCTCCTATCGCCGATCTGACTAGACATGGAAGGGAATTAAGTACTCACTGAGTGAGTACCCGAATTCCTAAGTATAGGACAATCAGTCTAACTTCCCGTGGGAGTCGGCATACCTTTTGCTCATTTACGATGCATAGGCAAGGTAGGTGAACGGTCAAGGCGACTTAACCAAGAATTGTTTTGAATAGTCTCCTACGCATCGAACTGGTAGTAGGATAACTCCCGGGAGGGTTATCCTAATACTTGTTTAATTTGGTGATCGACTAACGGGGGGAAGGAATGAGGTGATTGTGTTTGGACAGTAGAGGGACTCGGATACTCCCGGGTGAGTAACCCTACTACTTGTTTGGGTATGACTGATGGATTGTATAAATAATTACTGACGACCTATCTATTTAACATTGAATCAGGTTATGAGAGGCTCCCATGGGGTCATCCCATTATTTGCTTGGCCTTATCTTAACAAGCCAGATAAGGATACTCCAGAAAAGGGAGGATCTAGTGTTTGCCTAAGTCCGCTGACATAATCTTAGCTCGTCTGACTCTAAGAAAGTAATAGAGTGACTCCAGTGGGGTCATCCTATTATACTTTTTGAGGATAGGCTGAGTTTTAATCAAGGAGTAAAAGGAGGCTTCCATGAAGACCACCTATTACTAACTTGAATTTCGTATTGATACCTGAATCTGGAATATGTTTGGACATTGGAACAAGTGTTGAGATGCTTCGACAAGGCCTTCTCAACTACTTGTTGTAACTAATAAAGGGATACTCCCCTGTGAGTTATTCCGTCGCTTGCACAAGATTGCTTGAACTGCTTGATTGCATGAGGATTGCATGAACTTTGAAGAGTGGTTGAGTGTTCTTGCGGAACTACTCGACTACTTATCTGACTAACCGTCTTGTCTGGAATTGATCAAGTAGTGGAAGATTCCCGGGTGAATCTATCTACTACTTGCGTATGTCTGAACAAAAAGAAGAGAAAGGAAAAAGGGAGTGCTCTAGCGGGAGCGACTCCAAAGGTCATAAAAAGAAGCAGAATAAGAGACAAATATCGTGGGGATAAAAAATTAGAAAAGAAGAAGCTCCACGTAGCCTCAGTTCATTGATAGACTCCTAAGGGAGAAATCGCCAAATCACATGAATTGATCTCAGCTAGACTACCGCGTAAGCAACAAAGGGTGTGCTTATCCGCAAAAGAGAAAATGCAAGTACTGAGAGTAAGGAGAAATATGAGTTCCCTAAGACAACTTAGGACATAGGCAAGAGACTCCTTGAACAAAATGAGGAAGAGTGACAGACGACTTAGGGTAGGTAGAAGCTAGGGGGTTAGACTTTGGGATGTTGATGAAAAAGCTCACAGACCAGATCTAAGGGTTTGACCCTTAGATATCAATAAGTGGGAAATCGAGTGGGGGTGTTGAATCTTTGTTGACCTGTATGTGTGCAGGTCTATGTTTTGATCTACTGCAATTGAAGGAGAAGTCCTACAAAGAGGACTCAAATTTTCTGTTATCTCTCGATAACAGGTCGGTCGTTGCCGATTCAACTTTTCCCCCTTGACTTGATACCCACGCTTAAAGTCAAACCGTGTGGTCAGTAAAACTGTCACCTGTGGTCATTGCCTAAATGGTCCTAAGCACTCTCAAGGGTCCTTTGAAGAAATGTGAGGGGGTTGGGCTTACATCTAAGGAAATATAGAGTTGCCATACATGGTTTGGGAAGTGAGGGACAATGTCTAAGGTGTGGATTGATGGTTGACTTCGTTAGTGCATGGCATGTGGATTGTCTTTGCATTATTTTGTGTAGGTTTGTCTTGTGCATAGTTTGGATTGCACTGGGATTGACTTCGTGAAGAATCTTGGATACATAGTACTTGTGAAAGTGGGAAGGGTTTCCAACAGTAATACCTCCATATTCATTATCAGTCTTGTATAACTTTTATACTATCTGATGATCAGTCATATGTTAAGTGGAATAAAATGTCCTTGGTAGTGAAAGGGTTTGGTTAGTACTTTGATCGAAGTGGTTAGAAGAATAATATGTTTTGGGAGTAGATGCGGAAATAGACGGCCTTCCGAAAGTTCGACCTGAATATCTAACGGGTCAGTTCTAGGCGTCTTACCGCGTGTACCCCATTTTGTGCTACAACGATTGAGAAAACGCCCTCGACCGACGTACCTTAACAAAGACATGTAAAAGCCTTCGCATGTGGGTCGGTAGCTCAACAGAGATACGCCTACCTAAGGGTGGTGACAACCCCTTGGGTGGAGGTAAGTTGTACCTCGCGACGTCCCGACCTGTCGCAAGGCGTCGTGAGAGGTATAGCACGCGCGCACGGTCGGAGTGGTGACTGATTCTTTTCAGACAAAACATCCTGTGTGACACGACCGTGAGGTTCAGCGCTCCCCATCAGGGCGCGGGACCGCCGCGCGCGACAACACGAAAGCTTGAGGCCCGATTCGAGAAAAGTCACGGCTGTCAGAGACGCTCTAGTTCCCACGTCGTAAACGCAGGTTCGAACCCTCCTGGGACTGTCATCGTATTGCCGTCGATTTATCAAGGGATTTGCTGCCATTGCACGACCTCTAACAAATCTGCTACGAAAGGACCAACCCCTCAGCTGGGACGCATAGTGAGAACGGACCTTTACTACTCTCAAGGAAGCCCTGGCCACGACACCTATTTTGATCCGACCGGACCCTGCGAAGCAATTCATTCTCATCACGGATTGGGAGCCCGAGGCCATCTTCGCCATTCTAGCGCAAAAGGGGAACGACGGTCACGAACACGTCATCGAGTACGCATCCCGTACCGTACCGGAGGAGTGAAGGAACGATTCGGCTCCCCAGGGAGAGTGCTACTCGGTGGTTTGGGGGATTCAGTATTTCCATCTGTATCTTTGCGGACAAAAGAACAACCATTTCGTCAAAACGGACATATTATATTTTTTGAACAAAATCAAAAGTGACTTTTTTTGCCAAAATCCGGTCGGAAGTTTTTGCTCCTGGGGGTCCAGCGTTCCCAGAACACCGGACCCCCTACATGTATCTGGTCTATGGTTGAGACCAGATAAAAAAAATAAAAATAAATCTGGTCTTAACCATAGACCAGATACATGTAGGGTCAGGAGCAAAAAATTCCGACCGGATTTTGGCAAAAAAAGTCGGTTTTGATTTTGTTCAAAAAATATAATATGTCCGTTTTGACGAAATGGCTGTTGAAGTTTCTTCTTGTCACCGACCACGAGCCACTGTTGGCCCTCAAAAGGCTTACTAATTATACGGGTATGATTGGACGTTGGGCGGTACGGCTACACGAATACGATTTCGATATCATCCATCGAAAGACGGAGAGGCACGGGAACGTGGACGGGTTGACGTGACTGCATGGACCAGCGAAGGTCGCTAAGGGCGAAAAGATCATCCCGTGGAAAAAACCGGAATCGACGAGTGGGCCCCGGTACGAACATGTGGCAGTTCTTCCACGAAACGAGAAGCAAGCACGTGGCAATGGGTGACGGAGGTAACTCTGGAGCCTCTCCCTCTCCTCTTTCCTCCTCATCTCTACTCTCCTTACCCGACAAATTTTGTTATTTTTGCTAAGCAATTTCGCGAGTCTACGCGGTCCCTATGCATCCTAGTGGGGAAGGGTATGTCGAATGGGTAGATTGTCGGCAGTGCGTGTCGAGAACCCATGACTCGTGCATCCAGTATCGAAGCGGCAATAAGCCTTGGCTGTGCCCCCTATGTCGGATTGACAAATTCCCGACTGAGGCTCGGTTCCTCGATGCCACGTCAGAAGGTCTGGAAAAGACCCAAAGGTTTAGGAGGGCAGAAGTATGGACCGATGCCGCTTTGATAGCTACTGTAGTAGGGAACCCCCTCCAAGACTTCACCAAGGAGGATCAGAGGAGGGCTAATGAAAGGGCTCGGGACTATCGTTGGAATGAAGGACGGTTAGAAAAACGGAAGACGGACGGTAGTGGGATATGGATGACTGTACCGTACCCGTTCATGCGGGATGACTGGGTTAAGTCGGCGCACGAGGAAACTGCGGCCCATTTCGCCGTCCGAATCACCGAGACAACGATTGATAAGAATGAATGGTATTGGTCCAATATTCGTGACGATGTTAAATTCATCGTTCGAAATTGTCGGGTTTTTGCTGCTGATAAAGCGCACATTCAACTGCCAAGATCGATAGTCCCAACTATAGTCGAGTTAGCATGGATACTACCGACATTGTGGTGCCTCCTGGACCGAATAGCTGCAAATATTCAATTTTATTGGTATTCGTGGATCACTTTTCGAAATGGATCGAGGCGTATCCATGCAGTACGCGACATGCGGCAGAAATTGCGCGATACGTTAACCGTTTCCTCGGGATGCACCAAGATACGGAAGAAATTTTAACCGACAATGGGGTGGAATTTAGAGGGGAAGTTCTAAGGAATCTGGTCATACACGGTGTCGCCATTCGTAATAATGCACCATACATGTCACAGTCTAATGGGCTGGTAGAAAACGCGAACCGGGTGATTAAGACGGCTCAGCGACGAAATATCGCAGCTCGGGACACGAGGCCTTGGCCTGATATCGTAGATCACATCTTGGAGGTCCATCAAGGAACGCCCCACAAGTCTACAGGCTTGACCCCTTTTCAATTACGTACCAATAGCTTGGCATGTGTCTCGATACCGAGTCTCCACGATGAATCGGTCCTGGGCCGACGACCTACGAGGGCCACGGCCCGGGACAAGGCCAAACGACACTTGGAATTGATGGAACGGTCCCTCCCCCGGCTGGCCCGAAAACGCCAGCGGATGACTGAATTGACCCACGGACGACAGGTTCGTAGCTACGAGGCCCGAAATGAGAACGAGGGTCCACGGCCCCAATATAAATTGGGGGACATGGTGCAGGTGAGGAAATGTGCTCGCCAAGGGAAGTTAGCGCCACGATTCTTCGGGCGATTTCACGTGGTCGAGCTCGGCCCAAACGGGGTGAACACGGTGCGGCTGGCGCCCGAGGTTTCCGGCAGCCGATCAGCTCATCCGATCGTTCGCCATGTGTCCTATCTACGTCCCCTCCCTACCTCCCCATCAACACCTTCGTCTGCTTCCTCCTTCGATACTGAAGAGGACGACGACTGTCTAGCGTCCCCCTCTCCTTCCTTGTCCGCAACTCCGTCCCCACCTCCATCGCCATGAGCTTTTCGGTGGAGCAGCCAATTAGTGCGCAATTGATGACCCCGAGGGGGCGAGTTACGATAATCCGACAGGTGCAACGGCCACGACTTAGCCCCGACCTTCTTCGTTTTGCAGCCTTCTTTAGTAGACAGCAATCCACGAGGCAACCGAATTCCGATTTGCGAAGGCGCGAGCGACACGTGTATTGGCCGAGATCTCGACCTTTCAGCGCTTGTCTCTGCCCGGGGTCAACCACGTCTCCGTCATCATCGTCTTCACCGGGGACGTCACCGCGATACCGACGACAATCCACGTGGACATCTTCCGGACCTTGAGGGCTTGGGCAGACGAGATTGCGGCCGCGTGGACGGCGCTTCTGGCCCGTCGGGGAGACACGGTCGTAACGTCTCACGACATCGATCTACAACTTCTCTCTTCCAGCAGCTCGCTGCCGATCCTGCTTCCAGAACTTTGCCCTTTTGCGCCGCCCCAATGAGTCGTTGTCACCTTTCTTTCTTCGGTCTTCCTTCCGATCTCCCCACCTTCTGGCAATCAGCTCACGCCCCCACCCTCTCCTTCTGTGTCAAGTGGCTCAGCATGCTGATCTTGAACCAAGATAAGTGGAATGATTGGTGGGACGCTTACATGGATCTTAGTTTCTGCATTGTGGAGGTGATCTTTCATTGGTCTGAGCCAGCGCCCAGAGGAGAAGGGATTGAAGTCCCGAATGATGAGGTGGGTAGTGAACCTAAGGCTTGCCGCTTGCTGTGGTTAGGTTCGATCCCCGCTGTTTTAATGGGAGCGAACATCCCATTGTTTGGGCCGTGGTCCAGTTGCCACTAGTAGAGCGTGATATCTTTTTTTCTAGGACGAACCGAAATTTTTAGTTGCCACTAGCGCGACTCTTTTTTTCGAGGACGAGGACTTTTTTTTCCAGGGGCCCCAGGGTGGAGACTTTCCGTTTCTTGGGCCTCCAACCTTGGAAGTCCACAGATGGACTGCAACTGGGAAATATGTATAGGGGGTGGGGGGTGGGGGTGGGGGGTCGGGGGAAGGGTTCTTATGGGTTGTCCTGGATCTGTGGGTCAGGTGATCCAGGCCTAGCGTTCACCCGCTTGTCACCCACCCATTCGGGTGACCCTGGCCTAACATTGACCCACCTGTCGCCCACCCAGGCTTGCTATCCTTGACCCACCCTCATCCTACCCATGCCAGCTTATCAAGACCTACACCTGACCCAATGCCTCGTCGGTGGGGTGGGTGCGGATGGGTGTGGGTCTGGGTACCCGTTGCTTATCTCTGCTGGTCGGAGCTGGGCCGAGTTGTGTTGCCCTGTAACCCAGCAGGGTGGGGACGTGAGGCCTGGAGGAGCTCAACAGGCAGTAAGACTGTTGGAAAGTCTTAGAAGGGTTTGTTAGGGATCCTGAGGGCTGTGAGCATTCGTAGGACCTCTGTGGTAACCTATTGCATGAGTAATTCCTTAATAGGTCATTAGATATTCATTATCCTCCCCATGCTTTCTGATTCATATCGTGTTCACAGACTTTTCTCAGCCGAAGCCGGGTAATGACCCCGACATCTCAAATAATCTCAAATGTTCTCAATGATCTGTACAATTCGAAATGAGACACTAGGTCTGGTTCCTAGCACGTGCTGCTCCCCACGAATAGACTGGAGCATTTGTTTTCAAAAAATAAATAAATAAATAATAATAATAAATGGTTTTAGGGATATTGTTAGTTAGTAGAGGGATTGGATTCAGAAGAGAATAAGGAGTAAAATCTTGCCACAGTCGTAGCCTAGGCTTTGCTTGGCCAGAAAGCCTTGCTCAGCCTTAGAGCTGCGGCGAACTTTGTGAGGGACGCCGGACCCGGTTCCCGGCATAGCTTTATAAAAAGCTTTCTGGGATTCATGGCATCTCGGTTTAGAAGAATCCTAAGACCACTAGTACACTCCTAAAAGAATCCAAAAACAATCATAGTAAGGACCAGTCCTAAAAGCTTTCTAGGCAGTTTAGAAGAATCATAAAACCACCAGTACATGACCCCAGGCAATTGGAGAGCCTGTTTTGAGCCTCTCCAGAAATTTAGGAGGCCGAGCATCATAGATAAAATGAATCGATGGCAGGCGGCCTTCGAAAGGGGCTTGTGGGTGATAGCTGGCATGTACTGGTGCTTAAACCACCAGTACTTGGCCCAGCTATCGATGCCGAGCCGGCCGACCCCCTGCGCGCCAAGTTTCGCCGAACCGCCGAGGCGCCGTTTCAACTTTTTTTGGGCTGGCGCTTCTAGCCATTGTGGTTCGGTACCCCGAAGCCTGACAGGCGCGGCGCGTTAACAGGGAAGTGCCGCGGCCGATAGCTGGGCCAAGTACTGGTGGTTTAAAGTACAGTTTTTAGGACGAGTTTTAAATGGTCTCCTGTGGCCAGTTTCGGATGTCTATACGGGCTGCGCAGTCGATACCCGCCCGTCGTTGTCCTATGTCAAAGGTACACGGGTGCGGACCCCAGCTGGTTGAAGGGCGGAAAAAAAAAGACTGTGGAGAAGATGCAGGCAAAGCATCATAGACGCACCACCCATTCTCCCCCCACAAGGCTTCCACACCCAACGGTCGACAACAGGGGGGCAGGGCACCGCATGATGTCCCCTACAATATTTGCCCACCCACCTCGGTGCACTGCCCATTCCCCCCACAAGGCTTCTGCACCCAAAGGTTGACTACAGGGAGGGGCAGGTCATTGGTCAAGAGGGGGAGGGCACGACACGAAGTCCCCTAAAAGATTCGCCCATCCACTTCGGAGCACCGCCCATTCTCCCCCTGCGAGGCTTCCGCCCCCATTCTGACTACAGGGGGGCAGGGCACTGCATGACATCTCCTACAAGTTTTGCCCACCCACCTCCCCAACGGCTACTGGTTCTGGCCGTTGCCGTCGTCCCACCGCTGAAGGCCTGCAATGTCTGTGCAGTGGCCCACATACAATTTCTGCACCACGGAGTTGAGGCTGCCCTGCACGCGTCAGCAAAGCTCCGCGAAATATGGACTCCCGAATTTGAAGCTCCTCGCAAGGAGCTTTGTTCTTCTGGTGGTTTTGCTTGGGGATTCCTTTTTGTTTTTAAACCACCAGTACCTCCCCCAATGTTGGGAAATTACGAGATCCTGACCAGTATCCGAAGTTTTCGGGGGTCGGCAGAGGCTCGGCAGTGATTCCCAACAGTTGGTCCTTCCGACATTTCGTAATTTTTTTTTTTTTTTTTTGTCGGATATTTTCTCACCGTGGACGTTCCTGGACAGCGGCCGCGTTGTGGAAAGGCTACCGGGTCCACCGCCCTGCAGGTTGGTGCGTGGGAGTTGGCCGGTCGGTGCTCTGCGGTCGTCGGTGGAAGGCTGCTGACGGACGACCGCCTTCGCTGGCCTCCACACGTAAACGAACGTCGCCTGGGCTCTGCGGACGTATGCCAATAGGGTTCTCCGCGGGCCGCCATCGCCTCCCACCACGTCTCCCACGATCGCCTCTCTCTCTCTCTCTCTCTCCGCGTCTCCCGTCGACAGCAGACGAGGAAGGTCATCACACTTCGTGATTGCGCCGTGAGTTATTGCTCTCTCTCTCTCTCTCTCACACACACACACACACACACACACACACACACACACACACACACACAGTTACACACACACAGTCAGTTCACGGAACACCGACGAAACGATGGCGACGACTAACGTACTTAGGTGTAGACAGGCTGAGTAGTGTAGGGTTAGCGTTGCGGCAGACCGTATGAGGGACCTTGGATACTGTATTAGTGTGGCCAAAGAGCATCGTCATAGACATACTCGTGCAGCGAGCAAGGCATTCGACCACTTGCGTGTGCAAGCGTGAGCGCTGCTGCGCAAAGTTCGTGCGTGCGAGTGGGCGTGCGTAATGCCTGGCTCCTGCGGTGGAGCTAGAGCGGGCGACCATAGCCGGCCTGCTTGCGGTGAAGCTGGGTGATGCGCATGGGGTATTCTTCTGCATACTGCTGTGTAGGGGTACGGGGTCGTGAGGGTAGCGATACAGACGTGGTGGTCGAAGGTACGGCCACGTCACGGTGGCGGATGACAACTCGCACTTCAACAAGCTATTGACGTGATGTCGGTGCTGAGACATAGGGTAGATAGGAGGTGGATCGTGGTTCGAAGTTATTTGGACTTTGTCTGCAAAAAAAAAAAAAAAAAAAAAAAAAAAAAAAAAAAAAAAA
>BFEA01000205.1:1338125-1373694 GCA_003427395.1 Chara braunii | reverse complement strand
CCCTCCTGGCGGCAGCAGCAGCAGCTCCGGCCCGGAGAAGGCGTGGGGATCACCCGGAATGACGGGTGCGTCCAGAATGGGACAGGATAGAGTATACTGGCAAGATGGTGAGAAAGGAGGAGGAAACCTGGCTTCACGACGAAGGAATGGAGATGGCTGGGGCAGGTGTACTACATGGTAACAGCAGCCACAGCATGAAGGAACGATTCCAATTCAGATCTCAGTTTCACTGCTTCTGATTGTGGACCAGAGATTGCTACTAGAAAATCATCTGCGAAGCGGATGTAATGCATCCTTCGGTTCCAATGCGTGGGATTCAGACACGAAGCGTCTGCTCTTCGAGCCTTGTTATATTCACGGAAACAACGATTTTTTTCCTTTCATCTTTGTCACTTTTACTTGATGGCCCGAATGGGCACATTGCCCAGTACAGGCAACAGCAGCCACTGTGTCACACTTGGTCACATGACAGGATAAGGCGCGGATGGGAACATTTTCCACCGAAGGCATCATCAGCCTCCAGGGCACAAGACCTTCGAGTAATGCCACGAAGGACCCAAGGGATCAATTTGCTGTCACCACAAATGACCCAAGGGATCAGTTTGCTGCCACCATGGTGTCTGCTCTTATCAGCATCACTACCATCGGCAGGGGTGTTTAAAAAAAATAAAAAATAAAAAATAAAATGGTCAGAATTGGTCAGACAGGGCTCCTAAACATAAGGCATATTAAATGTGTGCATTGCATGTAACTCAGACTCCTGATTATGATGTCAAGGGACGCTGGACCGGATTTCCAGCAGGTGCAGCTCCCCACCAATGGAATGGAGCCATCCAAGAGTGGCAAGAGTAAAGGGAGTGTCTGATCATATCAGCACCCCCTCTACGTCCCATCTCCGATGATTAAAAAAAAAAAAGAAAAAAAAAAAGAAAAGAAAAAAAGAAAAAAAAAAAGAAAAAGATGTCTGGTCTCCTGTCGCCTAACAATGTTGCAGAGTCTGGCCATTTTGGGTGCAGCTACGGCTGCTGCCAAGCAGAGCAGCACAAAGGACAGTGGTGGGAACAGGATCATATAAGCTTCCTGGCCATCGCCAGGTAAGTCTGCCTGTTCCCACCGCTGTCCTTCTTGCCTGATCTACCAAGCCCCAGCACCACCTCGTTCCACCTTGGTGCAGCTAGGGCTGCTGCCAAGCAGAGCAGGCAGCCCGTGGTTGCTCTTCCTCTTCCTCTGTTGTCAATGCACTGGTGTAGCTGCTGGCACTGAAGCAAAGCTGAGGTTAAACCACCAGTACTTGGCCCATACATCAGCCGCGGGCCTTACCCGTTCACGCGCCGCAACTTTCGCGGGCCGGGGAAGGCCCGGTCGTGCGATGGAGGAGGAAGCTGTTGGGCCCAAGTAAAATCGCAAAGGGACTGCAAGCTGTCCTCCCGGTTTATTCCGTGCATGTGGAAAAGGACGTAGTGCAGTGCATGCCAGAAAAGAAAAAGAAAATAAATGAAAACGCGGAGTGCTGGGTCAAAAAAACAAAAAGCAAAGCTGTACTCACCACTTGGCGGGCAAAGAAAACGCCCTTCAGTGTTGCCAGAGGCTCGCCTCTCACGGCGGGCAGGCAGGCAGATAAAGGGCCACACCACTACTATTCCCCACATCCATTCATGACTGGGAAACAAGGAAAATGCATCTTTCCATGTTCCAGTGAAGGATTCAGGCGTGGACCCCACAGGAAAAGTGCTGGAAAAGTGACGATTTTCGGGTTTTCCGAGCTTGGACAGGCTAGAAACTTGAGAGGGACCAGTACGTGTTCACGGATGTCCGTTTGAAGGGCAGCGCACCTGTTTCGTATGTCCAGTCCTGGGTGGCGCGTGACAACTGCACGACTGGTGCGGCATTGTTGGGCAACATTGTGGGTACCGTGTTCGCAGGTAGGTACCCTTGCTGCCAACGTTATTTTTCTTGTGGAGGCCACGGCCGGCGGCATGGGACTGTTGGAACATGAACCACACCAGGGATGGTGGGGAGGGCAGGGGCAAACTGTGACCATCTTTTTGTCAGCCGTTTTTCAAGCACGAGTGGCCTGCTCGCAACGCATGGTGCCCTTGGCAGGGAGAGTGCTCCTTCCTTTCCTTGCTTCTCGTGTACAGGATGGTGGACACCATATCTGCCAATGCGAAGAAGTGGCAGACGAACACATGTCCCCACGACACCGTGGATTGAGGTTTCGTGTGCGCCATGGAACCGGAATCACCGAGTTGGAGAGGTGAGGACTGGGATTGCATGCTGTCCATGGTTTCATCATCATCCAGTGGATGAATTGGAGGAATGCGGCATCTATGGCCGCCCTCCGCACTGCAGCGGCCCTCCCGATATGTGCAAACACCGCTGGCGACGGCGCGGTTGGTTCTCGCGGGCGCTGTCATGCACAGCCTGTCGCTCATGAGCGACGCCGTACACAGTCAATTGGCAACCGCTTGGATGGGAGGATGAGGCTTTCGGTGATAGAATGCAGTGGGGGGGTGTGGAAGGATCTGCAGAGGGTGGGGCTACATACCGGCACTTCTGCGGACTCCCTCGGCCACTGTTCTACGAGATCCTGCCACACGCATTGCTCCCATATCCAACGGAAGACTACGAATTGGACGCTTGGGCTCGGACCACTGATGGATCAGCAGTTTGGCGAGGAGTTTCCAACGAAGGACATGCCCCCCCCCCTTACCCTCTGGAAATGGCACAAAATTCCGATGGAAAGTCCTCCCGGCGGTTATTTCTCTGATCCTTTCTCGACAGCTGCCCTGGTGCGACAAGCTTCTTCCGTTTCTTCATTATTTATTTTCCACCGGCTACGACTTCATCTCTTGCCCTGGCCCTCTGATTTATGTCCTGGTTTCCCCGTGGTGCAGGCATATGTATGTCGGATGTACATCTCGGTCACTAAGATGTAGATGGAACGAACACTTATACCGTGTCTATGCCCCACTTAATGCGAATACATGGAACCATCTATTATACCGGTGGCTACGTCGAGAAAAGGTCGGAAGTTATGTAGCTGTACCTATCGCTGTATCGAGTCTGGATCGGTTATTGGATGTTGAGTCTTTCTTCATTCGTATTTTTAATCCGTTTTTGAATTCCATTTCGACTCATGGTAGACGATGTGGGAAGAAGAAGAGAGCAGGCAAACGCGAAAGGAAACGGCGGAGCAGATATTCGGAGACAACAAAACTGAAAACAAATGTGGCGGCAAAATCTTTCGTACAATTTCAATCTAGTTCGAGTAGCGTGTCAACTAGCCTTCGCGGTATTCTGGATGAATGTTTTGCCAATCAGGTTAAGAGTGTTACGATAAGATGCTCTGGAGGTAATTTGCTAGCTGAAAAATGGAACGTGATCCGCAGATGCTACGGGTTTTCCATGGTAAGATGTGGCGGGAGAATCGAGCTGCTCCGACACTGTAGGGGATTTTTGGTGCAAGGTGCTGAGCTGGTTTTTGTAACTATCTCGAGATTCTGTTCACGCTTTGAGAAGGATAAATGCAGGTTGGTTGAACTATTGAAAAATCCATTGGTTTGCAAGAAGCTATACCTTGAGCCGCTTGATAGGCTAATACGACTCTATACCTGCATTAGATGTTTCTCGAGAGGTGAAACCAGGGCAAAATTGCGGGCGACAATAGCCCGAATTCTTAAAAGTAAGTTTGACATTAAAATTAGGATTAGAGCTACCATTCGTATCCCGTTCGACGCTACTGTTTCTAAGAAACGAATTATGGAGCTATGTCTTTGTGCTATTAGACGTTCATCTATCAGAAGCCCCCTAAAGCAGATCGTATGTAGAAAACTGAGGGTCATGTGGACTAAGAATAAATCTGTTGGAGACGTTCTGTATAATTTTCGGAACTTCGTACGGAATAAGGATCACGGGTGCACTTGCCAGCAAGCTGATCTTCCAAGGACGGATGGACATGTATCTTTTAGATTTAGCAATACCGACTGGGTTCCTGAAATTGCAAAGAATGGGAAGAATGTCCTATTTCCAGGGTTCAAAAATAACCTTGCGAAACTCAGAAGCTGCATAGTCGAGGGACTGAAAAGTGCACAGAATGATACCACCATTTTCTCCATCTCGGACAGAGAGCTTCAGGGTTGCTTCAATCGTAATTCTACTACGATTTCGGATGGTAAGGACGGCCTGGCTGAAGTACTGGCTCTAAAGCGAAAATTAAACAACTTGATCGCGAGTCACATCGACCATAATCCGGGTGATTCCTATGTCTGCTGCCCGGTAATCTATAGGAAGGCAATGGAGACCCTGTTCATCAATAACGAAGGTTTCACACTGGTTGAGAGGGACGAGAGACAAGTGATTAAGGACATCCGTAATAATTTTCAGAATTCTGGTCTTCATAAATCCATCTCATTTAATCATCATGGTGAGTTGGGCAAAAATTTTGTGATTCCGAAGCATAAGAACATTGCCAAGTGGCGACCGATATGCCCATCGTTCTCGGACCCTCTGGTACGACTAAGTAGAATAGTCTCGAAGTCCGTTAATCAGTTGTTATGGAATCTACCTGCAGAATCCAACTTCAACCTTAAAAGCCCACGTGACATGATTGGACGACTTACATCTTTCAATAACTCCATTGGGGCAGACGAGGAGGTCATTGCTGCAAGTTTCGATGTGAAAGAAATGTTCACTGCACTACCTCATGTGTCTATTATTAGAGCAGTCGAATGGTTAGTTTGCGAATCTGAGGAAAAAGCTTTTTCGGATGTTTTTGTAAAATTAGAGGAAAAGGTGGCTTGCTAGGCAAACGTAAGACAGTTCCTGCCGGGTTCAGACGGATTAGGTTCCCATTGCTTTTAAAGATGGTAGCCTTCGCTCTTGATAATACTTACTTATTGGCTATGGAAGTTCTCCTTCAACAGAAGGTGGGGATACCTATGGGGAAACCATCTAGCCCGGCTCTGGCGTGCTTGCTGTGTGCGTTTAATGAGTATGAATTTCTTAGGCATTTGGGTAGTGAATGTCGATTTCTTTTTGGGATGAGATTCGTGGATGACGTGTCTGTTTTTTCAAGATTTCATAGGCGAGGACGTTAGCTGATAGAAGGTTGGAGCTCTTCAAACAATGTTACGACAAAAATCTGGTGTTGGACTTGACGAGTGCTGATGAAACATGGGATTTTCTGGGTTGCGTTATTAAGGTGTTTAATAATCCGTGTAGGGTGTTATGTGCAGCCTTCCATAAAAAAAAGCGACATGTGATCAACCAAGGATTACTGTTCCAAAACCTGCAAGATTTTCCGTCCTACACGGACAAGCAACATAAGTTGTCTGTGATTACTGCTTGCCTGCACAGGGCAAAAACTTTGACTACAATGCCAGGGGCTGAGGCTTGTTTCCCATTAACTCTGAATTTCGAACTTCAAATTAGAGACTTCCCTGACTACTATTTCGATCATACTCTGAACAAAGTTTTTCGACTCGGATGAACAATTGTTGGAAACCATGGGTGTTGTGTTTCACAAACTGGAAATGGTAGACCAGGTTATGACTCGGGCATTCCTTTTGGTAGGACCAACAAAGATAGGAATTTGATCCGGTTAACAGGGGGCAGGTCCCATTAGTATTTTTCGGCACTTGGGGTTTGAACCAGTGACTTTGTTTGCGGTCTGATAGATCGGTGTAACCCGGTACAACTAAGGACTTTTTGCAGAACTTGCAGTTGGGATCGAACTGAGGACCTTCATAAGCATTTTTTTAGACCTTACTAAGGGTTCGGGACAATTTTTGTTCCACTGGGTCGTATTCGTTCTAGAATCTAGAACTCGGTGCGGACCGTGGTGGTTCACTACGTACAGATAGGTATATAAGTCTATAGTTTTAGTTGTTTCGTGCGCCAGGTACCATGACCCCTGATGACGCCGGATAGGCGACCGGCAGAAACACGGTGTTGGGTCTTTCGCCTAACAGTATCGTGCTTCATGTTGTATCTTTTGGAAATTATTACCTGCGCTCGGTTTCTTTCTTTCTTTCTTCTCTTCCTACTTCTCTCCCGAGTGGTGTGCTTTGCATATTGCTTGTTTTGTATTCGAACAACGCAACGTTTGAATGCTAGACTGATGTTGTTGCAACCGGAAAGTCATGTGAAAACGCAAATGTGCAGTTTTCTGGAGTGCGTTTTCCAGCCGGTGGGGCCCCGAAAAACCGCCCGCACCTCCGAAAATTGGTTTTTCAGATGGCATTGCCCTCTTTCGTCCGATGGAGTCTTGGAAAAGTGTTTCCGGGCCATCTTTTCCACGGCGTCGTTTCCACGATTTTGTCCTGTGGGGTCCAGGCCTCAGTTTCACTCTGCACTTCAGAAGAGCAGTGACTCTGAGCTGCAACCTCACACTAGATATTCCCGACCACCTACTCGTGTAGACTGGCTGAGAGAGAACTTTCTTTCTTTCATTGCTTTTTGTTTCTATTGCAACTTTTTGCAAGAGATGTGATCTGTTGCTCATGTACTCTTTTCCTCTGCCGTGTAGACTGGCTGAAAGAGAAGTTTTTTTTTTTTTTTCCAAAAACAGCTGCCTTCTCCTTTTTTTTCCTTTTGTTTTTCTTTTGTTTTTCCTTTTTTTTTTCTCTTTTTTTTTTTTTCTTCTTTTTTTTTTCACAAATCAACCCCATCGAATGCCAGGTGTGCCGATAAGAGCAGACACATGTAGCACCGTCAGGGAGGCTCCATCTATTGGTGGGGAGCAGCACCTGCTGGAAATCGGGTCCAGCGTCCCCCTGCCTTCTCCTTTTTTTTTTTTAAAAACAGCCCAGACTATTGCTAGGGGTGCTGGCCCCCTGCCTTCTCCTCATCGGGGGACAGCCATATATTTTTCTCTCACCTCACATATCTTTCTTTTTACTGGCTTTCTGCCATGTCATGGAACATATCTTTCTTTTCACTTACCTACCACTACTCCTAAGGCTATACAGGGGACCCCTGCAAGAATAGCTTTCTACCTCTGTTCGGTGAAGAGATCTGATCCGTTGCTCATGCACTCTTTTCCTCTGTCATAGACTGGCCGAAAGAGAACTTTCTTTTTTTTTTCGTTTTTGTTTTTATTGCAAGAGATCTGATCCGTTGCTTACGCACTCTTTTCCTCTGTGGTGTAGACGGCCTGAGAGAGAACTTTTTTTTTTTTTTTTTTTTCCCTTCTTTGATTGCAACTGTTGCCCTCCTTCACAAGTTATGCCTTCCCCTGGCCCAACACGGGCTTGTGATGCGAGAATAGCACTACCCATTCTCTCCCCTTCAGCTCCGTCTTGCCCTACGCTGCTTTTGTTGGAGTAGACCGTCGACTACCCAATCTCCTCGCTCGCTACTGTTGCTTCAAATAAAACGTTATGCTGCTGCTCTGATTGGTGATCTGACTTGGCTAAACCCAATCACCGAGGCAGAAAAAAAAAAAAAAAAAAAAAAAGCAGGGCAGCAAGGGCAGATAAAGGACCTCCCTCCACTACTCTCCAAACTTGCAAATTGCGACTGAATCCTCTGCTGGACGGTGTAAATATACACCTGGGGAGTAGTGGAGCGAGGCCGAACTGAGCTCTTCCTTCTGCCCGCCGTGAGAGGCAGGCCTCTGACAGCACTGAGGGCACTTTGTATCCTTTTTCCCTTTTTTTGTTTTTATTTAATTTTTCTGGAAGAAGATGTGCTGAAGTAACCAATGCTTCTGTCAATTTTTTATTTATTTATTTTCTCACACTGCTATTTCCAGAATGTATCTGACTGCACTTGTCGCCGGCCTGGGCTGATGCACGAGTGAAAACGGCTGCCCCATTTCGTACGAGCTGTTGGCTGCAGGTCCAGCATAAGGGGCCAAAATGTCGCCTACCTGTTCCCGCCCCCTCCAGGATCGGCAAAGCTTGGCGCGCAGGGCATATTCAGGCTCGGTATCAATAGCTGGGCCAAGTACTGGTGGTTTAGTGCTGGCAGCAGGTACCTCCAAATGTGTTGGTCATTGTTACCTCTCCTTCCCCTACTCGAGGACACATCAGCGGCCTGACTGGAATTGGGTTCTTTCCAGTCTGAGGACCTTTTGGATGGGGTATCTAAGCCTCAGGCCTGGACCCCACTGCGCGGCGGCTGGAAACTGATGTTGGCCACAAAAGACGGCCCAGCGTGGTTGGAAAGAACTTGCCGCGTTTTCGTTGGGACCCCACCGCCACCCTTGACTCTCGGCACTGGAAACGGATGGACATGCCCGAATAGGAAATCCTCCAGGGTTGTTTCCCGAAAAGGCAAGTCGGGCCAGGGCTGTGGTCCATGGCCTTCTATCGGCCTGCACCAGGACATGTCCATGTGTGGCCGTGTGCGACCCAGTGTGGCGGGTGCCGCACAAGTACCGTGCAGCACACAACAACCTCACAGGGTCCACTCGGGTGGCGGGACCCGTTTGTGCACAAAAATTACCGTTGGGAGCATCGGCAGCTGTCCTCCCCCCCCCCCTCCTCTCCCACACTCCTGCCATCGGAACCACTTTTCCCGGCCGGGCCATCCAGAGTGGGAGTGCAGGTACGGAGCACTGACGGGAAGCCATAGCCGTCGACGAAGGAGGAGGGTTTGGTGAGGAGCATGGGTCCGCGAAGGTTGCGCTGTCAAGTGGCCACGACAGGTGGTGTGCAAGGGTCGACGCCGTTCGTAAAGTGAGGGGAGCATGGATGGCCCAGACCCTCGGGCCCTTGGGAAAACCGTGCGATGGCAAAAAAAAAGAGCATGTCCGCGGCGGCCTCCGGGTCCAAAAAACGGTCCACGGCGAGGGTGCGTGGTCCACGCCGTCCAGCCATTGTCTGGAAACGGATGGACATGCCCCCCCCCCTTGCTCGTCTGGACGCCTCCTTGGAAAGGGAATGGAAAGCGGTCGGCGTTGAATTTCCAGACCGCTGACCGAGTAGAAACGCCCCATCAGCATTTCCGCGACATGCTCCCAAGCACGGTGGGGTCTCGAATTCCTTTCCGGGCCGACTTTCCACACCGGTTTCCAACACCGGTGGGGTCTGGAAAACACTACACCGCCTGAACTTTTCCAGGCCGCCGGTCAGTAGGGTCCAGGCCTCAGCCTCTGCAACTGACTGGGAGGCTGAGCCTACCAGTTAGTTGGAAAGGGTGCAGCCTTCCTTTCAACTGTCTCACGCCAGCCTCCCCAGAGGCCTGGTGGCATGTTACAGGCCCAACCTTTACTTAAGGCTGGGTCACCTTTTCCTAGGCGGCCCCTTTTGGGTCCCGTGAAGGCCTGTAGCCTTGCATTCCCTCCCCCGTAAGGTTCGAAGCCCTCTGTAGAACCCTTACTTATTTATTTATTTATTTATTTATTTATTTTAACACAGAACAGCCCGATAGGGTGCTAGGGGTGCTGGTAAGAGCAGACGCCACTAGCACTTCCGGGGAGGCTCCATCTATTGGTGGGAGCAGCACCTGCTGGAAAGCGGGTCCAGCGTCCCTGAACATTCTGGAAAACGTTTGTATGATTGAACAGATCTATTGTGGCGTTGTTTGTATCTAGTTGGGTCTGTTAACCCAGGGTGATGATAGCCTGTTTGCGATCTAGGTTACTGAAATGCTTGTCTACTTTGCCAACCCAAAGAGGGTGACCGAGCTTGCTGAATCCGTAGCTTAGATGAAAGGGTACTAGGCATGGTTATTTGCAAAAGTCATTCTTTCTGTTTTCCCCTGTTGGAAGGACCTTAGTTGCCACTGGTTCCCAGTAGTGGTTTCTGTGATTGGTGTCCTGAGCAGGCTGGCTGGCTGTCCTCCCTTTCTTCCTCCCCCACTCATTGAACTCGTGGCTAATCCGGCACACAATTCTTATCTTTTGCTGAGTTAGCTTGGCCCGTCACGGCTCCTCGCCCTCTGCCTTGTCTTTTTGTGGTTCCACTGCATTAGGCTTGCCTCGTCTGTCTGCTTCTAGTCCCTTGATTCCGCAAGGCGATGTGGAGTTGTTGCTCTTGCTCTCCTTAAGGTGCTGTTTCTGGCTGCCTTGTGATGCCCAAAACCTCACGCCCAGCGTGACTTCCTGATCAGAGTGGGATGTGGGCCTGGAAGTGCGAAAAGGGGTGTGCCAAGGATTTTTGGGAAAGTGGGGGTGGAGTCCCAGGTCAAAACTGAGATCTCCTGTGGCAAGGTTCTAGGGGCACGGTTGCAATAAGGCTAAGGGCAAGTTCCTTCCGGTCTGTTGGCGTTTATGTCGGGCAGCATAAGGCAGATGGCATGCGCGGTGCATTCAGGGCCGTCCGGTCCGTTTGTTTTGGGGGCGGCGGTTCGAGGAGGGGTCTGCCCGGGATGGCTGAGGTGCTGATGAGTCGGGCCTTTGGGGGCTGCCACGTGGCGTCTGTCGTCGCGCGTTTGGGTTAGGCCTCCTGTTTTCAGGGACTCGTCGGTTGCCACGTTGCCGACAGTTTCCGTAGGGCGTGCGGAGCCAGTAGGCGATGAAATTCCACGGGACAACTGTGAGCTGGTGATACGGGAGAAGGAGGCGGAAGGGAGGGAAGTTGGCGTCGATAACGACGAAACCAGGGGATATGAAGTAGTGCGAGTTATCCGAAGTGGGAAAATCGGGATACCTTGGATCGTTGGTGGTGGCACAGTGAAACTCCCTGGGGCACAATCGATTCTCGGTTAGGCAGGGGAATTCCGGGCATCTCTGTCTGAGACACTCTCTCACCCAAGGGTCGAAATACTCCGGGTCCCACGACGAATCTGATTCCTTTGAGTACGTCATCTTGTCATCGCGGTGTGCTGGAATTCTCCCGCACGCATCTAACCAGTAAGGGGGATTTTCCGATGCGATATCGAAACTCCCTTCCGTCTAGGTGTGTGGGGGAAAAATTTCTGCCCTCTACCCGGTATCGAAGGTCCCAAGCTCGCCAATGGTTACGAAGCGGCGCGCGTGGGTACGTGTAGGCTGCGCAAATCAGGTCGCGCTTACACACATCCCTGCTTATTTCTGGACAATCCACTACTCAATCATCTAATCACTCTGTGATTCCATACGCAATCGTTCCTGAGCATGCAAGATGCAGTAAAAACAGCAAAGGAAACAGTATCGATGACTACGCAAAATTCCTACTATGCTTATGAGTGTATCACAACGACAAGCAAAACGACAAGCAAAGGCAAGGATTAGGCAAAAATGACACGCAATCCGACATGACATTCATTCATCCATTCATTCGACCGAACACACAGCAAACAAAATCGAGATCAATCGCAACGAGTGTGGGCGAAAAACAAACCAAGATTTTGAAAACAAAAACGGACGAATCGCCCTGAACCGAGATCAAAATTTATGTACAAAGGCAAAGAGGAAGAAAAGACAACAAAATCTGCAAATCCACGTCCATCAACCTCAGCTCCCTCTTCCTCTCCCTCTCTCTCTCTCCGATGCGGACAATCCGTCGTCGCGCACCAACCCGCGAACTCGTCACCCCGCTTAGTCCTCCCGCACCCGTCAAGTTCGCCCGCACCCACAGTCCGTTGTGGCCCACGTCAACCCCGCACGTTTGGCACCAGCTCGTTGGGTTGCCCGACTCCCACTTCAACTCACCTCTTACTTCGCTCGTGAGCCGACCCTCACTGATCGCGCTACCTCGAGCTTCCAACAGCTGGTTAAGAGAGCTATCTAATCGCGCAACCGAAATTTATAGTGTGCATGCATGCGCGAAGAACACTGAATTACAAGGACTTAGAAGGAAGATCAGGAGAGGGAGCACCTACGTTCTGCATGGTCAGATCGCGGCGTGGGGGACGTAGCCTCTCTCCACGCATCGATCCGAGCATGCAGTCCGCAGGCTGGCTAGACACAGCAAGAGAAAGCAAGAGCGGGAAAGACAAAGCACAAGAAGAAAGGATACAGTTACAATGGCGCCCACCCAATATTACAGTTACACACACAATTAAAGGCGCTGACTAATCAGAGTTTCGTTGCAGCCGCACAGAGAAGCGCGTAAGCAAAAAGCGTTGCGCGGCAAAGGAAAATCCTAATTGCAAAATTCCTAAATTCCGGTCTAATGCAGAAAAAACGAAAAACACAAATCCCAAAAAGAAAGTTTGAAATTCCGAGAGCCATAGTGGCTCGACAAAATTCGAAAAAGAATTCGAAAAGAAATTTCAAAAGGAACGAAGCAAAATTCTCGCGTGGTGTCCGCGCCCAAGAAGTCCAAAACTGAAACAGAAGAAGCGACGTCAACATTTATTAATCGCGCGCGCGGCGGCACACCACTCACACAACCAATCAACCAATCGATCGTCCCGGGGCTCACCCGAGACCGAACCCAACCATCCGAAAAGACGTCGAAAAAGGACGAAGAGGACACTGATGCAATTTCCCTTCCATCCCAATCTCCCGTAGTTGGCCCATCCTTCCCAGCTTAGGACCCCTCGTTGCTACCGCGCAGAAGATCGTGCGGAACAAAAATCGGTTCGTCACAGCCTTCCTGTATCTTTGTCGCTTCTCCCTAGGCATAGGGGGTGGAGGGGTGGGGGATTGCAGGTAGTGGAGGGGTGGTGGAATGGTTTGGGGATAGGGGGAGGTGGGAAGAGGGGTAGTTTAGGGAGAAGGGACGAGGATGAAGTTCTGATCTGGGTGCGGTAGTTGAAATCTATGCACCGGGAGACGCTGCCAGGTAGGTTCAGTTGCTACCCTTCTTTTCCACTGGATATTTGACTGGGAGTCCAAATCGAAGAGCAATTTGTTTTTGTCCTACCAAATGGCGTGGAAGAGGGTCAGGCATTGCTGCTTCTCTAGGTGGTCTTTGGAGGATTGCAGTTGTTGCTTTAGCTCTTTCCATGCCTGTTGTGTATGGGTGGTGATTGTGTTGATAATTGCTTCCCTGGCCTAGGGGAAACTAAAAGCACAACCACTCCGTTTGTGGGGGCACCTCATTCTCCATGCTAGGAGTAGGACTGTCAGACAGGTGTAGGAGAATAGGTTAGTTTCGAAGGCGTCCCATTGCCGAGTTACGGGAGTGCGCTTATTTCAGCAGGATTAACGCAGGATCTCATGAGAGGTGTTGACCTATGAGGTGGTGCCATGCCAAATCCCACCAGCGCCATAGCTGGGCGACCATTAGACAAGTTAGTAAACAGTGTTCCAGACATGCTCAGCAGATGAATACAACAGACGCCCTGAGGTTAGTCGATGGTTGGCAGGGGCTAGGGATAGGAGGGAGATTACACTGGTGCCCTCCAGTGCCCCCCCCCCATTACCCGGCCCGGATGCAGGATTGGTTGGCAGAATTGACTTGATATGGGACGCTGGACCCGGTTTCCAGCAATGGCGTCGCGTCTAATGATGTGTTGTATGTCGATGTGTTATTTAAGGGACGCTGGACCCGGTTTCCAGCAGGTGACACTCCCCACCAGTAGATGGAGCCCCCCGCCAGGCAAAGCCTCAATCCCGGTGCTTCTCTTACCACCACCAGGATAGAGGCCTTGCACAAGGGCCTTATTTAAAAAAAAAAAAAAAAAAGTGTTCCAGAGTTGCTCTGGCTGGTTGGGTAGCTCTCCCACAGTAGGAGCATATTGGTGAGAGGATACCTCTCTATTCCAAGTATGTCCATGGTACTATCCAATCTGGTGTGGGCAGACATATGTGGATGATTTGCCACTGGAGGGCTCGGTGGGCAGTGGGCATTATCTTGGCGTATGTGGACAAGTCGAGGTCCTGCAGGTCTGCTGCCTAGAGCAGTGAGTCGCTCTCCTATCTTTTGATGAGCGTGCTTTGGGTTTGAGGCAGGGTCCGTGCTGCTTTGTACCCTCCTTTAATTGTATACTCCCAGATCTGCATTTTTTTTACCTCCCTTCCATTCCCACTCGGCCGGGTTAAAGTGGGTCTGTTGATCGGTGTAGTAGACTCATATACCCATTTGTCGTGGTTGCAGTTTTCCACCACTCGGATTCTCATGAGTTGGCAGATTGATCCGTGTCTCCTTCTTCATGGCGTTGTATCTGCGGTGGATAATGTGAGGTGGGTGATCTGATACACTCTCATTGGGGTTGGGAGGTCCTTGTAAAGCACCACCCAATCGCTGCTTTCGGGTAAGGGGCATTGTTTGAGTACAGACCGCCACCTCAATGGTATAGCATCGATCCAGTCACCCTGATAGTGGTCCCACAGGTCTTCAATGATATAAAATCCGTTCCTAACCCAGGAGAGTCATGGCGCGTTAGAGTGGAGACCGAACATGCGGTCATCTTTGTCCACTATCTGTGGGTTTCCAAAAACAAGTTGCCTCACCACTTCATGCCATCTAAGAGGAGTGGCTTTTGGGATGGACCTTTTCTTCTCCATCATAGGTTGATGAGCGCAGTCCATAGAGGGTCAGTGAGGAGGTCTGTTTTCGCTTGGTTGGTTGGTGACGTTTCTCCTCTATCTCGGTGGGGATGGGATGGACCATGCACTATTGGTGAGCCATCTTAGTGGGTGAAGTTTGGTCTGGGCTCCCTCGTCCGGGGCCAAGCAGGATAGCTGGATGTAAGCTAGGGGGGCCCAAGGGATGTCGTTACCGAGTAGTAATCTGATGATGAATTTGAAAATTAGGGCGTCTATTTCATCCCCTGGGTCTATTATTCCCAATCCTCCTTCCCCATGTGGTTGAGCAATGTGCTCCCAGGCCACTCGGTAGATACATCTGGATTCAGCGTCGTATTCTTCCAGAGGTAAGTAGCTACCGCTCTCCTCAATCTTGCTAGTTGTTTTGGGTAAAGTTTTCAAAATGCGGTTTTGTACCAGATGGCTGCAAGAATTGAGTTGTGTATGGGTAGGGCCCTTCCCACAATGGAGGTGTGGAGGCCCTTCCAATTCGTGATCCTTTTGAGGGCCATGTCGACAAGGTTATCGTCATGGTCCCTCGGGGGGCCGAACGCTGTTAGTTTGACCCCCAGGATTTTTATGGCCTCCTCCTTTCCTCTCCAGTTGACACTGGGTTGGACTGGGGGAGGTTGGTCCTGGGAATGTAACCGCCACCCTTCGGTTTTTATTCCCCAGTTCACTTTCATGTCAGCTACCACTGAGAAAAGGTGGACAACTTCCTCTACGGTGTTCAAGCTTTGTTCGTTGGCAAGGATGACCACCGTCAGGTCGTCTGCGAAGAGGGAAGTGACTGGTATGAGGTGCTGTGGAATTTCTGGTATGTCTATCTTTTGGACTTGGGGGTTAGATCTTATGAGGGCCGCCAGGGCCTCCATGACGATAACAAAGAGGAGCGGGGCGATTGGATCCCCTTGTTTGACAGACCGCTGGAGAGCGAAGGGAGGGGAAAGATGACCGTTTATCATGATGTTGGTGACTGCTGATCTGTGGAGGATGCTCACCCATCTGCAGAAGGTTTCCCCAAAGTTCATTCTGTGCAAGCACAGATCTAGGAAATCCCAGTCTACGTGGTCGTACGCTTTTTCGAAGTCAATGAAAAGGACCGCTGCGTCTACCTTCCGTTGTCTAGCGTATCGGATGGTTTCATTGACTAGGAGGATATTGTCTTGGATATTCCTATTTGGCATGAAGCCGGATTGATCAGCAATGCCAAGTCATCCTGAAGTCGGAAGCGGTCATCGTAAAGTCACAGTTACCGTCTTCCCCCAAACACAACACACACCCTCATTCTGACTGTATCTGGCTGGAAACATACCTTGTATATGTTCCTTTTCAAGGTGCGTTATGTTCGGGGGAAGATGGTAGCACTCCCGCTCCTAGAGCTGTCGAAGCGCTCCCACCACCGATGTGTGCTCTCCCACTGCGCACAGCAGCACCGCTGCCGATAGCTCTACACCCCGCTCACACAAGCCCCACAGAGTTCGAATGTATTGAACCCAAGTTACAGCCCGATGCCTCTTCGATGATTGGTCAGATGTGATGTGCGATGTATTCAGCCCAAAACACGGCTGAATTCAAATCCTCCAGTGTTTGAAAATGCACTGTAGTTGAAATAGTATCAAAGGTTAGATATGGGGCTGCCGGGATGCCTAAACGTAAGAGCAGAAAGGCATTCTCTAGCCCACTCAAGAGTTGGGTTACGCTTGGGCACTTCCCTCCATAGCTCTCACACAACTATGGTGTTCGGCAGGGTAAGCGCCTCGTTGAGTGATAGACATCCGTGGTTAGAAGTTGTGCTCCACTTGACCACGAAGCAACGACTGGGCGTCGCCACCGCTACTACTGTTGTCTCACCATTAACGCGCTCTTTCACGCGGTCCCCCGGTACGGGCGGTTTTCATTCTTTTTTCTTCTCTTTGCAGTTCTCATTTCCTGTCCTTCTTTTTCCCCTTGTGCGTAGGGAGCGTCGGGCATGTGGAAACATGTGCAAATGCTGCCCATGAGACTGCATCACAAAGACTTGGCCATTTTCGCTGGACGCACCAGCTTCGTTCGTCATCGCAGTACCCAGCCTCTCCCGAACTCCGAAAGTCGCCGCGTGTTAACGGCCGCGACCTTTTCTTCTTGGCTGGCCGAGGTACTGGGGTTTTTATTTCATCTGATTTTTCAAGGGACATCCTATAGATTCTACCCTTTGGGAATTTACGTATTGGGATTATCTATATTGCATGGACTATCTCCCTGTCCGCTACCCTAACAGGTACCTCAAAGAAGTTTGGATACTGTCCGATGATATGGTCTATTTCCCTCAGTGTTTTTGTGGTATGGCCCTTGGGAGGCATAACACTACGTACATACCTTCTTCCGGATTTCGTCTATAACAATTCATAAGATCGGCAATGTATAGACATCCGTTACAGTAGGACTCTTCTCTACCCTTTGGTGTATACGTCTGTACTCACATAGTCTTACCACCCGGAATGTTGTAGAGCAAGGTCTTTAAATCCCAATCAAATTGAGGTTTGGCTACCCCCAAGTAATACGTATGCAAAATCATATTAACGAGCAGATCGTCGCTAACTGGAAAAGACAATGTGTTAATCTTGCCTCCCTCGTAGGAGAAGGTACACATAACTTCCTTAGTGCAGTCTATCACTTTGGTGATGATTTGATATTAGCTAAGGTAGATACTAGGTGCAGTCTCTCCACAGAAGACCTATCAATATAATTGTGTGTTGATTTTGGATCAGCAAGCGCACGGGGCTTGTAGCCCCCTACACTTGTTTCTACCGCGTGTGGATCCTTTTACCTAGCTACAGAGGATGCTAATATATTTTTTTTGTGAGGTGTCTTATCTCTAGCTTCTCTAAGGATTCACTCAAGCCTTTAAGTATAATAATAACATCTCTTGGTCAAACTATGACAGAGGGGTAGCTGAAGAGTCAAACGCCAGAGTCGTTGGTGTCTAAGAGGTTGAGCAAGAACTGCCTTAGCCCAACCGGGACTAACTCCTCTCTCTCTCCAAACTCTATAGAGGCGGCTAACATCTTTACAGATGCATTTTGTTTCCCTGTACGTTCTTGGGGCACCGGTCCTGGATGTGATCTGTCTCCTTTTTTTCATTCTATTGGTGGGGACCAACACCTGCTGGAAACCGGGTCCAGCGTCCCATGATATATGAAAGGTTCAGAATGCTTAGAATGCTAACCTATGCTCCATACTTCAGATGTTACTGCCAGCATTGACTACCCTAGAAAACTGGGGGGTAAACTGAGCAGCATATAAGGATCATAGTTAGGAAGGTAGTTATGTACACTAGCGGAGTCCTCCCCCGGGAGCTCCAGGGAGGAACTCCATATGTGGGTGTATGTAGATGTGGGTGATATGGAGGTAAATGATTAGGCATTTCAGGACATAATCTCCATCAGGGAAAGGGCACGAGGTGGGAAGGGGTCTGGGAAATCCGAGGGAGGGCGTTGTGGGAACGAGGGTTCTATGTTTGTCCAGTCTTTGGCGATAGTCTCTCATTTCCTCCAAATCCCGATGTCCATCTCCCCTGTCTGCACTCCATTCCACCCTTGCAATCCACCCTTCTCTCTCCCCTCCCCATTTTGTGCAAAATGCGATAATCACTCTTCTAACATCACCAATTTGTCTAAAAAGGTCTAATTGTGATTTTATATCCGACCATCTTTGTGTGAGTTCAAGATGCAGCTGCTGCTGAATATGTTTTGTGATCTCTGACCCTTCTACTCTTACCTTCTCCATGACCAGGGTACACGGTGACCTTTGCTACCAGACTGCCCATATCGCCGCCCACCTTCCTAGTCTGTACATATTATCTACAAAAGTCGCGGCTTCTCCTACCATCGGCTAATGCCCCGCCAATATGGCTTGCCATGACCAAGGTCAGGGGATGTTAGGTTCCATTTTTCGCCATATGTAGTCCCACCACCTCCATGTAAATTGGGCGATCGGGCATTGCATGAAAATGTGTCCAATGGTCTCCACCTCCTTGTGGGAAGGGAATAAACTTTGGCACCGTTGACACAATAGAAATAGCAGGCCTCTTTGTTTCAGGTTAGTGCGGTATGTCAACCAGTCGTTAGCCGACAAACAACAATGTGCTATCTACCATTGTAGGGAGGTGATTTTCATGGGCTTGGATTTTTGTTCCTTGAACCAATGGATCGGCGTCAGGAGAGCGCGGTCCATATTAAGGTGTCGAGCCCATCGATCGTTAACCTTGTCCCTCAGATGTCGTTTCGGTCTGAGTATTTTATAGGCCGATTTGACCGATAGTTGATAAAGGTTAATGTGACTGGCATTGGGGCTTTCCCTCTTTTGAGGGGGCTTCCATGTCCATTCCAATGGGTTTAGAGCCAAATCTAGGATCGTCGTTAATGGTTGGAACACCACCCTCTGTCCCTTCTCCTCCATGACCCTCACTCGGTATACTCACGACACTTATCCCTTGTAATATATATCAGAAGAAACATTCCTAAGAAGTTATTTAACCTATTTTAGCAACTGCTTGAACTTCTTATGACTCTTTACCTTCAGAACGAGTTTTCTTTACCTTCAGAACCAGCTTCGTTAACCTTCTATATAGCAGTAATCCCTCCCTCTTGACTAGGTTCACTGTTGTTGAACTCTCGATGCTCTGTTTTGTCGAAGTTTCAAAGTTAATCTCCTTCTGAGTACCAGCATTAATCGATGAGGTCACCTTTCTTCTTCCAGTCCTTGGGTAACTTTTACTTGTTCTCACTATTCGTACCGCCTATAGAGTGGTATAGACACACTACGTTCTTCAAATTTGCTTTTTGCCTTACTGTTGACGGAGGCCAAGTCATTGTATGCAGTGCTGGCCTCACTTGCCAGCAGTTTACTAATGTTCTTTGAGAGAGCTCAGGATTATTTCCAGGTCATATCTGACACCGAGAACCTTGACGAGGCGTTCTGCGGTTTCGGTGTCGAGCGCATCGGCTCCCGCCTTTTTCGCAAAAGGCGAGAGCCCTCCCGGCCATGTCACGCAGGAGTTAAACCAAACCAAAACAGAGCCAAATTGGGAACGACGCAAAATAACCTCGCGAACCGCCGAGACGGGCGTGGTCGCGTCGTCCCTTCACCGCTATAGTCGGGTGCGCCAACTGTACTTCCCGCGGTCCCCTAGCCCCTTAGGGGAGGTAAGTTGTGCCCCTCGGGAACCTATCCTGTCGTAGGGGACCGTGGGAAGTAAAGTTGGCGCACCCGGCTAGAGCGGCGAAGGGACGACGCGACCGCGCCTGTCCCAGCGGTTCGCGGGGTTATTTTGCGTCGTTTCCAAGCTGTCTCTGTTTTGTTTTTGTTTAACTCCCGGGGGATATGGTCGGGAGGGTTTTCGCCTTTTGTGAAAAGGCGCGAGCCGATGCGCTCGACATCGGTCACTGCCTGTACGTTCTTAAACCACCAGTACATGGCCCTAGGCAATTGGAGAACCTGTTTTGAGCCTCTCCTAAAATTTAGGAGGCCAAGCACCGTAGATAAAATGAATCGGCGGTAGGCGGCCTCCGAAAGGGGCCCACGATCGATAGCTGGCATGTACTGGTGCTTTAAACTTGCACTTCTCTAGCATGCGGAGCGTGCCTGTTGCCTTTGTGCAGTTGTGCTATCATGGAACCTTTTCTCAACCTCTACGAAATCCTTCAGGGTCTCGGTTCTAGGCCAGACCTCAAAGTCTCACCTACAACTGATTGTGGCTATGACCATGCGGCTGTGGAGCCTTTCAGAGAATGTGGATGCTAAAGTGACCTCCCTGCTCGTCTGTGTGTTGTTCATCCTCACGTACAATGGAATAACCCTCAACTAGGTGTTTAGGTTCCCCTCCTTATGCCCAATATACATTTCTTACTTTTCCGAATAAGTTTTGGCCAGCGACGGGTACGGTAGCGATAAAGGACCTGTAGTACTCGATACCGAGGCTGGCCCAGAAGTTGCCGACAGTCGGACTGAAGGACTACCAGTACTACCGGTAGACAGCGGCCTGCCACATCATGATGAGAACTGGCCTACTGGCAGTGAAGAGTTCCAGGTTGACGTCAAGTTGCGGGACCAACTATCCCTGTGAATCATTTTTCTTAGCTACCCAGAGCAGCTAGCCCGCGGCTGATCTTCCCCTTCATCCTTTGTCAATGCCATGGTTTGGTTGCTGGCGCCATGACCAGTACCTTCACATACGTCGAGCGTGGTGGCCTCCTCACTTTTTGTTACGTCCAAGAGGTTGTGGGCATCTTGGTTCTTCGTTTGCATCTTACTGGCTCAAAGACCTTTTTCTGTATTCTGCCTGCCTGCCTTGCTTTTTAGTTGTCATGCAATTAAATATTTGGTATGTTTCTTTTTCGGGAAAACTAGGTCGCTGTATACAACCCAGCTTTAGGGTCGGGTGGGATATGTTGTATTCAAAGGATGCCTGAACTGGATTTTAAACTGAGATCGTGATTGCGCCCTAGTTACCCCTTTTCGGGAAAACTAGATCGCTGTTACGGTTTCAGTTTGAAAATGCATTTCAGTCAACATTTCACGGATCTTGTGTCAAACTGAGGAAAACCATGAATGTATACAACCCAGCTTTAGGGTCGGGTGGGGATGTGTTGTATTCGAGGGATGCCCGAACTGGATTTTAAACTGAGATCATGATTGTGGAAAACCATGAATGTATACAACCCAGCTTTAGGGTCGGGTGGGGATGCGTTGTATTCGAGGAATGTCTGAACTGGATTTTAAATTGAGATCGTGATTGCGCCCTAGTTACCTCTTTTCGGGAAAACCAGGTCGCTGTCACGGTTTCAGTTTGAAAATGCATTTCAGTCAACATTCCACGAATCTTGTGTCAAATCGAGGAAAACAATGAATGTATACAACCCAACTTTAGGGTCGGGTGGGGATGTGTTGTATTCGAGGGATGCCTGAACTGGATTTTAAACTGAGATCGTGATTGCGCTGTCGAGCGCATCGGTCCGGCACCGCACCAGGGCAGCGCGGGACCCTCCCGACCGCGTCACGCAGGAGTTGGATTTAAATCCTTCGTCGCAAATATACATAGAGCTTCCGCAAGCCGCTCCGGCCGAGTGCGCCAGCCATACCTCTCGCGAGTCCCTACGACAGGATAGGGCCTACGCGAGACACGACTTACCTCCACCTTACGGGAGTTGTCACCTCCCTTCAGTGGGCGTATCCCCACCGAGCTACGAGTCCACAGTACGAAAGCTGATCAACTGCAATCATAGAGGTGGACCAGTCGAGGGCGTTTCTCGTTTACTGTAGCATAGGGGGTACCCGCGGTAATACACCTCTATCGGACCCGCACGCGAACCGACATCTTGGGGGGCTGAGGTCCCAAGCGCGACTCGTCGTCGGTCGACTAGGACGCATCTCACACACCACGCGCACACCACTTTACGAACACAAAAATAAAACACACACACATACACATATGAAACGATACAACACAAACAACGCGACAACGCTCCTAGCCCCTCGGTAGTCATCCCATAACTTTCCGATGCAGCAATCGGATAGGCGTCGCGCGCGAGACTTAGTATAAAACCGCGCGGATGCAGGGCCTACTCATATCGACTCGCAATGCAGGCGTACGCAAGCAATTGCAATGATGGCGTACTATGTAGTGCCCATAATCAAGCGGTCCCTCGTGGATCCGAGTACCGCTTATGACACTCAAGTGTTAGACTCGAAGTGTCGTGAGGGTCTAATTCCTCACGATATTGCACGACTGAAGGAATAGTCGTGCAGCCGCTGCGAGACCTCCGGCCTTTGGTCTGAGCGTCTCAGTAGGCAAGGCAAATAGGCTCTACACGGGGGCAGATTCCTTCCCTGCAGAGTCTAGGGTTTGGGATGTCCTAGACAAGGACCTTGAATCCCGGCCCAGGACCAACGTCCGACTATAAAAATCTCTAAAAAGCAAAGGATAAAAAGGGAATCTCCCTTTTCTCTCAAACCGATAATCTGTTTAACCCTTACGTGCGGTCCCAGTAGGTCGCACGAGACACTCAAGACATATATATACACATATATAGAGAGGGTTGTTAATATAAGACGATCACTTCTCACATTCACAGTGGGACTCCTCTCAGGGATCGTACGCTTCGGTAGTCAAGTCAGGACCGGCTGGTAGGTATGGTAAGTGGGTCCTCTGGCGACAAAAGCGCCAGGACCGTATGTTGGTTGTCTTTGGTAATGATACAATAACTATACCCCTCAAGGAAATTGAGAAAGGAGTAACTAGTGGTGGGAGTGAGTTAGAGAAGGGTGACATCATCGCCGTAATGACCAACAAGGGAGGTCAAACCCAGCGGAAGAAGAAGAGGCCACGCTCGTTCCCTGAGCATCCCGGAATAACATTAAAAAAACCCTGGAAGAAAATGAACATGACATGTACAGAGTCCGAACCAGAAACACACTTGCAATCACATCAAAGATCCAACAAAAGTCCAAGCACTACACGGGGTCAACTTCAACCATTCTCTATGCTCATACCCCTTGCTTTAGCCATACAAACCTCACTCTTGTGCAACTCCCCAAAATAAATACTCAGTACTTCAGTTAAATGACCATTCAATAAAGTCCTGGTGAAAACACAATGAAACAATTTAAACCACAGGGCTAAAGTCTTTAGGTTGAGTGGCAAGAGTGGATTGGAGTTGAATCGCAAACCGGCGAATCGGCAACCGACCCGTTATAAATGATAACAGAAGATCATCCTTGTAGGACCAAACTGGAACAAGTCCAAATCTTGAATCAAACGGTCCAGAGGACCTGTAACACAAGACAGGTCAATCCCAGGCTAAAACTATAACTGCATGGAAAATAACTTCCACACCATGATCTCACCAAAACCGCTTTACTTAACTAAGCCTGAATCTACCTCTAAGTAGTGCTCAAGCAAAGGTAGATCCTGACATAATCTCCCCTATTCAGGATGGATTGCCAAAATCGCCACCTGTCAAAATATAATATAACTCCTCTAAATCAGGAAACTTTCGGCAGCGCTTCCCGTAGGAAAAGTGMCTTTTCAAAATTTATATCAGTTCGAATATGAAAACAGAAACAGTCTTTGACTTTCCAAAGTCTAATTTTGTCTAACTCCCTGAATTAGCAAAAATTTGGGCAGCACTCCCTTTAGAAAAGGAGACTCTCCAGATTTTTACTAAGCCATATATGAACTTTAGACAAGTTGAACTTTGAAGAGTCAAAATTTGACTAACTCCTTGGATTTGCAGAAATTTCGGCAGCGCTTCCCGTAGAGAAAGTAGCTTACCAAAATTTATACAAACCAAGTATAACAAAAGATCTCAGAAAATGCGAAAATTGATCTAAGTAAAAAAACTTAGCTCAGAAAATGCAGGAATCGAAACTAACTTCTTTGACTCTAGCACGTGGCGAGCGACTAAAGCAACTACCTATCAAACTGAAACTCAGACCAAGTAGTAGCCTCGCTCAGTCACATGCAGGTCACCACAAAGGTGATTACCCTCGTCACCCTTAGGTATACCTGAACAAACAATAGTTCATGATCTTTCGATGCTTCAGCCCTTTATACCCAGCTTACATAGGGCATAGGTCAGGCCACCTGAACTTACAGAGCACGCTCAATTCAGCCAGGCCTAAAGTCAGAATACCTAAACTTATAAAGCATTATGACGTAGCCAAGTATACACAAACAGAGAGCACGACTACTTTTCTCTTCTTTGGGCATATAACTAGACCATTCTAGTCGTTTTGAACTGTTTAAGTAGCCAAGTTGTATATATCTCTCTGAACTTTAATCTTCAAGGTGAGCGTAGGACTGAGCTATTCATCTTAGAAACAACGCTCAGCCAGCCCAAGTTACCTTCAATTATATTCTTAATTGTACTCTCTTCAATTTACGATAAGCTATAGTCAGACCATCCAATCTTATGGAACCCGTGTTTGACTAGCCTGTTTTTAATAGGATAATAAATAACATATAGCCAAATTATAACCTTGGGCTCCAGCATATGCGAGACTTTGAGCCAGACCCACTGAACTTACAGAAGGATCTAACTCTCTGCCAGATTCATTTCTCTCTGAACCATCATGTGTGTGGCATTGGGTAAAACCCCCTGAACTTACAGAAGGGTTTACCTTTTGTCAAAGATTAGTTATTCAAAGTAAAACAGGAAGAGACTGAGCCACCTAAACTTATAGAACAGCTCAGCCCCCTCGTCCAGAAACAAAGAAACTTAAGAAAACCCAAGAAACAAGGCAACTCAGGGTACCTAAACTTATAGAGCGCCCTGAGCTCCTGAAAATCAAACGCAATCAAACCCTCGCAAGTCAGAGCAGTCAGGACACCTAAACTTATAGAGCGTCCTGACCCTCCATGCAATTCATTGCGCTGGGTCTCCCCAAACTTATGGGGACATCCCAGCCTCCAAAGCAATCAGACTCCCTAAACTTATAGAAGGGTCCGACGCTTCAATCAAAACCAAAATAAACAAAGCACTGGGTCTCCCAAAACTTATGGGGACTTCCCAGCCTTGATGACCCAGTCAACCTTCAACCAAAACAACCCTCCATCCTGCCTTTCCCCGGATGCAGTTCTTTTTGGTAATCTGAGTTCACACAATCAATAAAGTTGCAGCTGAACTTGAATAGACATTCCTTTGCTTAATCTTGTTCAGTATCCTCAGGCATACCAATCAAAATAAGGCTGCATACCATATACTCAGGCAACGATGCATCGGGGAATATAGATAGGGGTTATATCTGGGTTTATAGAGGGAATCAGGGAATTACCACTCAGTTCCCTGCCTCCAGGACTCCTCCTGAGCCCCGACAGAGCTCCCGCAATCGGTGGGGCGAACCTCCCACAGAGGCCTTGGCGCGGATTACGGGTTGCAACCCCGCCTGTCGCCTTCCTCTCAGAACCAGACTAGACTTAGAGTAAGAAGGGTAGAAGGAGAAAATTTCAGACTCTCAGATCCAAGGAGGGTGCTATCAGACTCGCGGGAGAGGGCCTTGAAACCTGGATGCGCCTGAGAGCCCCGCAATGGCAGCCAAATATGCAGCAGCTGGATCGGTACTGAAGTCAAACTATCGGAGTCAACCCCCTGGCGCCCTCTTACTTTGCGGCAAATTACCTTCCTCCTCAAGCCTAATCATCTCTCAACTCACGATACCGCCTCCTCCACCAAGATGTTGTCGCGCAGCCTCTAAGGGCTGCGGTCGGGTAGTGTACACTCTCAGTCACCAGTAACATATGTACCCAAAGCCTTATCTTTTACTTGGTTTTCATCGCTCGGATCGCTACTACACACCTACCAGCAGCCTACAAATTGGCGTTGCACCCTGCTGACATCAACAGCAACAACCGATTCATGCTTGATCGTGTAGGCCCCCGCCAAAACCAGGTACGTGCTCTTACTCTACCCCCTTTCTCCTCCCAGTTCAAACTCTCTCTCTCTCTCTCTCTCTCTCTCTCTCTCTCTCTCTCTCTCTCTCTCTCTCTCTCTCTCTCTCTCTCTCTCTCTCTCTCATGCCACACCCTCCCTCACTCTGCGCTTGCTCCCCCGTATCGTACTGGCTTTGGCCCCACGGATCGACCCAATGGGGGCGCAGGCTAGCTTCCTGGCTCGATCCTGGTTCATACGGCATAGCCAGCTCGCCCTTATTTGTAGAAGCCGGAGGGGGCTACCCCCGTTGATAGGATGGGCAAGGCGTCAGCGACAGGTAAGCCTTCATCTTCGTGGCTACCTGCCCACCTCCCACACCACTGCAGTGAGCAATCTGGATGAACCTTCCCCTACAGCGTGGGAAGATACGTAGCCATATTTCAGGCAGAAGAAACTCCCGCCATTACCGCGCAGCCCCTACACGATGCGGCACCAAAACCATTACCCCACCGCCAAATCCGACTCCGCCATCACACTCGGAGCCCCCCAAACCCCCATCTACCACTTTTGTCCGTCAGAAAATGGTTGAGATACGACCGAGCTAACCGGTTTTTACTCTCGTTCGTCCTCCCTCCTGACACTCTCTGCTATCTCTACGTACTAACTTCTCTACCTCACTCCTTTACCGCCACTCTTCTACTCAAACTAACATCATATTCAAGCTCGCAGCTAAAAAAAAAACCTACCTAACGCTTTTCCGGAATCCGACAAGGATCGGGGAAGTTATACTCCCTGGACTGCGCCGAGTTTGCCCTCCCCGCCATCTCTACCTTCGAATGCACCTAGCACGGAACTCCGCCCAGGTTCATTCAACTCCCTCTGCCTTCTTCTTCACCGTCCGCCCCTCCGCCTCGCTGTGCCAGCAACCGCCGCTCGCTGCCAGCCTCCTCCTTCGCTACCCCACACGCACCTAACACGTCCTCTCGTCCCGGTTCACTCCCTTCTGCCAGATCTTCCTCCTACCCTTGTTGACGTCCTGAACCGCGCAGCTCGACGGGCTACCGAATGTCGAGCAAAAAACATTCGGCCGTCGGGCCGTCCTCCTCTTATACAGGTCGTCCCTTGCGCAGGGACCGTGCTAATCTCCTTTGTATCGTTCCAAAATTTTTTTGGATATCCCGCAGGACTCGGCCTGCAGCAGCGCCCCGCGGTGGCGCCAGAGGCCACACGGTCTTCACCTTGGCCTACCGGTGCGGGGCAGATACCGCCCCGTTCACTCTGCGTATGCACCCGGCCTGGTCCACGTCCGGGTTCACTCCCGCATCTTCCTCCTTCCGTCATCCTCACGTGGCCATCCTAATCTCCTCTTACCTTTCGCGTGCGCTCACCCCCAGACTCTCCCATTCGTCGTCATACATTAGCCCTGCGTATCTGTTTCCTCCCGGACCCCTAACGAAATTCCCCCCAAAAAGCCCACTTGCAGCGGCCCCCCCCTCCTTTCTTCAAACAAGTCACCCAGTTACTCCGGGTGTCCGCACAAGCCCGTGCTTCTACAGCTCACGGTTGCACCTACTGGACTGGGCCTTCGGGCTCAGACGCTGGGCCCCCCGGGAAAACAAAGACGTGAATAAATCTAAGCCAAGCCCAAAAAAAAGGGCGGGGGTATTATCGAAAAAAATAGGTCGAGACCCCCGCACCTCCATAGTAACAGCCCAATATCGCAACCTATAGGGCTACGCCCAGGCCTGCAGCTGGTGCGCGCGGTACCCTACATGATGCAGTGCGCCTCAGCACTCCGGTCTGAGGAAAAGATGTCCCGGGCCTCTCCTCCGCCTACAACCCTGCGCCCGGCTCCCCGGCGTCTGTGCCGGCTTACCCAAACCGCGCCACGGCTACCCCGCGCGCCATCCTACGCCGCCTCTCTCGCCGCACAAAGCCGCATCGTCGCTGTCGATGCCGTCCTCCACGCACGCGCACTTATCTCAGTCAAACGTGCCAACCAAAGGAAGGGTATCCCCTAAATCCTGGTTTATTCAAGAATAAACAAATAACAATAAAAACAAAGATAAACTGACCGACGTCCGCGCCTGCTTCATAATCAACGACAAAAAAAAAGGAATCACGCGCGCCTTAACCCTGCGCGCCCACGCACTCCCGGTTTCTAGAGCCCATAGTCAACCTTTAGTCAACCCACTGCCGCGACTCTCGCGGTCCCTTCAAAAATCCCAGCCCGAACTTATTTTCTGTCACTTGCAAAAACCAGGGCGGATACCCTTGCAAGGGTATTCGCACCGACAGTGCCCTAATTACCCCTTTTCGGGAAAACTAGGTCGCTGTCACGGTTTCAGTTTGAAAATGCATTTCAGTCAACATTTCACGAATCTTGTGTCAAACCGAGGAAAACGATGAATGTATACAACCCAACTTTAGGGTCGGGTGGGGATGTGTTGTATTCGAGGGATGCCTGAACTGGATTTTAAACTGAGATCGTGATTGCGCCCTAGTTACCCCTACTTTTTAGTTGCCATGCAAGTAAATATTTGGAAAACACTGTCGGAGGATCTGTCTTCGAAGGATATCTGGGGGGAGGGGAAGGTAGATATAAGGGAGAGGGGTAGTGAGGGTTTTTTTTTTTTTTTTTTTTTGGAAACTACCGGTGCAGGAGCTAGGGGTGCTGGTACGAGCAGACACCTCTATCTCCCCCGGGAAGGCTCCATCTATTGGTGGGGAGCAACACCTGCTGGAAATCGGGTCCAACGTCCCTTAGTGAGTTTGACTTGTATCCACACTGATATGTGGTTAGCTTGGGCTTCCTTGGGATTGTTGGGGACCAAACTACCAGTACCCTTCCCGACTATTTTGTCGCCATGGGGCTGCCAATGCGCCATGTCCTCCGGGGCTCATCCTACCGGACTGAAATGGCTGAGTGCACCAGGTCAAAAGGAAACAAAACATGCCCGTGCTGGTTCATTGTTTAAACCACCAGTACCGTTGCCCACTTGAAAAAAAATACCGCGCCGTTTTATGCGGAAGCCAAGCAGCGTTCGGTACTGCCGGACCCAAATGGCTGTGGCAGCAGCTTGAAAACATCCTGCACCGGTTCCTTTTAATTTGGCCCGCAGGGCATTTTCAGGCTCGGCTACGATAGCTGAGAAAGGTATTGGTGGTTTAAGGGTACACACTGCCACACACCGAAAATACGCATCGGGAAAAAGAGGCCCAGAGGTACTAACAACACCACCAGTTCTTTCTAAAGTCGTGCCCGTTAGCAACATGCAGGACACACAGCATGTACAGATCCACCAGGGGATGCGGCTGAAACAGCAGGCGTGGTCCCAACCGACACAGTTGCTTGGGCAGCATACACTACACTCACAACAGTCACTAACCCCACCGAAGCAAGAGCCCCAGCAACAGCAACAGCAACAGCCACGTCAGCTGGAACAGGAGCAGCAGCCCCCGCCCCCGCCGCAATCACAGCAACAGCCTCAGCAACAGCAACAACAACAGCCACGTCAATTGGAACAGGAGCAGCAGTCCCCACCCCCGCCGCAGCATTCTGAGCACGGAAGCACACGATCTCTGGCCCCGGACTTTTGCTCGGACGCCTTTGGGGCACAACCGATGGACGTGGACACATCCCCCCTTCCCTCAGATGTGGAGATGGAGGAGACCCCGAAAGACCCCACAGACCCAAATCCCCCCCCACAAGAGATGAGCCTAAATCAAAAAATCCTGGTAGTGGCGGACTGGATACTCAAACACTTGCAGACAGACTTCCCATACAAGGGGGTGAAATATTGGGATAAGTCCTACGTCGAGCTGGTGACGCTTCTAAATACCAGCCCGTCACTGAGAACCGCACTAACGTTCGGCCCCCCCACCCACTTGACGTGGGCAGAGGCTTTTCAACGCATACTTGTCGTCACCCGGGGCTGTTTCCGCCCTCCCCCCGCCGCTGAACCTCCTGATCCACACTCATTCAACCAAGCATAGGAAGAGCAAGCCCAACCGTCACAACCGGAGATAAGGGGAGGAGTGGAAACAACAGAAACAACAAAAATAGGAATGACCTCACGAAGGCTTAAATTGAGACAGATTATAGAACGGGGCCTCTTTGAGTTGCCGCTCTCCAAATCGGATGGCGTATTGGTAGTCCCCTTACGGAAGATGGACGGAAAATGGGAAATTGGCCTTTCCCCGGTTGGAGAGCACGGGTGTGTGATATTATAAGGCTGGGACCTCTCACCCCAAGGGGGGGACCGCAGGGAAAGAGACATAATTTTTACCAGCCAAATGTCTGCCTTTATCCCCAAGCACTATGCTCCTGGGGCAGGGGCAGGAATGAGATTCGAAGCTTGTGACCAACAGATGGCTAAGAACGATCTCTACCTGCTCTTTGAACCCAACAAAACTGCCAATCTCCATTGGTTCAGTCACAACGCTCTACTGGACTTACAGTGTGCGAAAGTGAAAGCCAGTGAATTTTGGTTTGACGACGATGTATGTAGATGCCTGTGTCGGATGGTGCAAAAGAGTGTCCTAAGTTTAGATAGATGGGACATCAGACAATGGCATGCACTGTGAAATGGATGATTTGGAGACACTATACTGTAAGAATCCGGCATGGCAAAAATGTGTAAGCTCGGCAGACCTGGACCTACGCTCGATTAATGTACATGGCTTGACATCTAGCAAACCAGAAAAGCATCAAGCCATCTGGGTTCAACTCAGAGGGGTGGGGGGTAGACGATGGCCAGATGTAATTTGTGTGCAAGAGACCCACCTGCAAGACAATCCAGAACACAATAGGGCACACAAGCAGGTCTGGCCTCACACAGCCATAAGAGCTTACGCCCCGAGACCGGGATCAGTATGGGTGGTAATGTGGGTCCCTCATGACTCCAAATTCCAGCCGGTTTACTGGGTGGTGGACGGAGAAGAGGGACGGTGGGCTTCTGTTTTGGGAATGTTAGAGTTAGAGCTGCTATGCATACTTTGTATCTCCTCCCCAACACGGTGGGGGAGAGAAGGGATTTTTTGGGGAAGTTAGGAACGCAGATCCCTGAAGGTATCCCCTTAATCATAGCAAGTGACTTTAACGCTACCCCTGATAAGGGACTTGACAGATGGAACCCCCAGGAGTCCCCATCCTTCGTCGCGGTTGAAGACGAGCGAATGATAGCAGATCTTTGCGAAACCCTCGGGGTCTTCGATACCTTCCGCCGCCTGCACCCCCAAGCGCGATCCTTCACATGCATACAGGATAGTGACCCGGCCCGACTATCCAAGTCCCGGATAGACCTTATATTTCTTTCGAAAGACTTGGAAGGGGCTCTGCGTTGGGCACGAATCCTCCCACGTAGCCCACATCTAGGATTGGATCATAAGACTTACGGAATAATATTAACAATGAGAAAACGGTCAGATCAAGGGCCAGGTTTTTACAAACTAAACACTTCCCTGCTGAAGGATTCATCGTTTTTACAAATGATTTGTCACGAATGGGCCTTTTGGCGTCTACAAAAAACCCTTTTTGATTTTCAACTAATATGGTTCAATAACGGATTGATATCTCTGGCCAGGAAATGTAAGGAATTCTCAAAAGTTAAAGCAGCCTTACGACAACACCAGAAAATGTCCACCCATAATGAATTGATAGCCCTAGAACAGCAGACCGAATCACAAAATCTTGCCTCCTCCATCCAAGAGTCTCAGCATCTCACCACGTTCATCCAAAAAGTTAAAGACCAACTCCTACAATACGCGCTACATAGATGACAAGGAATCAGAATCCGAGGGAAAATGACTAGACTTACCCAGGAAGCTACAATGGACACCCATTTTTTTCTCTATGGCCACCGCACGAGCACGTCGAACGATCATTGAGGCCTTCTTTGACCCAGACAACGATGACATCATAGCCACCAACACAGGGCACTGCACACTGATCATGAGGAAGTTTTTAAAACAATTATACACGTCCCAACTTCCGTCCCCACATGGAGATGGCAGGATCGGAGAAGTAGAGGAATTCCTATTACCGATGAAAAGACACCTCTCCCCGCAACAGCGTGACAAGCTAGAGGGAGTGTTAACAAAAGACGAAGTGTGGACAACACTCCTCCAGATGAAGGAAGAAAAAAACCTCGGCATTGACGGCTTCCCCAAGGAGTTCTGGGAGACTATGTGGTCTGACCTGAGCACGGACCTATGGGACTACTATCAAGCAGTATGGGAGGCCGGGGAAATGGGGGAAACCGTGGTGAAAGGTGTACTATCGCTATTATATAAAAAATGAGATAAAATGAACATCCGGAACTACAGACCCATCACGTTGCTCACAATAGTATATAAAATGCTCTTTAAAGCACTGACAAACCGCATGGCAGTTGTACTGGAAGACATCATACACCCAGCCCAAACAAGGTTCATGACCGACAGGAACATACAAGAAAATATCTTGCTGGTAAACGAGGTGGTTCACTTAGCGCAACGAAATTGGGCAAACGCGGCCATCATCTTTATAGATTTTGAAAAGGCCTATGACCACGTCAACTGGAACTCTTTAGACAAATGCTTGAAAAAATGAACTTTGGACCTGTCTTCCGGCGCTGGGTCAAAATCCTTCATAATAATGTCACCACCTGCGTCCAGGTCAACGGGTCGGTAGCACCCCCTTTCGAGCTCCAATGGTCAGTGAGACAAGGGGACCCGATCACCCCCTATCTCTATTTGGTAATAATGAAGGCTCTATCAGCCCCCCTGCGACACAACAAGGAACTCACACGAATCAAGATCACAAATATTCCAGAGGAGGCAGTGCCCATCTGTTCCCTTTTCGCAGATGACATCACCATAATGGTAGAGGCAACAAAACCAAACATGGAAGAAATTCAAAATCTTATGAACAGGTTCTGCCAGCTGTCAGACATGGCTGTGAATTGGGGGCAGAAGACCGTGGGATGGTGGATGCATCACCAAGGAGGAAGGCCCCCCGAAAGCCCACGGATCACTTGGCTTTCCCCAGAAGATCCCTTAAGAATCCTGGGAGCCCTAGTCATAGCCAAAGGTAAGCCGACAACCAATAATGAATGGCTGGCAGGACCGGCGCGAGCCAGATTGGCAGGATGGAACAATAAACGTACATCAATATTTGGGCGGACCCTCGTTATTAACAACGTAGTACTAGCCACACTTTGGTACAAGGCCATCTTATGACCTATGAGTAATGGGGGGCTCCAAACATTGAAACGACAGTTGGCGGCCTTCCTGTGGAGATGAGACAGTAACAATCCCCACGCTATTAGTCGAGTGGCATGGGAATCGGTGATTGGGCCTAAGGCCAGAGGTGGATTGGGAATTGTGGATCCAGCCACACAATTCCAGACCCTCACGGTCCGTTGGCTCCAACACATCATCTTTTCGCCAAACTCCCCCTTGTTCCCCTTAGCTCTAGCACAAATCTCCACCTTGGCTCCAGAAGCCTCACCTGAGATTGACCCCCTAGTGTGGCTTGAGGACATATACTGGAGGCTACCTAGGAAACACAGGAATGGGGACCCCACGGACAAACAATGGTTACGCCTCATACGCACGTGGAGGAGGCTCCCACCCCCTGACCGATCGACACCGGATAGGTGGGAAGAAATTTTTAGGCAGCCCCTGTTTGGTAATCGACTGATTACAGACTCCCGAGGACGAGTGAGGTGCAGCTCGGATACCCCATTGAGGGGATGGGTGAAGCATGGCGCCCGGAGGGTCGGGGACCTTTGGGACACGGAGGCAAGGAGCTGGAAAAGCGCAAAAAGAATGTGGGCTTGGTTGCTATACTGCCATTTCACTAAGTCTGCACTAAACGAACTCATTGATAGCTTCCCTCTCCAGTGGCACACTATCCTTAGAAAAGGCCCCTGCCTAAAGGAAGGAGACTGGGTAGGACTGCCCGATCACGATAGGGAGATAGGGCAAGTGCACCTTGTCGACCAAACGCAAGTGCTGATTGAAGTCTTCTCCATCCAGAGGAATCATGGATTATGATGGAACCAACAACCCCTTATCTAGAAGGGCGTATATCGTGTTAGAGTACTCGATGTAGGACGTGGTCGAAGAGTGTATCGACCAATGACCCCGGTTGAGGATCTTCCCCTTGACCCTGATGAGTGGCGGTGGACCCAAGATATCCGGATTAGGAAAGGGAAGACAAAACCGCTGGCACAACCAGACTTGAAATCCAAATCAGTCTACCGGATTTTCCGACCCAAACGTAGACTGTCGGAACTCGTCGCAGACAAATGGTATCGTCATCTCAATATAGACCGCAGCCTGCTAAAACCCATTCGGTGGTTTGCGTGCTATGGTAGCAGACCCGCCAAAATCTCTGCCCTGCAATGGCAAATAGAACATCGTTGCCTGGCAATGCCTGCCAACTAACGACTGGCTAATAGAGCATACACGCTTGGAACAACAAGGAAGGGCATTACCTTGGTGCCATAAATGCCTCCAGTGCTACCCTGGGAGGAAGCGCGCGGAGACAATAAAACACATTTTTCTCCAATGTCCTGCGACGGTACTACTATGGAGAAGTTGGCACAGGATTTGGCGACACATTGTTCCCGATAGTGTATGGCCTTGGGATTGGAGGGCCATACTCCTGGGACACTACCCCCAAATCCGGGGAAACACATTCGAGGAAAATATGTTCCACCTAGGCAGACGCGCTGTCCTATGGGCTATCTGGTGGAGAAGATGTATCTTCGAGATAGAAGGGGCGCGGGTGGATGAAGGAGAAGTTACGGAGCAAATACGAATGTTAGTTCAACACGAAATTATAGCCCAGAGGAAGGCGGCCAACGATAAACTTGACCAAATGCATACCTGGGGTGATATCAACCGAACTATCTCCCGTTTCAGCAGGGACTGGTTGGGAGGGGAAAGGGAGGGATGGGTGGCAGAGGTCAGGTGGGCCGGAGATCGTCAGTCTGAAAGAGAGCCACAAGAAGAACCCCGGACAGAGACGGTAAGAGATTATCAGCTGATTTTTCGCAAGTGGACCAAGATAGACCCTGACGACCCGCTACGCCCCGCTCAGGATTTTGCAGACCCTTTCCCCCCCCACCCATTGTCCTTGGAGGACGTCCTACCCCCCCCTTGACCACGGCCCTGTCACTTTTCGTCATCTTCTGGCAAGCGACAGGACACAGCATGACACAGCATACGGTAGCTCAGTCCATTTCAACATTATTCCAGCTTTCTTCTGTTTACCCTGTTCATCTTTGTTCATCTTAGTTCATCTTAGTTCATCTTAGTTCAATTCAGCTTTTTTTCTGCTCATTTCTCAGGTCCTTTTCAGCTCATTTCATTTCAGGGCAAGCTCATGGCAGTTTATAGCTAAGACACCATAAGGAGAGTAGACAGTGGGGCAATGGGCTACGTAAAGGAGTGAGACTCCACCGGTGCCCCCCGGTGCCACCCTCCCCTATACTCGCCCGTGCCACAGGACAGGAGGGGAGGCAAAGTCCGGCTATGGGATGCTGGACAGCACCATGGTGGCCTGGTCAGGTAAATAGAGATACCCTGGAAAAAGCTCACAGATGTCTATAGGCCTCCTCAGTCAATCCCCTGGGTTGCAGGGTAATCAATGCTGGCAGGCCCCACAGTCACCGTCCTCACCTTTGCTCAGACATTCTTTTTTTGTATATGGGACGCTGGACCCGTTTCCAGCAGGTGACGCTCCCCACCAATAGACGGAGCCTCTCCCAGGTGTTAGTGGTGTCTGCTCTTATCAGCAGCACTAACACTGGCGGGGGTG
>BFEA01000205.1:1309617-1328701 GCA_003427395.1 Chara braunii | reverse complement strand
CGGGAAGAATCTGACGTGTCACTGTCTACCAACTTCTTCCTATCTCCCTTTCTTTCTATTCTTCTACCCTTCTCTGAGTTGTCTATGGTTTGTGAAACATGGGCTTCGTTGAAAGGTGTTTTGAGTTGACTAGTTAGGCCGCTGACGGCCGACGTCTGGGTATTCTTGGTGATAATGATGCTTGTGTGTGATGCCTACGCTATTGCGTACTTACCATCAGATCACAGATGATCTGATGGTGGTGGTTGGAACAACAGTGAAGTTGAGTGAACAAAGTAACTGCCACATTTTTCTGGAATAGACTCGACTTCTGTCAGCAGTGATCAGGACGCCCTTCATATACTCCGTGGTTGAAGGAAGGCTCTACCCAATGAGATAATTGCACAGCAGCAAGCAAAATACTGAAAATCTTCTATCCAGTGGGCCTATGGCCGATCCCACCCTCTTCTGAGATTGGCCATCACCAGGGGCATTATTTTCGGCGAATTTTGCACAGAAACTGTCACAATGTGCTGCTTCCTTTGCACCGAAACTGTCACATTTTGCACCGAAACTGTCACAAAGATCTCCTTACTTTTCCGGGTAATACATGATAAATACTGACCGTGGGATCACGAGTACTGCACTGCAGGATTTGGGTCGCTCAACTGCCACACAAACTCTTTTCTATCCTATCCCCTTGCTTGTGGGACAATGCCCCTGTTGACATTTCTGAAATTTCAAATTTATGAAAATTTCTGAAATTTGGGTTGGTTAAATTTTGACGAATTTTGCATGAAAGCGCACCTTTGCCTTTAAGTTTTATGCTGTTTTTTTCTTTGTTCCCTTGCTCTTCGGTATAGCCATGCCACAGCTAAGGTTGAGGGTTCAAATCCCTTTTCCCGCTCGTCAGCTTCACGGTCCGGCGGGTGTGCCACCAGAGGCCACAAAGTGGGAGAAAGTGGTTAGTTAAGACAAGTAGTACCTTCTGCTTCATCGAAGCCGTTCTTCAACTTTGTGTGCTGCTTTCACGCATGACCTATCACATTCATACCTTGCACTTGAGATGGTGTGGCAGAGTTGGAGACAGCCGCCATGCAACCAAGATCTGGGGCTGGAGCGCTTTTTTTTTTTTTTTTTTTTTTTTTTTTTACCCACTGAGGTGTGTGGTGGGAAAATCCATCTTGGTAACTCATGCTTTTTTTTTTTTTTTTTTTTTTTTCAACGCAGGGGCCCAGTGCCTAAGGCTCATGTTAACAACTTGAATACAACGCAGACACACGCCTCTTCCCATTAGGGCTGGAAGAGCCTCGGCCACTGCTCCCATGGAGACAGCTTCCCTGTACAACTAGAATGAAGATTGAGTCTCTGTGGGTATGCACGTCCCTGCAACAGGACTTTCGATAATTCTTCAATTTGTTTCTTTTTCATATCCTCAGGGGCAAGGTCCCGTTAGCAGTCGGATAGGAGTGTGGCCGATCCAGTGTGACACTGAGTGGCAGCGGCTTGACAGCTTCATTACGGATTTCTGGTCTGAGAAACCAGGAGAAAGGCAAAAAACAAAAAAAAGAAACAGAGACCTCCCACCGGAAATCACGGCAGAGTGCTTCCCAGCCATCAGGATGTGAAGGGGCCCCTGAAGGGACCCCTGGGGCGAGGTCCCACCCGAAATCACGGCAGAGTCCCTTCAGGGGCCCCTTCAGAGACCTCCCACCGGAATCACGGCAGAGTTCAGGGGGCCCTTCACATCCTGAAAAAAAAAAAGGGAAAAAAAGGCAAGCTCCTTCAAAGTTGTATTTCCCCTTGTCTCCACACCGTCCATTTCTCATAGCCCGGTGTATTTAGATCTTTCATGATCTTTAAACCACAAGTACACGGCCCCAGCCTTGCAGTCCGAAACTTGTCGCCAAAAGAAAACAAGGCCAAAACGTCAAGTATAGAGGTCTGGAATTGCCGAGGGAGGAAGGCAATCTGCAAACTTGACTAATGGCTACAATCTGGCCAACGATGGTCGGAGCTGGGGTGGGTAGCGCTGCCCTGTAACCCAGCCAGATTGCGGTGTGAGACCGGGAAGAGGCCTGATTGGTGCACAGCACGGGCTCAATTGTGATTGGTTGTTTGGGATGGATACAGGAAATTAGGGATAGGATAGTAATTCAGCGCTGAGTAGACAATCTTTCTGATTAGTCATCATCTAGCTCTATTTCATGACCTCAATCACCCACTCTGACATCCTAAATCATCCAAAATGATCCTCAATCATCCTAAATTTTCATCAATTGTCAATCATTAATGTATTTCCATTATAAGGGACGCTGGGCCCGGTTCCCAGCACCTGATGCTCCCTGCGAATAGATTGGAGCAATTATAAAAAAAAAAAAAAAAAAAAGGAAGGCCGAAACGTCAAACGTCGGGCACGCCGTTGATAAATTAGATCGGCTATCGTGTTTTGGTTTCGCACCTCCAGAATTTGAGGGCCCGCCCGAATACACGTACCCTGTGGTTACCTTTCGGGACCAGCTGACATGGCAGCCAGAAAAAGTGATGGCGGTTCAAAGTTGGTACACATTCATGCATTGTTGAAATACAGACCAAAGTTAGACCCCAGTGTGTCCTTTCTCAACACCCGTTGAAATTGAAATGATACAGAGAAGGGTAATTAGCATGGCCCCTGCCGCATTCAAGGATGACACTCATAAATCGGCGAATGGTCCAAATTAAAGATTAAAGAAAGAGGAAACTACGGCGCAGTCAGGGTTTGAGTTTGAAAATGCACTTGAGGCAGAAGGGCCTGTAATGTTGAATGTATATAACCTAGGCCTTGGGACAGGTGGGGTCACATGGGGGTGTGTTGTGTTCGCGGGATTGCCTGAAGTGCATTTTCGAACTGTTTTCGTCACTGTGTCAAATTGGTAGACCTCGGATCTGTGATTGGCCTCGACCTTGCAGAACATGGTACTCTACTCCTGATCAATCGACTGAGGAGGTGCTCTCACTACCTTCTTCCCCCAAATACAACGTACGGTCATAATAGCGGGATCTAGAGTGAAAGTTATACCAAATACAGCTATAATGACTGTACGTTGTATTCGGGGGAAGAAGGTAGCCCTGACCTCCTTCACCGCCGGATCTGGATGCATCTCTTGAAGATAAGGGCGCCACTTTGACACCGTGCATGCACGGAAGATGTCCGAGGCTGATAATGTACAGAATGGATGCATCTGATTGCAATCATGTCAATAAATAAGTGGAAAAAAAAACAATTAGCCTCCCAAGGGCATCCAGACGGATTTTCCGAGCATGGTGACATTGTCAGGGCAGCAACCCTGACAATGGTATTTGCCGGGGATTTTATACGTCGGACACTTCCGACCAAAACTAAGAAAGGGCACGGCCATGTGTAGTAATCACAGGTAGAATGCGACAGTGCACGGCCGTGGTAAGGGTTAAATATATGCACAGCCGCCAGGCCTCGCGAGTTGGGATTGGGGTGGCAAAAAGCGTGGCCCCGTCGCGACCGCGATCTGGCTAATTGAAGAAAACGGTTGCGCCTGGCCTTTGCATTTCGTCAAGGCAAAGGCGCAAACCAACTGCGGATGGTGGAGGTAGGATGTCAGCCCCGTGGGTTCAGTGCGCGCCGCGCGACTCTTCATCAGAGACAACTTGGCAACCAGAGGGCTTGAGTTTCTGGGCCTGCTGGCGACGGAGGGGGGGCCTGGCTGGGCGCAACTCCTCATATAGAATAGATGCTTCTACCACTATCATGGTAGGAGCTAGCCCACTAGGTACCGACACTTAGATCGTCCCCGTAGATGCAGAGATCAAACTTGACTGGCACACAGCGGGCTAGCCATTTTTTGAGCAGTCGTGAACCGAAACACTTAGGCGCGGGCGCACGATTAACGAGATTGCGCGGCTAAAATCAGCCCCACAAATGGTCCCATTATTTTTTTAATATTTTTCCTCTTTTAAAATCGAGTCCATCGGGACTCGAACTTAGGTTTGTAGTTCAACAGCTCGTGGATGTGCCACAAGCAGAGGGCGGCCGTTGGCTACAGCCAACGCAAACAAGGAAGAAAAGAAAAACTAAGATAAGAGCATCATATGGCGCGTTTACGGGAGGCTGGGAGCTGGAACTCCGAGTAGATAGGCCAGGTACCCGTTTTTTTAAGGCCGTCAAACCTGACCTTTTATAGGAATTTTTTTTTTTTCCTGTTCTGATTTTTTTGTTTTCTGAGTTCTTGCCCCCCACCGTTTGAAATAGCAGCAGCCTCTCGGTTTGACGAGACGCTGCATCTTTTCATGGGTAAAGGGAAGATTCGTTTCCATCGTCCACAGGTGGGGGGAGTCATTTTTCGTCTGGTATGCATTTCAGCACTTCATGGTTGTCTTGGAGGCACAACATTCCAAAGCGCGATGTTAGGCTAATGGGGAAAAAAAAAGGAAAACGGGGAGAAGAAAAAGAAAGAACACGAAAAAACAGGATCAGGATTTTGAGAAAATCTGTCTTTTGCAGTTTGCGTCAGGGCGTAAATGATTTTTGTTGGCCTTTAAAATTTTCTCTAAGTAGGTGGGCACCTATATTTGATGATTTTTTAATTAAAATTTGCCAAAGTCGGAGTACTTTTTGCACCCCACTTTGGGACTGTCGGGATTTGAACTCAAGATTATTATGAGTTGTTCTTCCCCCTCAGCCTTGACACTGAGCTGACACTCCTCAGAACATGGGCCAGACAGAAAAAAGGCAGCCAATGGTTGTCCAAAACTGGACTGCAGTCATTTGGCTGCGCATTTTTAATATGGGAGAGATTTGACAAAAACCAAAATGTGGAGAAAGGCCGCAACTGAGAATTCTTCAACCTATAACCACGGCCAGGTGGTGCAACAACCATTTTTAAGGGTTGGCTAGCCTACTGCCTGCATGCAGTAACGAATGAAACCTTCAGTTCTAGTGCCCTCAAACTGCCAGATAGTCGAGGGTCTAATTTATCCTCGTTAGAGTCAGCCCCGAAGAAGTGCTTACTTAGGTTAAACCTGTACAGGTTGAGCCGGCCTCCATTTTTAATGAGAGGCTGCTCCGAAACCATGGTTCCAAAGCCAGATGAGACATCTTGGGGCCCTCATTGTGGGATGCATGGGTTGCAGAGGAAGGTGCATATATGCCGAACGAGGCGGACTGGATCTAGGCATAGAAGTTATGGGTCGCAACACGAGATGACAACAGTTGCTGCGGGTGAAGGAGAAGGTGACAAGTGGCAGCTTAACAATGAATTTGGGACTTAGTAGCTGCAATTGAGATGCATGAACCCATAACTCAAATGATGTGGGTGGACCGAACTCCATGACTATATTAGAAGGGTTGAACTTACTGAAGCGGTGGCGTGGCATAGCACAAGGCTATGGGTATACGGTGAGCTTTGAGGTGTGATACTTGGCCTCAAGGAACTCAAGGCAACAATAAGACGGTGGAAAGGAGTGTTGGAGGTCTGCAGCGTTTAGGGAAAAGTTACTGATGGAGATGCTTGTGGTCTGCAAGGTTGAAGGAGGAGCTGCTGAAGGAGGAACAAGTGAGCCATAGCTAAGGGTAGGAGGGAAAAGCTACTGATGGAGTTGCTCGTGGTCTGCAAGGTTGAAGGAGGAAATGTTGAAGGAGAACCAAGTGAGTCATAGCTAAGGGTAGGGAGGTTCTGCCTTAATACTGGGCTGGAATTGGAGCGGCTGAAGAAGATGGAGGTTTGCTCGAAAGTTGGTCGGCTACAAGTATAATGTGCACCCATAGCCATAGTCCGCGTTCGCGACATCGAAGGAAAATGCTGCCAAAAGTTTGGTATACCGACATTACCTCTTAAGAGGATCATGCCATCGAAATTTTGGTGGGGCGGCGACCATTATTTGCGGTGGGGTTTATGTTGTCGGGTCGCCAATGGGTCAACGACAAAGTTTTGAGATGGAGTGTTGCTTGATTGTCGTCGCGACATCAAGGTCTTCCTAAGGGAAGGTGCTATCGAATTTTCAGCATGACGACATCACCATTTCAAGGAGAGATGTTGTCCGTTTGACGTCACGGTGATTGCTTTTAGTGGTGGGATGCAGTGGTCGGCCACGACGCGACATACGGTAGCAGTGCTGCTTTTTATTTTTTCGGGGATGGTACAAGTGTGGTGGCGGTCGTTTGAGTGAGCCGAGGTGGTCTGGTGGAGATATTCAGCCTTCCTTGGACCAAGACTATCCTTGGGTCCAAGTTTTATTGTTTTGAAGGGTTGTTTTGGTCAGCGGCACGAGGCGGTGCTCATGTTTATTTTTTTTTTGAGCAGTTTGAGAGACTGGTGGTGGAACCGAAATAACCCTTAGATCTTTGGTGGTGCAATTGGGACTGCGTCGAGACTGTTCAAGGTGATTGGGACCATGTGGGACTTACGTTTGAGCCGCCCTCCTCGAGGGTTAGCCCATAGAGGTTTGGTTGCTGAGGGAGAATGGTGGATCGTCATTGTGACCGGGCGAGTTGTACGTCGAATGTTTTGATGTCAATAATATCTTATTTTTTACTGGATTGAAATATCATCCGACTTTCTTGAGTGAGTCAATCTATAGTTCACTTAGGTCAACTTCTGACTCCGACTCCCTTTGCACCCGAGTGAATCCACACTTGCTTGACCATGTTTGCTGAATGTTCTCTAAAAGGAAATGTGTGTTTCTATGTGAATGGAAAAAATTCACCTCGATGTGGATTGTGGATTTTTTTCTTTTTGCTAATAGTTGAACGCAATGTGCGGGTACGGAAAAATTAATGAAAAAAAATAAAAATTATCTTATCGAACTAAGTATTTGAGAAAGGACGGTTTTTATTTGATTTTTCCGCCTCTGAACAGCAAAGCTTACTGTAAGTTGCGTTAAAAGTTTTCATGAAAACGAATAGACCGGTAATAAGTTAAATTACGAAAGTTGGCATGAATGTAACTTGCTCCTAAGGTTTACCCGTTCTATCCTGAACAACCTTATCTGCATGTCCCTGTCCAAATGATTCACATTCCCTATTTCCTCTGTTTCTTTTCGTTTAAGTTTACCTTGGGCAAGGGAGGATGAAAACATTTCAAGTCTACTTGCGGTAGACATATTCTCTCTCTAGGAAACATTTGGGGCAAGGATTCGCTGCTTTAGGACTTGATCCTATTACCGATTTAATGTGGACCGTTCTTACGACGGGGTACTTCGCCCATTCGATGGAGATGGTCCGACTTCTAAGATCTGAGTCTTGTGCTCGGGCGAGGAGGATGAGTACTCCAGACCACTTCCTAGAAGGTTGGGTGTGTACTTGTTGAGAGAAAGTTTTAATCTTCTCATAATCTCTCGCAGAAGGAAACTAAAATTAACAACATTTTTGGTGGCCGTCTTGGGGGTCACCGCATGATAAAGAATTAACGTGAGGAGAGACTCAGTCTAGTGTGACGTTAGTTTGAAGTGAAAACACACAAGCGTCACTTGTGTGGATGGGGTTCGCACCATAAGAAATGTGGACCATGGGTGGATAGATCAGTCAGCGGTTCTCCTTGCGCAAAGGCAATGACATGTGCGAACCTTCAATATCGATAGAAGTGGCTCAATTAGAAAATCTTTGTCGTACATGTAGCACCATCCTCTAAGTAGTCTGTCATTCAAGGAGACTGTTCATATATGGTGACAGGAACGGATGCTTAGTCTTAAATCGGTGGTAGGGTGAAAGGATAATCTCGGTAGCGTTTCCCATCAAGTCAAAACAGAGGCAGTTTGATTACCTTGTCGGCTCCGTCGGGGTTATCGTCCAAGCCAACTCTCCGTTGGCGGTTTAGTATAGTATTTTACTTATTTGATCATTGTCAAACCTTTTCTTTTTCAAAATTGTGTGTTTAAGGGAGTAGGTTTGAGTTGTCAAACCTTTTCTTGTCAAAACTGTGTGTTTAATGGCCCCAGGTTTTTTGCAAGGGGCACGGCCTTGAGGTTAAGCATCATCATTGAGCCAAACGGCCCCAAGTAATTTTAAAGTATGGGCCACACACTCCACTACTCACCAAATGTGCAAAATGAGAATTAATCTCCCTCTACAACATGCGAAGATAACATATACACCACCATATTTTTTGTCTATCATGCATGTGGTTAGGAGGGACTCCTTCCACACCACTTCACAATACTTTTAGAGTTTCAAGGGCGCCCTACCGCAGGAATAACGTACCTAAGGGACCGGTAGAGATATGGCTACTCCTAGCGCCCGAAGTACCCATGTGGCAAGGCTCATACGTCTATGCTTCGATCAGGACTGAATAGAATAAGTAGGGCTCTATTTAATCCGGTATCCGCGGCCACTGTCCGATCAGGTCACCTCTGTCTGTAATAGACTGTACGGTGATGGTCCTTAGTCGATAAGATAGGACAGTGGGTAGGACAGTGGGAGTCGAGGTGCACCGGGGGTAACTACGATGTAGGTTGGAAGGTACGTTCGGCCAAGTGCCGAAGGCACCCCTCACATGTCTAGAAACCCAGCCTCTACAACAACCTGTGCGTTCTTTTTTTTTTTTTTTTTTTTTTTGAAAAAACAATTAATTTTTACCCTAACTCGTTTTCTCGTTGCACAGCCACTTAAAACGACCCTTGAAACAGCAAAAAAAGAAATGAAGACAAGCAAAAGAAAGGGCTGCATGTGAAAAAAATAAAATGGTTTCATCCTTTCAGCAGTGACTAGGCAAAAAAAAAATGGTTTCATCCTTTCAGCAGTGACGAGGCAAAAAAAAAATGGTTTCATCCTTTCAGCAGTGACGAGGCAAAAAAAAAATGGTTTCATCCTTTCAGCAGTGACGAGGCCAGTTTCCACCATTGGGACTCAGGTCAACTCTCCAGGCTCTCTTGAGGTGGTGGTCTCGTTCTTTTTTTTTCCTCCAAAACAGAGGCTCCATCTATTGGTGGAGAGCGTCACCTTGCCTCTGCTGCCCTTGAGTTTCGAGGGCCAGCTCTTCATACCAGCAATGTGAAAAGCCTGCGGACATCATTAGCGAGGGTTGGGACCAATTAGATGGGGGGGCACCAGTCCGGAGGCTTTGTCAAAATACTTCAGTCTCAAGTGGTGTGGAACGAGCCCCTAGATGTGGGCCGAGGCCCTATATTTTTTTTTTTTTTTTTGGGGGGGGGTTTGGGGGGGGGGGGGGGGGGGGGGGGGCGTGTAACTTCAGTTTAAGATCCACTTCAGGCATCCCTCAAATACAACACATCCCCACCGGACCCTAAAACTAGGTTGTATACAATAATGATTTTCGTCGCCTTGGCACAAGCCGCACAACCTTCACGAAATCATGACGGAAGTGCAGTTTCAAACTGAAACCGTGACTGCGCCCTAGTTTTTCAGCCTTTTCCGAAGTTTTCCCTTTGTTTTTGTTTTTGTTTTTGAATGCCGAAACACAGACAGCCCCTTCTACTCTGGGGGGCGGGCAGCAGTCCGGTTGCTTGTCACCAACAAGCATAACATGTGGGGAAAGAAGCAATGTCAGGTGTGAACAGTCGGGAGACTCCCCTTGGTACCCAGTCATCGCCCACTTCCCCTCAACGTCTCGACCTCTATCCCTTCATTTCCCCCTCCTACCATAGTCTTAGCGGTGAGCCCAACATCACCCCGCCCCACCCTTGCTTCTAGTACCGTGCCCTTATGCTCTTATGCTCTTATGCTCTTATATACCGCTTCACTGTCATAACATCATCCGTCACGTAGGCCTTCGGAAGTCCTTATGCGGCCATATCCCTCTTCCCTCACGTCAAATAATATTATTCCTCAAGGACACATATATCATTCTTATTCACGTGTTCCATTTTGCTACTCCTCCCACTAGCTCCGCTCTAATTTTATCCTTTTTTCGACTCCCAGCATGTGGAAGTCGCATGTGAAAGTCATAATTTTATCCTTCTTTCGACTCGCAGCATGTGTAAATCTTCCACCTTCACCAGCACACCGTGTGGTTGTACTTTCGCTGCGCTATCGCCCACTCCTATGTTGATGCCATGCGCACTCGAACCTGCGCTATCCCCCAGCCCTTTGTTGATGCCATATGCCCACAAACTTACGTATACGAGGCGTCGAGGCCCTATGTTGATGGCAGCTGGAAATTAGCACCGATAGATGGATCAGCAACCGGCAGGCCTACTACCGTAGGGAGGGCTGGTCTTATCGCCCCCCTTAGCAGACCTACTCAGGCATTTGAACAAACCAAAAAAAAAGAAAGGGAAAAACAAAGAAAAAAAAGTCGATAGCAGCTGCTTTCGAACATTGGGCTGTTTGTCAACAGTTCATCCACATACCTTCATTATCACACCGTGTGATCGTAAAGCTGCGCTATCCCCCAGCCCTATGTTGATGCCAAATGCACACGGACTTGGGTATGTGACGCCCTATGTTGATGGTGGCGACTGAGCTCTTTGCCTTACGGCGTCCGCCCTGCTGAGCTAGCATGGCCGTTACGTCCGTTTTTCCTTGGGGTTGAATTGTCCGTTTTCTTTTCTTTCTTTTTTTCACTCTTTGCTTTTTCTTCTAAAAAAAGCGCTACACCCTTGACCTATCGTCATTCAGCTGAACAGACCTCGGCATTTCCGCGTCATGTCGACGGGCTCCGGATCCGAACCTAGGTCTGTATTTCAACATCGTTTCAATTTTGTTTTCCGGTGTTTCTTTTTTTTTTTTTTTTCTAGGCCAGTTTTGGGAGTGCAGCAGCCCCCCCCCCTGCTGAGCTGGCATGGGGGGTTTCACAGGGAAACACAAAACAAGCAGAACTGCAGGTGCGTTCCAACGAATCCAACGAATCACGGGGAAACACAAAAACAAGCAGAACTGCAGGTGCGTCCAACGAATCAAAACGGGCTTCGCTCCACTAGACAACTCCCTACACGCATTTGGACACAATTTGGACCAGGTGCGTTCCAACGAATCCAACGGTTCAAATGTATCTGGTTCATAGAAAATCCAAAAGAACGTAGATTGTTCGGTAGCGCAGAGCGTCCCTGTGTAACACACGCAATGTCAGACAGTGTCATTCTCTTTGTTGTGTGCGCCCGCCAGCCCCACCCCACGGCGCCTCCCCCATGCGTGACTACTGTAGATTTTGCGTCGGTACTCGGGACGCGAAAAAGAGGGTGGACTGGTAGTTTAACACACTCATGCTGCTTTCCCGGCCGACAGCAATGCACCCCCTTTTTCTGTTGTATGCTCCTTTACTCTCCTGATCGCTTCATTGAAAATCCTGCAAGTAAAAAAGCGGATAGGCGGAAAGGGGACGGGCGGGAAGGGGATGTGAGGACAGATTGGGGGGAGGCCTGGTGTACCACAAAGGTTCTTTTTCTTCTTCTTCTTTTTTTTTTGTTGTGTGTGTGTGTGTGTGTGTGTGTGTGTGTGTGTGTGTGCGCGCGGAGGGTTCATGCTAATGTTCTCTGTGATGAATCTCCCTAAGCTTTTTTTTTTTTTTTTACTTTTTTTCACCATATTTTTTATGTCTAATCCCAACAGGTCTTTTATTTGGAAATTGGAATCCATCTATCTGGGCTGCCAGCCAAAAAATAAACCGAACAACTTTTGCCTCACGGTCACATCCAAACCTAAAAAAAAAAATAAAAAAAAAAAAAAAAATCTGAACCAAATTACCAAATTAGTAAATTACCAAATTAAGAAGGGGTAGCTTCAGTAGGGTCACAAAAATGAGTTATAAAACTTGTAATTGCACTATGGGGCAAAATACTGTCTGTGATTGCAATTCAGGCACCCTACCTGGCCAGAAAGCTGGGTTGTGTACATTGCCCGAACTGCAATTCAAACCTGTATCTTGGCCCACAGTGCAATTATAACTCACTTTGTGGCTCCCGCAAAGTTTCCCCAACCAAAAAATGTACAATATTATTTGAAATTTCCATTTTTTTTGGGCCCGGCTGGGCAAGTGGGTCCCGAACAAATTCGGTAGCCTAGGAATGCACTCCAGAGCACTCGACCTACCCTGGGCCGTGGTCCCATCAGCAAAGAGCATCGGATTGAATGCCTGAATCTGGACGTGTTTGAGGACAGGAGCAGGAAATCGAGATAGAACTGCTTTTCTGTATCTCTGCATAAAACATAGCCAGATTCAGGATTTCTATCCTATCCCCTTCGCTAGTGGGACCACAGCCCTGGAGTGACCATCTAATGAAGGAGAGATGATGGCCAAAAGCACCACCGGCCCAAAAAGCCCAACGAGGCTACCTCCGCGCCTGTTTTGATTTTTGGGAATTTTGCTGGGCAGTGCGTTTTGCCAAGCCTGGGTTCAATATCATTTTCTTTTCTGGTACTCGAAAAACCAAAAAAGCAAAACAAAAAGAAAAAACTTATTTCCTCCCTTTTTTTTTTTCCTTTGTTTTTTTATTAGGGCCCCCACTGCCCAAGGCAGAAATACAATGTCAAAGAACTGCAAATTCAGGGGTCGCAAGGTCTCCAGTCCCGCTTCGTCGGGTGGAGCCCCTCCCCTATAGAAAACCACTGTCTTCCAAAAGAGAAAACACTAGCAAATCCCCGATTCCCGCTCTCCAAAAGCACCAAAAAAATCCGCAACGAAAATCCTACTTAGGGTTTCGACTAGCGCCACAAGTTTCATAAAAATCACGACATCACACCAGTCTCTTCCAAAAAAAATGGAAAAAAAGAAAGTAAAAAAAAAAAAATCAACAACGCTGTGGACCTGTTCTGCAGTTAGATACGGAATCTGGGGTATGTGCCCTCAGTCATGGCATTACAGCCACGCGCGGCAGTTGCTTCCGAAAAAAAAAACAAAAAAAAAAACAGGCAACAACCCCATAGGCGCCCCAGCCATGCAACGACCAGGGAAGTTCCCAGCAGAAAAAAAAAAAAAAAAAAAAAAAAAAAAAAAAAAAAAAAAAAAAAAAATAAAAAATAAAAAAAATTGTTATGCAGAAAACTAAACTGAACAACTTTTGCCTCATGGTCACATCTAAATTCTTCACCAATTTTAAAATAAAAAATAAAACTTAAAAATAAATTTTTTATTTTTATTGTTTTTAATTTTTTTGGCCCGGCCGGGCAAGTGACCCCGGGCCATTCTGGTAGCCTAGCATGTAGTGCCATTGCCTCAATGGCCGGCTCACAGGCGGGTAATTTTTTTTTATTTTAAAAATTAGAATGTTAATCAAACATGTAGTTAAAATTTTCAAACAAAAACGTGAATGTTACATAATATTTGACGAGATAGAAAAAACACTGTTGCCTTTGAGATGAATATCGGGAATGCCAATGTTGTTATATTTGTTTGTTTTTTGTAAATGAGTTTTTGATTTTGTGGGCCGATGCGGAAGGTTCTCCAAGTTGTTTTGGACCTTTGAGGGGGTCAGGTCGGTGCCTTCTTGCTAGAGTAATCTTATGTCTTAGGTAAGTTGCCTTTTGCGCTTCATCCCCTTATGGTTTGAAATATATATGTATATATATGTATAAGAGCAAGTGTGCCGCTTTGGCGGCAGACGGACGTGTGGGCACTTGGCGCTAAACCACACAAATGTGGTCATCCTTGCATTTTTTATCATATTGCCTATCGATACTTTTTCATTGTAGATGGCTTGTGATGATTTGTGAAGGGAATAAGAGAGAATCTGGGGTCTTTTAAAACACACACACACACACACACACACACACAGACATACACACACACACACACACACACACACACACACACACATACACACACACACATACACACGTACAACAGAAAAAACCTGAGTTATTTTAAAGAATATTTTTTAACTTTACTGGGTGTAGAATCAGTTATAAACATTGCGTACACACGATGTCTTAACCTTACAAGGTTACTTAATCTTCGAAAGAGAAACACACAATTGCGGATGGTAGTTCAAATATTGATAACGTTAATGTCTACCGATAAGCAATAGACATTATGTTCCAAACATGTTCGCCCAAACGTTGGAGAAATGTTAATTGCAATGTTATGCAACCTGTATATTTTGGTTGTTTCGTCCTTGGACCAATATTGTAATTATGTACAGCTTGTCGTGTCATAATGTTGATCGCACGTGACTCGCGTCACTGCCAAAGAGGAGGAAAAAGATAAAAGATAATTTTTTTAAGACCACAGACTCCTCCAGCAAGAACGCACCGACCTCCCCTGCCCACAAAACCAAAAACTCATTTACCAAAAACAAACAAATATAACAACATCGACACTTCCGATATTCATCTCAAACCACACACTCGCATCACTGCCAAAAAGGGGGAAAAAAATAAAAGACAATTTTTTTTAAGACCGACGACTCCTCCAGCAAGAATGCACCGACCCCTCTGCTAAGGATCCGAAAAAAATGGGAGAGTTTTTCACACCAGCCCACAAAACATACATTCCCCCCAAACAGAACTTGTGTTTACCCGTAAACATCCAACCAGACTATACTGTCAAGCAGAGCAAAAAATTAGGCCGTGTATAATCAACAAGACCAACAAGACATATCCAAGCACAAAAAGAGAATATAGCTCGCTAGTATGAGCCCAATCCTAGCCGCGCTCAAAGTTGCCAGACAGAAACCTCACAAGTCCGTAATGTGTGTTGTTTTAAAAGACCCCAGATTCTCTCTTTCTCATTCCTTTCTGAATCATCACAAGCCATCCATAACGAAAAAGTATAGATAGGCAATAGAATAGAAAATGCAAAGTTGGTCACGTTTATGTGATTGTGTGTGTATGTGTGTGTGTTGAGAGAGAGAGAGAGAGAGAGAGAGAGAGAGAGAGAGAGAGAGAGAGAGAGACAAAGAGAGGACAAAGAGAGAGACAAAGAGAGAGAGAGAGAGAGAGAGAGAGAGAGAGAGAGAGAGAGAGAGAGAGAGNAGCAATTCGGCAATTTCGGTTTTAATGATTCAACAATCCCAACGGAACCGATGACAATGGCACAATACACAGATACTGACATGACCCAGGGCCAAGTCCCACTAGCAGTGTCGAGTTTCCTCGACATCCGAACCTGGACATGTTTAAGGAGATGTGCAGAAATCGCGCCGAGTCTCCTGAGCCGCATATCTCCACAAACACATCCAGATTCATTCGTTGGAACTCGGCCCCCAGAACTCTGAGACCGTAACTGTCACATCCCACATGTCGACCAGACCGATACCAGAGGCCATACGCGTGCAATGCAAGCGATCATCGAAAAGCAACCGCACATCTTTTCAACGAAAGAGAGTGAAACGCGGCAAACGGAAAAGGGAAAAAAAGAGAAAAAAAGGATTCCCTAAAAACAAGAGAGAGACAGAAACACAGCAGGTTGAGGGCCAAGGGGCTTGGCCGGAGTGCCTCGCCCATGGCAGTGGCCGCCACCTTCATGTAATGGGATGCCAGGCCCATTTCCCTGAGAGAGAGAGAGAGAGAGAGAGAGAGAGAGAGAGAGAGAGAGAGAGAGAGAGAGAGAGAGAGAGAGAGAGAGAGAGAGAGATGACGAGAGAGAGAGAGAGAGAGAGAGAGAGAGAGAGAGGACGTTCCAGCAGTACTTCCAAAGCGGAGCCGGGACAGACACAGAAATGAACGGAATGACTGCAACCATACGCATTTGTACATATTCCTCGCTCCGTTCCTCTCAACCTCGGACACGTACCTGGACAGCAATTTGCACTCAGATTCATTCGGACCGCTGGAACAAGGGAATTTACACTCAGATTCATTCACACACGTACCTGGACAGCAATTTGCACTCAAGGGGAGTTACACCACCATTTTTTTCAGTCTTTTGTATATGTGGTGAGTAGTTTATGCAGGCCCTCATCCTTGCGCAGGGGATATGGGGCCTCGCTCCACTACTCACCTCATGCACAAAAGTGAAAAAGTACGGCGGCGTATAGTTCCATGTTCTAGTGACAGATTCATTCTAGTTGCATGTTTGGTGCATGGTCGAGCTCGGCCAAATCGAGAGATAACGATCCCTGCAAGCATGTGGGCCTGGCTCCACTACTCACCCCACACACGAAAGACAAAAACTATGCCGAATCCTGTGGGCGCCGCTCCACTACTCTCCGTACGTGCAAAAGGACAACAAATCCTCTCCTAGAACATGGAAATATACATTGCCAAATTTTGTCTCTTTTGTGCATGTGGAGAGTAGTGTAGCGAGGCCGTGTATCGACCCCTGTTCTGGATGAAAATTCGTTCCCGTTTTGCACATTCGGTGAACAGAGTCAGAAGTGGCGGGAGGTCCTCGTGCTTGCACAGGGGCCATGGTCCCTCGATTTGACACTCCGCTACCCCTGCCATACACACGCACAATGAGAAAGAATCACAGATGTAACATCGGAACATACAGCGCCATATTTTTTCACTTTGGCCGCAAGTGGACCAAGTGGTTAACCGGGCGGGACCCCCACTTTCAGCTCCTGAGTAACAGGTGGGGGTCAAATTTTACGTTTTTTTTTTTTTTTTTTTTTTTTTGGGGGGGGGGGGGGGGGGGGGGGGGGGGGGGGGGGTTTAACTTCAGTTGAGGCATAAGAACGAGTGATAATTGGCACTATGGGGCAAGATACAGTTCCCAATTGGACTTCGGGCACCCTACCTGCCCAGAAAGCTGGGTTGTATACATTGCCCAAACCGCAATTTGAAACTCTTTCTTGGCCCATATTGCAATTATAACTCATTTCTGTCGCAGATACAGTTCGCACTTGGACTTCCGGCACCCTACCTGGCCAGAAAGCTGGGTTGTATACATTGGCTGAACTGCAAGTTCAAACTGTATCTTGGCCCATATTGCAATTATAACTCATTTCTGTGACTCCAGTGTAGTTTCCCCTTTTCCTTTTTCTTTTTTTTGCCTGTTTTTGTTTTGGTTCAAGGTTGCTGTGTGCCAAATTTGGAATCATTTGGGCCATTGGAATTCCGTCTCATAAGTGCGTGTGGTGAGTAGTGGAAGGGGGGAAGGGGGCAAGGGGGCCCTCATCCCTTGGCAGAGGCCATGGTAATCTTCTCTGCATCCTTCCGATTCAGGGGGTGCGTGCACCTTCGCCCGCATACCCCACTGTGTAGTGCCCGACCACCATGCCCTCCACATACTACAGCCTGCTGTGTGTGGTGCCACCTGCGATATGTTTACCTGATCCGTGGTCCATCGGGCCATATCATTAAAAAAAAAAAAAAAAAAGGACAGACATCCAGGATGTTATAGTAGTTCCACTCAGCACATGCACAAAAGACAAAAAAGTTGAAAAACAAAAAAACATAGCAACATCCAGGATGCTATGGTAGCTCTAAAAGGGAGGTTAGCTCTTCGCTCCACCACTCGGCACATGCAGAAAAGACAAAAAAAATGGTCGTGTATTTTTCCACGTTCTAGAGGAAGATTCATTCTCACTTTGCACATTTGGTCAGTAGTGGGGTGAGGCCCCTACGCACACATACGGAACCACCACCGTAAACCTGGAATCGAGACTTGGACTGAAAGACGAACAGCTGGCACCAAGCCTCCGTGCACTTTTGCGTATATCTCACCACGCGATGGAATGGAGGACCGTGTCAGTCGGCAAAAAAAAAAAAGCATGATAACCGTGTAGTGTACCCTTTCGCGCAGCGAGTTCGTTGGGTCGAGAATGGGCACATAATGACAGCGAGGATGTCCGCTTTTAGTAGACAATCTCAGGGCCTCGCCACACCGCCCGCGACGCCGAAAACAATGTGAGTGCAACGTCTTCCTGCAGAAGGTGGGCAGATTCATCCGGTACAATTTGTAGCGAAGGATGTTTCTCGCCAAGCTTCTGCGCGAAGATGCACTCGCATGGACGATCTTCTGCCCCTTGGGTGCTCTCAACAAGCCTGTCTGCCGGAAAAGGGCTGGGCTGGGAGATGCTTCGATTCCGATTTCCGTCGTTTGGTTCTTGCATGGATGCAGACTCCGCACCTTGTGTGACCTTGGGCCTCTCATTTTGCACGGCCCGGCGGTCCCGCTGTGAAAACTCCAGGATAGTCTCCGTTGCTACCACATACGAACGAATCTCTTTCCAAAATTTTCTGGTCAGGAGCTGCAGTCCCGTTCCACGGGGTCTTGAGCTCTGTACCTCGTACAAGCTGTAGGTTCTCGTTGGCCATCTGGCCTCTGTACGCTGATGGGAACCTATGTTAACTAAGTTGTAGGACTCTGGTGGGGTTGGCGACTCATAGCGCCGATCCACCTCAACCCGTCCACGCAGATCTGTTATTACTCTGCGCCAGTAGACTCTGGCCGTATCCATCATCTTTTTTTTTTTTTCGGACAAATTCTGGCCGAACAAACTTGCCCCCCGCGGCCCCAACAGCTGAGTCAGAGATTGGGGGGGGGGGGGGGGGGGGGGGGGGGGGGGGGTGGGGCGCAGCTGGGGGTTCTGGCTAACGCATAGACCGAGCATTTTGCCAGTAGCTGCACCTCCCTTTTCATCGTCCTGTCTATTCTGGCCGGGTTCGCCGGCAAGCAGGAAGACGGTCTGTTTGACATGAAAGAAAGAGGGCGACTCTAGAGGTTATCTGATATATACAGCCCGCTTATATGATTCTGTGGCCTTCCTCCACGACCTCATGAGTGCGTTGCGGAGAAAGTCGGTTATGTTCGGATGATAATGTGACTGCCCGGCGGCGGACCGTTTCCTGGACAACGACAAATTCTTTTTTTAATTCAAGCTGGATATATGAGGGCCTTGCTCCACTACTCAACATTCACATGCATTTGGACGCCAATCTTGACGAGGTGCGTGCGGAGGAGTCCAACATGTTGAATGTATTGGGACGATTATGAGCTCCAGATACATTTAGTGTTGTCTATCTGGAGCGAGGCCCATATCCCATACTCTGCAGGATGTGGACGACGTAATTCACAGTCCTGAATGTATTGGGACGATTATGGGCTCCAGATACATATACTGCTGTCTATCTGGAGCGAGGCCCATATTTTGCAGGCAGGATGTGGCCGTTATATAATTCACAGTACCCTCAAGAAGCGACCGCAAGATGCCTGAGGAAGCGCCACCACTCACGACATGCACAAAAGACTACTGGAAGATTCATTCTCTGTTTGGACATTTGGTGAGTGGTGGAGGAGCAAGGCCCAAACAGATA
>BFEA01000205.1:1255726-1266241 GCA_003427395.1 Chara braunii | reverse complement strand
TTTGTGAGGATTGAGCCCTCAAGTAGGGGCCTTGCCATGATGTACATGTTCTGGGCTAAGGCCCCAGCAAGCCTTGTGCCCGCCCTAAGTGAAGGCGGGGCCAGCAAATCAACAAGAGCCCTCTGTGCCAACATTTCACGAAGTGGGGTCCATACAGTTGCAGCACGCCAGTTGGTTGGAGTGTACCGAGTCTCGGATTTCAGCAAAAGCTGAAAGCCCAGGGCCTCTGAGTTAGTTAGGCCCTGGGCACTCGAACGTGAGGCCGACAATGCATGCTGGGTATAGAGGCCGAAAATGCCAAAGGGAAATCGGCCCACTATCTGAATCTGGCCGCAGGCCTTGATGAAGGAGGCGCAACTGCATCACCCCGGGGCCCAACTGTATCGTGCTGGGTTCAGCCTCTGGGCCCCGGTCACAGGCTGAAGGGAGGCCGCCCACACGCTGCACTGGCATATAGGCAAGCAGGGCGAGTGGGCAGGGATCTTGGCCATTGCGGGCAATGCCGGCATGCTGCGCGAATGCGAGCTGCTGCTGCTGCTGCGCTGCCCTAAGAGAGGTGCAAGGCAGGCCAGCGCTAGGCGGTAGGGCGCTGCCTGTGCACCAGGGCACTGGCGGCCATAACCGGGCCGCATGAGGGTGCAGAGAGGGGTGAAGGGCGAAGGTGGTTCTTCGGAGGTGAAGGGCGCTGTGTGGGTACAAGGGAGAGTGTGGGTGAAGAGGACACGTACCTGGTGGAGGTGGAAGTCGGCATTGGTGTTGACATCATCACTCGCTGGTAGTCAAGTTGTCTGGTTGCTTTCATTGCTGTAGTTGTAGACTAGGCTGTAGAGTAGATAGGGCGCCTGGCGCCATTCACAAGAGAGAGCTACATTTGGGGTATGTTGTTGGTGTTGCCCTGTTGGGCATGGACATTGACTCACGATTCTTCTGTATCATTCTCAATGGGATGGTTACTCGGTTCCATGTGCTATCTGCTTTGGCTTTGACTACTTGGACTTCAGTGTGATTTTGCATTCTGGATTTCTGTGCTTCGTCCATAATCATGTTCCTTGCACTTTGTCAAACGCCATGAAATTTTATACATATGTATCTTACATAATGTAGAACCTATAAATAAAGTTTGAAAAAATAATAATTGTTTTCATGCCCCGAAATAAAAGGAAAACAAAAACTGAAAAGAGAAAAAAAACAAAGTGGTAAGTGGGCAAGCAAGTTTTGACACCACCATATTTGCCGATTTTTCATTATTTTTTGGCTGCACAGAATGCCTTCAAAATTAAGAGGCGCGTAGCTTACATGACAAAGAACTCACAAAAAAAAAAAACAGAAAAAAAAAATAATTTTTAGGTACCAAAATATTTTTTTTGCGGGGTCCGAACCCCTTCAAGTTCGGGTCCCGTACGGGGACCCGAACGCCCGTACGTTCGGGGGTCAGCTTAGGGCCTCCGTAAGTTCGGCCTGGCAACCCTGCATATGTTTGTGACGATATATATATCGTCAAATAGAACTGCCCGGTAAACCGTAGGCAGAGAGRGAGAAGAGGACAACAAACGAGGGGCTGTGACAAACTGTTTCGTCGRAGTTTCACCGACTCATCAGGAGGCTGAACCCTCAACAGTCTGCAGAATCCCCTCACTGATTACACTGTAAATGATAATCTACCTTAACCAAAATCAAAGTAGACTATCACTCACCCACACCAGATGGAAAACTCTACAGTATATATTTTTATTACTTTTATTTTTTATATATTTTTTGGCCCGGCCGGGCAAGTGACCCCGGGCCACTCTGGTAGCCTAGAGCTTTTCTTTTTTTCTTTTTCTTTCTTTTTTTTTTTTTTTGCGCTGGGGCTGCCTGGGCCCATACCCGGGGGTCATGGTCGGCCGGTCGCCTGGTTGCCAAACCGGGCGTGACGTCGGGACCCGGGCGCCCGGGATATCTACCTATCTTTTGGGAGCATTTCTTGATTTATGCACGTCATCCCTGCACAAGGGGCACACTAATCTTCTCTGGATTACTTTTAACGGGCGTCCCACACCACACTCCGCTTTAGTCTTGTGGCACCTAGTTCCAAGGAATCTGAGACACATCAAGGCTACAGAACAGAAATTGGCCTCCAAATTAAGAATGCGGGATCAGTCCCTTAATGACAGCCCTGAGTAGTCGGCAAACAGGTGTTAGGCTGTTCGCACATGTCGAGGCCGCAAGCTTTTAGTTTTTGCTTAACATGGAAACTACTGATTTACCCCTGAATGCCTCTATATGGGGTTCAGGAAGAGGACCCGATGCTATCAAAAAAATGATTTCTTTCTCCTATGTTTTTCCCGTAACACGCTCGGTCTATTCTTGCGGGATGAGGACACAAAGATAACTACCTTCCATCCGCAAGGCAAAATATAAAGAAGCAGCTACAAGGAAGTTGCTCACATAATTGGTGGATCCTCGAACAATGCCGTAATGAGGGCATCCTCGAACAAGGACTATCCTGATTCCTGGATGCATCTGACTGGATTATCTGCCAGATTTAGTGGACGCATCTGACTGGATTATCTGCCAGATTTAGTGGATGCCTCTGACTGGATTATCTGCAAGATTTAGTGGATGCATCTGACTGGATTATCAACCAGATTCAGTCGAAGGAGTCCTAGTCTGAATATGCCCTGAGATTGTACCATGCTTTGACCAGCTCCACCGCCTTCCCGACTGCAATTACATCGAGATCAGGTGGAAAAACGCCAAGTGTCTACCCTGATGCATGGGCCTGACTAGACACGAACTTGCCAAGCTGGCAGAATCTATGTGGCCATCTGGAAAAGAACTCGTGCCAAAACGGACCCACACAGTTACAGTACCTACTGCCAGCTGAAGCTGGACAACTCCAACATCGATCGTGGCACTCCGTGATAGCGTCGCCAGATAAACTGACAGGATGAATCAGGGCCTACTGACACTAGTTCTATCTGAATTTTCTGAAATGTACCTGACCGAATTTGCAGCCAGACCTGGATGTATCTGATAGCAATTACGCCAATAAAATAAGTAAAGAAAACTTCAAAAAACTCGTGTGCTTATGGCCTGATTTGTTTTCTATCTGCCAAACTGGAAGGGCCTTGGAGGTAGCACTTCTGAGACAACCATATGGTGATACTTCTGTAGCCAAGTCCATTTATTCGGAGAGTTCCCCCTCTAACTCAGGTTGGAAGCCCATGCAACACGTGGTTGGTTAATTTTTGGCTCCTTTCCAGCTCTTGCCCGTCTCCAAACATGCTGAGATCGATGAGTCGAATAGAACGCAATATGTATTCTATTCTAGTTAAAAAAAAAAGCGATGATTTGACTTCTCACGGGCCTTGAAGACGGAGAGGGCAGGAGGAAGCGACGCGCAACTACCTCATTCCCTCCGAACATATCACGTGTTGTATTCGAGTTTTCAAAAAAAAACGATGATTCGCGTAGAACGCATATGCGTTGTATTCGAGTTTTTGAAAAAACCCGATGATTAGCGTAGAATGCATAATATGCGTTGCATTCAGATATAGGGGCCGTTCAAATAGAACACATATGCGTTGTATTTGAATACAAAGCAACCTATGCTTTGTACTTTGTCGACAACTTATATGCGCCACGTTCGGGGGAAGACGGTAACAGTGAGCTGTGCACTGACAGGGTGACACATGCTCTTCACTGGCGGCATGTCATGTCACGTATGAATCCTTCCCCCCCCGTTCTCTCCTGCTCCAATAGAATGCTACATGAGACTCCATATGCAGGGTTATCCAGAGCAGGAAACACTAACCTTGCACTTCAGGTACTGATCAATAAGTTTGTCTTCCAAAGAAGCCATGGTGTCGCTTGCTTCTCCCACGTGCTCCGACTCACTACCAAATGATGACGCCGCCGATGGAGAAGGATGCACCCACATGCGTGCTTGTGGGTGCAAAGGAGACTTCAACCCTGACCTGTTCTGGCTGCAGTTGTCTCAAAAACAATCCCCCACCCAGCACCATCATTAGTCAGGAATGACCAATCAGAACATCATGGGAAAGCCATTCGCTGCCAAAGAGCAAAACACTTGAAAAAAGCGCATAGCAGAAACCCTGTCATTGAAATGCTGCAGATGTAGTGCACAGAACAAGCTGATCACAATTACTGGCTGTTGTCACTTTCCAATCTCATGATGTCATTGTCAAGCGAAAACATTGAAGATATATATAGCACCGAGGCATACATAAAAACCAAGTTTATTATATTAAAAAAAAAAAAAAAAAACCAAGTCCAACCAACGGGCAAGAGGGGTTACATTGGCAGGGTACTAGGGTTGGAGAATGGACATAGCTTGGTATTCCTTCCCATCAACCAACGAGTGTGTCGAACTACAGAGTATTCTAATGGGGTTTAAGAGGGCCTGGCAGCACCGGCGCTTGTGTGGAGGGAGGGAGAGGGAGTGGGGGCGGGATCTGAATAAATGGAACCTTTTCGCAAAGCGGCCTGAAAATGCCAATACCACACAGCAGCATACATACACAATGCATCACAAATGCACAATGCACCATGGGAAGATACATGTGGAGGACAAAATGTGCATGCACGAGAAGCTGCAACAGGCTCAACCGTATAAACAGTGCGTCAAAGGTCCAGCTGTTCATTTCCCCTATTCTCTGACAATTTCCTTCCACATAATTCAACCCTCAGAAAGCATGTTTCAAGGCCCCAACATTCATTCTTTTCCTTCTTTCGCTTGCTATTTCTTATCCTCGTTTCTCTCCCTTCGTTGCATGTTTCAAGGCCCCAACACTCATTCTTTCTTTCTTTCTTTTGCTACTTCTTATCCTCGTTTCTCTCTCTTCTTTGTTAGCAAAAAGGGGAAGCCGGGTAGCCCCTAACATTATTGTAAACAGCCTACAAGTCTGATCCACTCAGGATTCTAACTCACAATCTATTTTACTTCAGTTAAATCTGTGTACCATTCCTTCATGGGCACGGCATCAAAACATTCGTCCTTGCTTCAAAATTTCTAGAAACATCATTCTGCGAGGCCCTGAAGCCACGGCCAGGAAAACTGAGGGCTGTGTCCAAGCCGCGCAGGTAGTTAGCAAAACAACCCAAGTTGGGGCCCCTGGCTACCAGATCCAGTAGGAACTAAACCGTAGGAGTCCACACGGGGGTCAAGACCCCAGCCTGATAAGACGAAAGTAGAGTCCGGGCAGGGAAAGGACATTGGCCAGCGGGCGTTTGCTTGTGTGAGTGCATGCATTCTGCAAGGCAGAGCATCCTAGTGCCCGGGCACACGGCACTAGCGATGCGCTGGCATCTTCAGCGCATGCCATAGCTGGCTTGGCGCAGGGAAGTGGGGGCAGGGCAGCGAGATGGAAGGGGAAGACCTGGAAGAGCACCAACGTGATCAGACTCTTCGGCTGTCAAATGGGGAGAGAGAGAGAGAGAGAGAGAGAGAGAGAGAGAGAGAGAGAGAGAGAGAGAGAGAGAGAGAGAGAGAGAGAGACACTTCAGTGTTCAGTGTGTTCTTGCACTTTTGGTCTTGTAAAATCTGCTTTCAGTTGGGTCACCTCATGCATGGTCTTCGACGTGTTCTTGCTGATTGCTGGTTCCTTGCAATTCCATCAATTCAACAATGGGGGGGGGAATGGAAACAAATCCTCCTTTTTCTAATGTGGCAGCCCCTAACCTTATCGTCTCCAACAGGATTTGAACACTGGATCCGTTTGATTCAACAGCTATATTTGTGTACCATTCAGCCATCAGGTGCAAGAACGACAAATCCTGAAGGCAAGAAATTAAGAATTCAGGCCTTCAAACTGACGACCATCTTCGTTTTCAAACTGCCCTGTCACTAAAGACCACAATTCATGCTTCTCCAGAAATCTTGATAGACTTCCCGCTGGGCAGGTGTTTGTGGGGGTGTTGGGCTTGTGGTTTGAAGGTCTGTGATATCCGCCTTCCCTTTTATCTCAGGTTGATCTCAGGTCGGACGTGCCCCCACCCACCCAATTTAAGCATATAACTACGCAGAGGAAGAGGAAGAGAAAGCAGAGGGGATTCCCACTGTAGGGGCAAGCGAACCAGAAACTTCGCAGAATGAAAATCTGGGGGCTTTGCTGCTCCAACTAACACTTTGGGGACACTCCAAGATATCAAGGAATTCGCGCATACTTCACCTGGCCACGGCGCCAACAGATGTCCACAGATGCTGATATTTCCTGACTATATCCGGAAGAAGGAAGGTACGACAGTAGCTGCTGTTGCTGATCAGGAGGAGGAGACGCTGATGAGTTGCAGTCACTTCCACGCCCGCCCTGACACGTCCGCACTCATCTCCATCCCTTGGCCCTTGAAGCAAGCTCGCCAGCTGCTCCTCCCCAATGACTTCCCCTCCATTTGCCTCTGCACCTTCCTCGCCGAATTTCCTTGTCAAGTCGGCACTTGCCTTTGCCAGGCACTCTGCCAAACCATGTCCAACAGTCAACAGGACAGTACTCCTGAGGTGGGAGGACGTCACAGAATTCCTCCACGCTCCAAACCACTGCCATTATTCATTTGCAATGCTAAACCATTTGATCCATGTCAGGTGTTTACCACCATAGACTGCATAGCACACAGTAGTTACTGAACAACGTGTGTTTAGGGCATCATGCCCTGCCGTGCACGGACGGCCTCGAACCGGCACCCTCCGCCACAGGAACGAAGTATCGTAACCACTACAACCCTTGGAGGCGTTATTAAAAACTGGATTCATACCGGACGTGATATCCAGCCCACCTCCAGGGCTGCAGCGTCCTTGAACTCAACACCACACACCCAACGCACACCACACCACGGACAGCCAATCACGCACACTCCGTTGAACAACACATAGCCCCACCACCGCTACTTAACCTGCCACACACAAAGCCTTTTTTTTTTTTTTTTTTTTTTTTTTTTTTTTTTTTTTTGGTTGGGGGGGGGTGGGGGGAGGTAACTACGCCGGAGTCACAAAAACGAGTTATAATTGCACTATGGGCCAAGATACAGTTTGCAATTGCAGTTCGGGCACCCTACCTGGGTTGTATACATTGCCCGAACTGCAATTGCAAACTGTATCTTGGCCCATAGTGCAATTATAACTCACTTTTGTGACTCCCGCATAGTTTCCCCTTTTTTTCTTTTTTCCCCTCCTCTTTCACACAAAGTCATCCACAGACCAGTGGGTGTTCTTCGTCTACCAGTGCACAATGAGTCTCGGTAGCATAGCGCACACAGAACCCGGTGGGAACCTGTCCATCACCAAGAGGAGAAAATTCCCCAAGTGCAAACAACCAACGCAGGAACAAAACGCAAACTATAAGGGGGGGAAAAAAACAAAAACGACAGCAAAAGGAGTCTACGACACCAACTGGGCTAGCTCAGCTGGTACACCCCTGAACTGTTGAAATACAGACCCTTGTTCAAACTCCACAGAGAGCAGATGACTAAAATCCTGCAATTCTGAACTACATAGGGCCGGTCAGCTCAATGATGATATCTGAAGGGCCGAAAAGAAAGGAAGAAAAAAGAAAGAAAGAAAGAAGAGAGAGAGAGAGAGAGAGAGAGAGAGAGAGAGAGAATCTAAAAAACACCACATACCAAGGCAACACAGCGTACCATATGTATTATTCACCAAAAGATTGGAAGAGATGCTTCCCCAAGTACCCTAGGTAATTCACAGAATTGTTTTCCTGATTGGGCCATACCTGCAAACTCGATGAAGCAATCAAAGAGCGTCGTCTTGACGATCTCCTGAATGGACTTCACAACCGCCATCATGTTTTCCTCGACAATCACTTCTTGAGTCACAGTCTGGGACATAACACTGCCACAGAATACAGTTGTATCAACGACGAATCGAACATACAGAATTGAAAAAAAAAATGTTAATCAATACACTGAATACATACTACACAGCGGAGGATTAGTGAGCATTCAGTGACTTAGCTCTTTCTTCTTCCCTCTTTCCACTGTTTAGATGAGAAAAATGAAAACAATGAACTGCGCAACATCGTCACAATGCATGCAAGAGCACAGATGCCGAAGCCAAAACCAGCCAGTTACACCAACATTTGCCTTGCCCAGCTGCCCCATGCACACCCACCAATTAACACTGATCCGTGGAAAGGTTCAACCTCTTAGACCGAAACAGAATCGTGCATCAGAAAAAAGAGGCTCGGAGGTCCTGGTGGTGTAAACACTGTAAACTTGTGTAAAGCATAAAAATTAAAAATTGGGAAAATCTTGTGCACTCCACACACATATACATCTCGGATGAGTCAACACAGGCAAACAGCACATGGAAGCATTCAACGCTTATATTTGAAAACATTATACACAGGTGCGGCTTTCAAATGAGGACATGGGACAGTTCAATGCACATGAAGACAGCACATGAAAACAATGCATTGCAACTGTCTTGATGTGCATTGAAGTGCCTTTCTGTGCATTGGACGGTTCCATGTGCTGTCTTCATGAAGATAGCTGATGAGCGCTTGGTAGAGACCGTTCAAAGCATTATTTGAAAAAAACAAAAAGTTTAGCGATTGAAACCTACGCCTGCAAACCTACTAAAAATCCTCTTACCAAAAAAGCTGATCCTTCCGTTTCATACCTGGAGACAGGCTCCATGGAAGCCATGATCAGATCGCCCAACCGGAGTGGCACACTTGTGACCGCGAAGGGTGTACCATTCCTGATCCATCCATGAAAGCCAATCACCACCAACCCAAAACAAAAAAGATTCAGTTTTTTCAAAGAACATGAAGAAGTGCAAATCCGGAAAGGAAGACACAAAAGGACGGATGTACGAGTCTGAGAAACTGTGCATACAACAGACTGCCATCTCAATGATCTCCATGCAAAGTCAGGAGGGGAGAAAGACACCAGCAGAACAACAAGAGAGAGAATGAGAGAGAGGGTGAAAATATGGACATCTTGGCATTGCAACCTTGCACGGCCACTACCACCAGCAGCATTTGAAAGCAGGGCAAGTGCATGGCAAATATACAGAGACATGGCCATCTCGCCGGTCTCCTAACACCAAGAGCACTGAGTTCTGCACTACGCCTGTTTTGTTTTCTTTTGTTTTCTTTTGTTTTCTTGTTTTGCTCTCTTTTTGTGTTGTTTTGCTTTGCACTGTTTTGTTTTGTTTTCTTCTGTTTCAACGTACTTGCAATGAGTCGCTGTGTGAAAGCATATGGCCTTCCGTAGCAATTCAACCAGAAAATCGAGCGTGGGTCGAGAGTTGTCAGATTCTTGAAAATGTGCATTTCGCCTTCCCAGCTCCACCTACTCTCGACTCTCTAAACTTCAAACGATGCAAGGCTTTTTGTTTTTTACCTCCAGTCTTTCCACCACATAACTACCGGGAAAAAACAAAAAGGAAAGAAAAGGAGAAATTGATAGCTGGGTCCCAGCATGCGGCCGCCTCTCCAAAATTAAGGCTGGGTGAGAGGGCCCTCGATTTTCTAGAGTGCTGCAGGCTGAGGTCTCTCAAAAAGCCGAGAGTTCTCTCCTTCCTGACAACTCTCACGTAGTGGGATTAACACGGGCTATCAATCATTTAAAATCGGAAAGATGCAGAGAAGATTAGTACGCCCCATCCATGCAAACAAAAAACAAAGGAAGAGAGATGTTGTTCTGTATGTGATTCTAGAGAGATGTTGTTCTGTATGTGTTTCTAGGGTTAAAGGTAAACTTAAAAGATGCAGAGAAGATTAGTACGCCCCATCACGTGTGCGCGAGTTGCCCATATGGCATATCCGTGCGCACCCGCAGCTGAGCCAAAAGTGCGAAAAAATAAAATAAAAAAAATTGAAAAGGCCGGGCAGTGGGAGCCAAACGAATCCCTCCCTTCTGAAAATTCCAAGTGCACAGAAAGAGAGAATTTGTGACCTCGTCATAATCGCTGGATTTCCGAAGGGGCCCCAGAGGATAACTAACAAGGGTCCCATTCCTCTGTAAAGACGTTCATTATATTGCAGCTATAGGACACGAGCCGACCATCAATCTATAGTCTGGATTCGAATTCAGGTCTGTGTTCTGAGTTATGGATTACTACTACGGTAGCTCTCTCTTTACTTTGTTTCTCCTTTTCTTACGCGCAGTGGCCCGAAGGGCCTCACTCCACCAGTCCCGATGGCGGCGTATGGTTCCATGTTCAAGCAGAAGGTTCATGCACATTTGGTAAGTAGTGGAGTGAAAATTACGTGCTGAGTTAGTAAGTAACCCATAACTGCTGAAACATGGACCTGAATTCGAAGCTACAGCATATATAGTTGGGGCTGCTGCAACCAACTTTATTGGCGAGGGAATCCTAGATTAAGGGGAGAGAGCTTTCGGAGTATCCACAGGGGTATTCTGAATAATGTGAAAGAAGTTCAAAGAACTCTTTGCTTGTTTTCTTTCTCATTCTCTCTCTCTCTCTCTCTCTCTCTCTCTCTCTCTCTCTCTCTCTCTCTCTCTCTCTCTCTCTCTCTCTCTCTCTCTCTCTCT
>BFEA01000205.1:1167529-1179105 GCA_003427395.1 Chara braunii | reverse complement strand
CAGGCCGAAGAGAGAGAGAGAGAGAGAGAGAGAGAGAGAGAGAGAGAGAGAGATTCATGTTAGCGAGAGAGAGAAAATCAGGTTAAAGAGAGATTCAGGTCAAACAGAGAGAGAGAGAGAGATTCAGTCAAAGAGAGAGAGAGAGAGAGAGAGAGAGAGAGATCCTTTTCTTTTTTTTTTTTTAAAGGCTAATTCTTTAAGCCCAACCACAGAGAGAGAGAGAGAGAGAGAGAGAGAGAGAGAGAGAGAGAGAGAGATTCGTGTCACAGAGAGAGAGGGAGAGATTTATGGTGGGTGTTGATTTAGAAAGAATTTCTCAACTATAGACCAGAGAGAGAAAATTGAATAAATATTAGGGTATGTAAATGGTGACGTAAAAATCTCAGAATTCTATAGGGAGTCCTTTCCAGATTTGCATACCCGCTCCGCGCACCACTTCACCTATTCATCTATACTAAAAATTCAGCATAGATTCATGATAACCCACACAGTTCTCGTCTTCTCAATTGGACAGAATGGGTACGACACACCAACAAAGAAGGGGAACAAAAAGGGTACAGGTAGGACACAGGACAACTTTTCTTTTTGTTTTGTTTTTTGAACTTTCGTTTTTTCCCAGCGATCAAACCCCAAATGGTAACATGGATTTTTTTATTTTATTTTTCCCTGCTTCAAAAGAATCCAAACCAGTGCCGTCAACTCGCCTCCCTTAGGGAGGGGGAGGGGGAACTCGTCTATCTTCACGGTCAAAATTCCCACACACCAAATAGCCCGACCACAGAATGCAAACCCCCAAACACCCTCCCCCTCCCCCCCCCCCCCCCCTCTTTCCACTACCTTATCAATCCCTTGTCGACCATCGAAAACATACCTATATCTACATGACACGTGTCATTCATCACCATACACTTTAATTAGACGGCGTTCGATCGTTTTGATCGTTTTGACCGTTCTTGTATCTGCTCCCCATTCAGACTCCTCACCCTTAATATACATTCAGATCTATTATAAATATATTGTTATATTTATTTGTATAGACATTTACATGCATATACTTCACACTGTGAATCGGAGCGCAAAGGCGGAAAAAGACAAAACAAGAGAAGGAAAAGAAGTAAGGAAGGAAAGCCCCACCTGTTCATCACCTCTTACGTACAAGGTCATCCATATCATGTACTCAGGACGAAGGAGGAAGGAAAAGAGAGAATGCCCTTCTTGACACCCAGATCGCCATGACCATTCATACGCACGCGCCCATCATTTGATCAAAGATTCTCTCTCTCTCTCTCTCTCTCTCTCTCTCTCTCTCTCTCTCTCTCTCTCTCTCTCTCTCTCTGTGTGTGTGTGTGTGTGTGTGTGTGTACGTGCTCTTTCACGCATGTGAGGCGTTGATTTTGTTTAGTCATTGAGCACATCGCCATCACATTGAACCTGGCTCTGAACAAGTAGACACCGGATTCTATTTATAATAAAAAATAGATAATGTCGAGGCATTGATCGAAGCTGGTGAAGTGTCAGATCATCATCAGCACTTGTCTGCTAAACCCCTCCCTTCTCCTCTCTCGCTCACGCGCGCGCATTCTCCCCCCCTCCCCCCCCCCACACACGTTTTCCAGATGAAGCCAAGGTCAGGAAAGGGTTTTTTTCACAATTGAGCACTAACCTCTTCCTCTCGAACTCCCTTCCAGCTCATAGGCTCGTAGTCATCTTCCATCAGCAGACCACCTACTAAGCTAGCATCAGGAGATGCCCTTGCGCTTACGCGGCCTGCAGCCGCCATAGCCGGCGGCGGCCTTGATGGCCCCACTTCGTCTTCAGATGATATGCTCAGAATGTCAAGGTCAGAGTCGTCGTCATCGTCAGGAGGCGGAGGGGTCGTCTTCCTTGAAGTCCCCATCGCCGACGCAGGGGGAGGGGTGGGAGTTCTTGACCTCCCGCCAGGAACCCCCCGTACTCCGTCTGCAGAACCCCCTGAACTCCCCTTTCTACTCCCCCCCCCGCTTCCCTTCTGAGGTGGCTTTCCTCTCGTAGCCATGCCTGCCCCCCCCGTTTACCTCTCCCACCTGCTTCGTGCTCTTCCTACCGTTCTTTCTCTCGTCAACACGCTGCGCACATCAATCAATCAATCGATCAATCAATCAATCAATCAATCAATCAATCGATCAATCGATCAATCAATCAATCAGTCAATCAATCGCATCGCCTCGACGTTTCCTGCTCCCGTGCACGTGAGCAAAACTTGGCCATCCACGTGCGTCTACACGTGGCGGCTTCAGAGACACTTCACATGTGTCTTCGTCTTCCTTCTCCTCCTCCACCTCCTCCTCCTCCTCCTCCTCTCCCTCTCCGCTCGTCTCCTCTTCACTTCCTGGTCAACCTTCTACTACATAACCCTTCTCCCTCTCTGCTGGTCTCCTCATGACAGTACCTATGCGCATCCTTGCGCGCAGAAGGAACCAGCAGTTTTCCATCGACTACCGGTACCGCCCAAATTGCCGCGCGCGCCATTTTCCCGCCAGTTCCTCCATTTCTCCCGCCAACCTACTCTCAACATCGCTTGCTTCTCGTCCCACTACGGTAGTTTCTTCTCTCTCACGCCCGCCTTCCCCGTTTCTTGTCCTCTTCCTCTCCCGCTCACCGCCAGGTTTGCTCTCCCTTCCCCTCCCTCTCCCCTCCCTCTTCCCCCCCCTCTATTTCGTTTCCCGTCGTGAAACACTCCTTCCTGGTCGACTCTTGGGGGAAGGCGAAATGTACCATGGACACCGCATTCGAGACGCGGAAGGCGGAATGTACAAAAAGACGAAAGGGCGGGAGAAAAAAAGGAAAGGAAAGAGAAAAAAAGGGCGGGAGTAATGCTGAGCTGACGTGGCCAAGCAGCACAGCAACTGCCTGTGTGCTGTGTGGGATCGTCGCGGGAATTCGGTCAGAAGTACTCGCGCGCGCTCGATCTACCACCCCCCCAGCAGCGCCACGACTGAAATACTGAATTCCCGCGCCCCGCCCCAGGAACAGAAATAAAAAACTTTCCAACCCTTCTCAATTTATGCGTGTCATCCTTGAAAGCGCAGGGGCCATGCTAATCTTCTTTCTCTGTATCGTCCCAAGCCGCACCAGGGGCAAGGTCCCACTTGTACGGATTAAGAGATTCTGGCCGTTGATCTTTGCTATCTACGGTCAATATCGCTAAATTCGTGTAAGTGGGACCTAGCCCCAGGAGCAGAAATAAAAACTTTTTTACTTTCCAACGGATGTCTCGAAGGACAACCCTTCCAGCCCTTCAAAGCCGCGGACTTCAGAAATAGCGGGGAAGTACCCCGCCGGGCGCCTGGCTCCGCCCGGCAGCTGCTCCACCCGGCTCCGACGCTCCACTGCGCCTACCGCTGGCTCCTCTGCTGGGTGTAGTGCCCCGCCGCACTACTCACCAAATGCACAAAAAATGAGAACCAATCTTACGCTAGAGCATGGAAAGATGCGCCGCCATCATTTTTGGCTTTTTTGTGCATTTGGTGAGTAGTGCGGCGAACAGGCGGACCGCGCGCGCTCGCGCTTCTTCTCCTGCTCCTGCCGCAGTTGTCGATTCCGATCCCACGCGCGGAGTCGCGACCCACCCTCTCCGGCCCCACCCCCTGACGTCGGGACTTCGCTTCTCATCACAGCTGGAACCCGCCTCCTCCCCGACGTCGGTCTACGGTGACGTGGGGCTGGGAACGCAACGGGACTTCGCTTCTCATCACAGCTGGAACCCGCCTCCTCCCCGACGTCGGTCTACGGTGACGTGGGGCTGGGAACGCAAGGGCAAGCTCTTGGATGCATGGAAACAGAAGCGCAAAACCGGAGAATGTCAAATCGGACACAAGATTGAACTTACCTGGGCTGGTTAGTCCGATGATAATTTTTTAATTTTCTTTTTGAAGCCCAACCAATTCAGTTACCTGTCGAATCTGTCAGTATAGTATTACGGGGGCGGTCCTGTTCCTGTCTTCAGAAGTACGAGGCACATTGCGACGTTGTGCGGCCTTATTTTCTCCGTGGGGCAAAAGAATATTCCAGCTGTGTAGTGCGCTTACTGTTCTTCCACATGGAGTACCTAAAAAACAAAAACAAACACAGAGGACGCTGCCCCCGTTGTCGCCGAGTATGGGGTATGAATGAATGGGCCCAGCTGCACTGAGCTCTTTTTTTTTTTTTTTTTTTTTTTTTTTTTGAACACCTCCCCGTGATAGTGGTGCTGATAAGAGCAGCCACCCCTACCACACGGGATGAGGCTCCATCTATTGGTGGGGAGCATCACCTGCTGGAAAGCTGTCCAGCGTCCCATATACAAAATATGATCAGGAAACAATGTGGAGGACCCTTGCCAGCATTGATTACCCTGGAATCCAGGGTATTGACTGAGCAAGGCATTGGAAAAATTGGAAAATTTAGAAAAGACCTGCCACTGAGCAGGTTGTATCAGAATATAGGGCCTCCCTGCACTACTCTTGAAATGCACAAAAGACAAAAATCATGGCGGTGCATCTTTCCATATTCTTGTGGAAGATTCACTCTCGTTTTGCACATTTCAAGAGTAGTGCAGCGAGGCCCATAATCTGAGATGAAAGCTAACTTCCGAAGATCGTCTGCACAAGATGTTGAGCTGCTGGGAGTAAACCTCTTCGCCCTATACCAGGTGCCGAATTTCTGCTGCTGAAGGACTAGTTTCCCCCTAAAAGCCTGATGGTCCACTTCACCCTGTAGCAGGCCGTTTTTCTGCTGTTGAAGCTTCATTTTCCTTTTCCTTTTGGTGTCAGGACCGGGGTCCATGAAGAACCACTGGGGGGCACCAGTGGTTCTTTCCGTTCCTTTCCCTGTGACGCCCTAACCTCACGCCCAGCGCGACTTCCTGATCAGAGTGGGATGTGGGCCTGGAAGTGCGAAAAGGGGTGTGTCAAGGATTTTTGGAAAAGTGGGGGTGGAGTCCCAACATCATGGGATGTGGGCCTGAAAGTGCGCCTTCCAGGTCAGAACTGAGATCTCCTGTGGCAGGGTTTTTCGGGGGCACGAGTGCAATTTGGCGGAGAGGGCGGACCACCTCTGGTCACAAGGCAGATGGTATGCGTGGGTCGCTCAGGGCCGGGCGAGCCATTGGTTTCGGAGGAGTTCGTTTATCCAAGGGGTAAAGTAATCCGGGTCGTATGATGAGTCGGAATTCCAAGATCGTGTCATTGTGTCATTGCGGAGTTATGAGTTGCCTAAGGGCCGGTCCGTGGCGATCGCGATCGCCGCGTGTGAGCACGTGCAGGGTGGTGCGAATCAAGTCGCGCTCACACGTGTTCGCCCGGGATGATCGCTTCGTCGCAGGCCCTGGATGGCTGTATCCAGGCAGACAATATTTCTACCGCCTATATGCGCGAATCGACACATGGGGGCATGTGTAAATGCGCAGATCAAGTTGTGTTTACACGCATCCTCGCGTGGCGTTCCCGGGACCAGGCATCCAACTATCTAATCACTCCGTGTTGTTTTGAGTATGCAAGATGCAACGACCACGATCAGCTCAATCGCAAGACAAACAAAAATGAGAACAGGATTACCGATTTCGCAAAATTCCTATCCTACTCACGAGTGCATCAAAGGCAACAAACAAAGGCAAAAGCAAGGATCCGGTAGAAGGACAAGCGACCAAACATGGCATCCATACATCCATACATTCGGCAACATACACCCATATTGCATCTGACATGGAAATCATGAGAACAAGTGTGAGCAAAAAACCGAGTCCAGATTCCGAAAAACAGAGAACGGGCTGGTCGCTCGGAGCCGAAATCAAAATTTATATACACGAGGCAGAAGGGAAAAAAAATAAAAGAAACAACAAACTCGCATCCATTAACCTCAACTCTCTCTTCCTCCCTCTCTCTCTCTCTCTCTAATGCGAACAATCCGTCGTCGCGCACCAACCCACGAAGCCGTCACCCCGCTTAGTCCTCCCGCACCCGTCAGGTTCGCCCGAGCCCACAGTCCGTCATGGCCGCGTCAACCCTGCGCGTTTGGCACCAGCTCGTCGGGTAGCCCGACTCCTGCTCTACTCACCTCTTACTTCGCTCGTGTGCCGATCCGCTCTGATCGCGCAACCTCGAGCTTCCAACTGCTGGTTAAGAGAGCTAACTAATTGCGCAACCGAAATTTATAGCGTGTATGCATGCGCGAAGAACACGAAATTACCAGGACTTAGAGGGGAGATTAGAGAGGGAGTGTCTGCGTTCTGCATGACCGGGCCGCGGCGTGGGGGACGTAGCCACTCTCCACGCATCGATCTGAGCATGAAGTCCGTAGCTACAAAAACGCAGCAAAAAGAAAGAGAAGGAGGGCGGGAAAGACGAAGCGCAAGAAGAAAGATACAATTACAATGGCGCCAACCCAAAATTACAGTTACACACCCGATTAAAGGCGCCGACTAATCAGAATTTCGTTGCAGCCGCATAAAGAAGCGCGTAAGCAAAAAGGCGTCGCGCGGCAAAAGAAAGTCCTAATTACAAAATTCCTAAATTCCTAACTAATGCAAAAAAACAAAAGTGCAGGTTCCGGAAGGAAAGTCCAAAATTCCGAGAGCCATCGGGGCTTCGACAAAACTCGAAAAAGAATTCAAAAAGAAAATTCAAAAGAACGAAGTAAATTATCGCGCGACGTCCGCGCCCAAAAGTTCCAAAACCAACCAAAAGGAGATGACGTCAGCATTTATTAATCGTCGCCAGGCCCCAACCAATCAATCACCCGTCCCGAGACACGCCTAACTCCGAACTCAGCCATCCAAAAAGAATCGACGCAAAAAACGAAGAAGCGAGGGTACTGATGCAATTTCCCATTCATCCCAATTGGCCAAACCTTCCCAGCTTAGGACCCCTTATTGCAACCGCGCCGAAAATCGCACGCTACAGAAAGTGGTTCGTCACAGCTCATCCTTCCCCCAAGACCCCTCCTCGGCCATTCTTATGCCATCCCCCTTTGCTGCGTCTGATGAGGTGGGATAAGGAAAAAAAGATGGATTAACCGGTTTTTTGTGGAAAGGTAGGAGAGGCATCGGTTACAGGTATGCTTCCAAGGACTGTGGGGGGGGGGGGAATGGGTCCGGGAATTCGTCTGCAGGTCTCATAGGGATATTGGGATCTATTGATAGCCAATCCTTGAATCTCTTTCTTTTTTTTCTTTTTTTTTGAATACGCGGGACTCAAAGGTTTCTTCTGCCTGGAGTTCAACAAAGAAAAACTGCCAGTGTTGCACCTTTTTCTGCTTCTCATCAGGCCTTAACTGGGAGGAAGATGGAAGGAGTCATTAAGGGGCACCAGTGGGCTCCTCCCATCACGTACCTTTTTTCTCATATCTCAAGAGAGCCGACACCTCCTCACATCTGGCAGCATGGAGTCATCTGTCAACATGGGATCCCGTGGAGAGTTCACCTTTTGTCACCCTCTGTTACCAAAAAAACAGAAAAAGAATCCGAAAAAAACAACCTATAAAATATTTTACAGGGTTTACAGACATACGTCGAGAGACCATGGGTGGGGAGGGAAGGGATCAGGGAACTCCTCAGCAGATCTCATGGGGATACTCGGGTCTACCGTCAGCCAGTCTTTGAATCTCAAGTGGTAATCCCCAGGGGTTTCCTTGCTTTGGTTGTCCTCCTTTCCTTTTTCTCCGCTTCAATCCCCTGTCCAACATACTTCTGCTATCCGTCCCTCCCTTTCTCCACCCAGCCATTCCTTAGAAAATTGTAGTAGACGTTCTCGGATGTCTTTAGGTGTATGGAAGCTGTCAATTAATTGCTTGGTTAACTTCCATTGTGCAAAAACTCCAGTTAGAAGTGTGTTTTAATTTGTTCCAACCTCTCTTCCCCCTCGATCCGAACTTGTTCCAAAGTTAGGACGCAACGTTGCCACCATAGGATCCACATGATCGTTCTTCTGGACAGATGGAACATGTTCGACACAAAGGTGTTATCTTGGCAGGGTGGGTAATATCCCATTAGGATGGTCCGCCAATCCCATGGCCATGGGTGTCTTGGAACCATTTGCTGCCATATCCTGTCCCACCACCTCCATGTCAAAGTAGCTGTCGGGCATTGCATAAATATATGTTCTATTGTTTCTGCTCTCTTTCTAGACGGATATCCCAACAAGCATTAGGAACACCAGGGGAGCGCACAACCTTGTTGTTCCAACCTCGAGTGGTCGATCAACCAGTCATTCGTGGGTAGGCACCGATGCAAGATCTGCCACTGTAAGGATGTAATTTTCGCCGGTCTGCATTTGGTGTCGCTAAACCATCGTATTGGTGTGAGAAGTTGTCTCTTCACATTTAGGTGTTTCTGCCATCTGTCAATTATTGTGTCCTTAAGAGAGCGTTTAATTCTGAGCATTTTGTATATCGTTTTCACTGAAAGCCCCAACAGTGTTTTAGATTTTGATTGACGAAGGTTATGCCGAGGGACGGGATTCCAAATCCATTCCAATGGGTCTATTGGGAGGTTTTCTATGGGAATCTCTGGAAGGAAGACTCGCCGACTGTCTTCCTCCTCGATAACCCTAGTTCTGTGTAGTTCCTCCCTCTGGGTCCATTGAAGAGGGTCATGGCTCCCTTCCAGTTTTCCATTTCTTTTTATACTATATCATTTGATCAGTCCCTCATCCGATCTGACTAGATGAACCAGACCTACTTTATTGTCTCCTCCTTCCTTGGACACCCAATCCCCCTCCTTTAGAACCGGGCCTCTGTGAAGTATGGGCCACCACCCTATCGGGAGAGCCTCCTTTATTTCTTCAAATGCCGATTCCACATTGTGGCAATATCTCAAATTTTCCTTCATCTTTTCCGGGCTCTTCCAGTCCTTCCTCTCTCTGTCCCAGAGGCCGCCCACAACAGTTACCTCATTTTTTACCCATCCTTTCCATGGGACGTCCGAACTACAGAAGATCTGGCTTCGCTCGTTAGTAATCCATCGGTTTCCAAAAAGAGGTTGTCTTGCCACCTCCTCCCACCTATCCGGATGTGGGCGAGCCGCGGGGGGAAGTTTCCTCCAGGTTTTGAGTAGGCGAGGCCAAAAGTCATTTTTCCATCCTTCCCCACCCCTATGGCGTCGTGGTATTCTCTAGTAGCTATCATCTAACCATAGAAGGGGGTGGACAGACTGAGGGACCTCGGGGGCCAATCGGGCAAGTTGCGCCAATGTCAGCGGTCTCCATATTAAAGGATTTTCGAATGTCAAGCGTATCACCCATTGTAAGCTCAAGGCTTGGGATTGGGTGAGGGGATCAAGAATGCCGAGGCCCCCTTTGCTCTTAGGTTGAATGACTTAGTCCCATGCCACCCGGCTGATGACATGGGGGTTCTCATTGTCCCCTCTCCATAGATAAGCTGCCACCTTCCTTTTCAATATCTTCAAGGCCTTGGACTCAGAGGACAAAGTACTGATTTGTACCAAAGGGTGGCTAGAATTACATTGTTGATCACCATAGCGCGGCGAAAGAGTGATGTGTGCTGGTGGTTCCATTGGGAGAGTTTGGCGCTCGCCGGATCTGATATCCATCCGTCATTTTCAGGGGATTGTCCTAAGGCTGACATCTTCACGCCCAGAATACGGATCGGGGCCTCTGGGGCCATCCATGTGATGTTGTGACCATCCGGGGGGCGACCCCCTTGGTGGTGGAGCCACCATCCAATTGTTTTGTGATCCCAGTTGACAGCCATATCCGAGAGGGTGCAAAAAAGGTCCATCAGCCTGTGTATCTCCTCCATGTTTTGCAGTGTGGCATTAGCCATGATTGTAAGATCGTCTGCAAAAAGTGAGTAGACCGGAACAGCCTCTTCCGGAATGCCATCTATCTGAATTCTCTTTAAATCCTTGCTTTGTCGGAGGTTGGCTGCCAATGCTTCCATTATAATGATGAATAAGAAGAGGGCAATGGGATCCCCCTGTCTGACTGAGCGTTGCAGTCTTATTTCTGGAGCTATAGACCCGTTTATTTGAACGCTTGTGGTTGCATTGAGGTGCAGAATTTGCACCCATCTCCGAAAATTGCTGCCAAAATTCAACTCTTCCAGGCACCTATCAAGGAATGTCCAATCCACGTGGTCATAGGCCTTTTCGAAGTCTATGAAGAACAGGGCGGCATTACTCTTAGATTGATGGGCCAAACTGATTATTTCATTAACCAAAAGTATATTCTCTTGAATGTTTCGGTTGCGCATAAAACCAGTCTGGGTCGGATGGATGATGTCTTCCATTACCTCGATCATTCGGTTGGCTAATGCTTTTGACAATATTTTATATACCACTGTGAGGAGGGTGATAGGTCGGTAGTGTCAGATGTTCATTTTGTCCCCTTTTTTGTGTAATAGCGATAGCACCCCTCGTCCGACCAACTCCCCCAGCTCTCCGGAATTCCATACCTCCTCGTAGAATTCCATCAAATCGTCACTTAGGAGCTGCCACATGGCTTCCCAGAATTCTTTAGGGAAGCCATCTACGCCCATGTTTTTCTCTTCCTCCATTTGCATAAGGGTCGTCCAAATTTCTTCTTTGGTGACCCGTTGGTCCAAACGGAATCTCTGAGCCGGGGATAGACGGCCTTCCATCGGACGAAGAAAGTCTTATAACTCTCTGAGGTGGTTTGCATCCTGCTGATGATGGGGTATGTGGGAAGAGAAAATATCTTTGTAAAACTGCACTGAGCTCGACATTCACAAAAGACAAAACTGATATCACGCTGGGGGTGGGGGCGCAGCCAGGACGACAATCTTATTGCCCAACGGAACGTCGAAAGCACCCACCGTAGTGCCTTGCCTAACCCCCTTCCGAGGGGCATACAATGGCCGGGGAACTGAGCAAGGTACCCAGATGCGCAGGTCCTCTTGAGCGTGACTCATAGTAAGAGCCGCTACAAACATGATAAAAAATGCGCACGGCCAACACACACAAAAAAAGAAGACATCACGGCGTCCTCTGCCCTTAAAGACCAAACTGCTGGTTGATCTTCCGTTATAAACACTTCCGAATTTCCATCTCCTCATTTGATGTAGGGCCACGACATCCGAAATGCATTTGGATATAGTAATGGTCTTGATACCTTTGAAATGTTGGATCAGTCAGGATATATCTGGTCCACGATGCAGCAGAGTCACATGTCATATGTTGAGTAGTGAAGTAGATCCATGGTTGTACCAACTGAGTTAGGCCAATTGGTTATGAACCCAGGTTTCTATTGCAAATTGGTACCGAACTTCCTTCCTGCTCCCAATTCTTATCCAGTTTATCCTTTGCGGGTTGGGGAGGAAAAATTGAGAGCATGCATCTAGTGTGTGCATGCCCTAAGGTTGGCTAAAGAGCGTTCAACTTTCTTCACACATCATTCTTGCGGCATCCATACCATTCCTACTCATTCCAACAGTTGATGCTCCCCAGCAATAGATGGAGGGACTGGCATTCGGACCCACTAGGGGAGGCTGCTCGTTTCACCCCCCTTAGTGGACTTGGTCCAGCCTTGAGAGAGAGAGAGAGAGAGAGAGAGAGAGAGAGAGAGAGAGAGAGAGAGAGAGAGAGA
>BFEA01000205.1:1147648-1157905 GCA_003427395.1 Chara braunii | reverse complement strand
CTCTCTCTCTCTCTCTCTCTCTCTCTCTCTCTCTCTCTCTCTCTCTCTCTCTCTCTCTCTCTCTCTCTCTCTCTTCGTCGTTGTCTTCTTTGGCAGGTACGCGCCACCTTCCTCCGCGGACTTCTTCTTCGGTGATGGCAACTTCAGCTATGGTGCACTTCGGCTATGGCGCCCAACTTCGGCATACCGTGGACGACGACGACACGTGAGATAGCGGGTACCAGCTCCGATACCAATGCAATCAGACTCGCTCTCTTTTCCTCTTCGCACTTATGCAAACAGATGGTGAATCACACTAGCGCACAGTGCCCACTCAAAGCTCAAAGATATGGAAGTCGAAACACAGTTTAGATGCAAGCTCGCTTCAACAGGCCATGGCGCATTAGCGCCTGTACAACTCAACCATCGTCTTTCTGTCCAACACCATTGTTCGCAATCACTCAACTGTGGATCACCCTGGATATCCCACACGCATACACACACTCTCGTACTCAAACACTCGCCTATCAGCTATGGCGGCTATGGCCGCTGTCCCTCTCCTAGCTATGTCTAACTATCTCCTTCAGCCCACTTCGTCTTCGGGCACTCTGCAGACCACCTCACACAAGTCGCTCAAGCAGCGCTTCTGCATGGCTTACGCAGGAACGAATGAATGGCTGGGCGCTGCCTCTTGATTTATACTTCTGTAACTCGTTGGTCTGCCCCGTACTGCAAATTCTCATTTTTTTTCAAAATCCTATGTGATTTTCTATATGGGACGCTGGGCCCGGTTCCCAGCACGTGTTGCTCCCCATGAATAGATTGGAGTTTTGTTCCCATTTAAAAAAAAAAAAAAAAAAAAGGTCTGCCCTTTTCCCATGCCCTTGGTGCACACAGTCCCACACGATACTTGCTTGACTGGACTGCGACCGACTGGGACCGGTGCCACTGAGTGCATGGGTTTGCACTGCCAACCCGATGCAGTTGCAAGGCCGGCGTAACGCAGTTGGGCTCACCACTTGCCCATTTGCCTCTATCCAAACGTGAGACAACTTTGAAAGGCCACTTCCGGACCTTCCGGAAGTCTGTGGGCTTGGCCTTTCGCACACTGTAGCAGCTACGATCTTGACCTTTCAGGACTGTAGCAGCTACGACCTTGACCCTTCAGAAGAGCTACGACTATGACTTCTAGAACTCACCAAGACCTCTATCCGACATGACTACAGATAGAACCCCTACGACCTACGGACCTACGAAAGCCTACTAACTGTTGCGAATACACAGGTTACGGGTTCAACTCTCGGGGTCGACACAGGTACTGTACACAGGTAAGGTAAAGATCGGGCCCTGAGATCTGCATTCGCTACTGCTAACATGCGAATACCGTTTCTTTCCTTTCCTTAGTAAGCCCTGCTTGGGCGTAGTAAACAGCAGAATGCTTCGATACTGTATTTCTGGGCAGATGCAGTAGAAGAGAAAAAAAACAAAAGCAAAACGACCCAGACACAAATCACCCGCCCAGATCCATATCGCCCCCCCCAGTTTGGAACGGGAAAAAACTCTATCCCTCAAAAGGGAAACAATGGACAACGCCCTATACTAAATTGCAACGATATTGACAAGATAACTTGCCCTACGACCGGTCTTAGGGACGACTGCGACCGAGTCATCTGACCCTATTTTCTGCCGTCGGTGACCCCAAACGAACCCGTCCTAGCGAAGTTGTACTGCACGACCTTACCGAAAATAGAAAGAAATGAAACGACGAAAATGGAACCCACACAAGTGCAGCCTCCTGACTGCGAATTGTAATCTTTGTTTTGAGTGATTTAGCTGACCAACTGGAGAAACAAGCACACATCCCTGTTCGGCTGCGCCCTAGTAATCCACAATGTTATCTTTGCATCATTATGGTATAAGTCACTGCTATGGCCCTTGAGCAAAACAACCCTGAGGAACCTAAGGAAAAAGGTAGCGACTTTCCCATGGAGAGGGGACGACGAGCAGAGCAACGTAATAAGCTGAGTAGCATGGGACTCGATAATTTAACCCAAAGGGAGGGGAGGTCTGAGAATAATCGACCCAGCCACACAAGTACAAGCATTACGACTAAAATGGATTAAAAAGATCATTTTCACTTCTCAGAATCCATGGTGCGTACTAGCCTTAGAACATTTGGCGCGACTGGCCCCGGAAACCCCCCAAATAACTCACCCCCTGATATGGTTAGCAGACCGATTCTGGTCTATCCCACGTAAACTTCCCCAAGGAAGGGAAGGGCTAGAGGGCGGGCAGACAGTGGACACCTTCTGGCCATCTCGGCTAGAAACCTGGGGCAAACTGTCGCTCCCTGACAAAGCTCACCCCGACCGATGGGAGGAAGTCTACCGCCAACCTCTTTTCGGAAATCGGTGGGTGACGGATTCGAAAGGCTGCGTACTGATAAGCTCATCCACGCCCTGACAAAGCTGGGTAAAAAAAGGGGTGCTCATGGTGGGAGACCTATGGGACAAAGACAGACGGGACTGGAAAACAGGAGACCAACTGAGAGGAACTCTACGGTACTGCCACTACATAGAGGAGCTTTTGGACAACTTGGTAGAAACCATCCCACTAGCATGGTACCGAGTTCTGAAACAAGGCCCCACCTTGAAGAAAGGGGACCGGGTGGCGAGTACAGAGAACCCATTAAGGATAGGCCAGGTACACATGCTCTCCCTCCAAATGGTCTTGGTCAAATATTATGCCATTACCAGAACAAGCACCCTTCAAGGAAACAAAGCCCCCTTTGAATGGAAAGAGAGATCATCAATGTACCGTGTGAGAGTGATAGAAGAGAAGGGGCAGAAGTTGGTGTTCCAGCCTTCCATACCAATCCAAGACCTGGCACTAGACCCAGCCGAATGGATTTGGAAGTTCCCTCAGAGGAAGGGTGTCCCGGGCCACATCAGTCTACATCAGTTGTCGGTTAAATCAGCCTATGAAATGCTCAGACCTAAAAGGTGTTTGAGAAACACAATCAACGACCGATGGGCCAAACACTTAAATGTGGATCGCTCTCTTCTGACAGCAATCCGATGGTTCAAAGAACAAAAATCTAAACCCATGAAGATCTCCTCCCTGCAGTGGCAGATTGCTCATCGCTGTCTACTGACAAACGATTGGCTGACTGATCACACTAATTTAGAACAAAGAGGTCTGCTACTTCCATGGTGTCAGAGGTGTTTGAGTCTTTTCCCCTTCCACAAAAAGGCGGAGACTATTGAACATATCTTCATGCAATGCCTGATTGCCCAATTCACATGGAGATGGTGGGACCGTATATGGAGGAAAATGGAAGTGGAAATCCCCTGGCCGTGGTCCTGGCAAGCCATATTGGCTGGCCATTGGCCGCCGCTCGCAGCAGCCACGACCTTTGCAGAAAACATGTACAAACTTGGAAGGAGAGTAGTGTTATGGGCACTTTGGTGGCAGAGATGCACCTTAACCATGGAAAAGGTGAGAGTAGAAGGGCCAGAAATCACAGACATGATCCAACAGCAGGTGCAAGCGGAACTCACACAGATGGTTAGACACAAAAGCACAGCTAGACCGCTTTAGGCAAATCGGAGATGTCAGGAGACAAATTTCAGTCTTTTGCTCAGATTGGATAGGAGGGGAGAGAGAGGGATGGATAGCAAGAGTAGAATGGAGTGGAGATAGGGGAGAGGAACAGAGGGATTGGGAAGATATGAGAGATTACCATCCGTTTTTTAAAGAATGGACTAACATAGAGCCCACATTCCCACTGCGCCCTCCCTCAGACTTCCCAGACCCGTTCCCTCCCCATGCTCGTTCCCTGGCTGAGATTCTCTCCTGATTATTGCAACCCTTACTGCAACCCTCAGTCCAAACACCCATATATACAACAGCCAACACATGCAAAATTTACAGAATTTATAAACCCGGGAGGATCCACTGGTGCCCCCCAATGACCCCTTCCAGGCAGATAATGGGACGCTGGACGCAGTTTCCAGCTAGCAGTTTGGCTCATCACGGCACAGAAGAAGGGAGGAACTAGGAAGTAGTGATGTATCTGGCACCCGAGCAGGGTGAAGAGGTTCCCCCCTGCGCAGTCAATCCCCTGGAATCCAGGGTAATCAATGCTGGCAGGACCCTCTCAAACTATGATCTGATGTACTTCATTTTGTCAGTCTGTATAAGGGACGCTGGACCCGCTTTCCAGCAGGTGAAGCTCCCCACCAATAAACGGAGCCCCTCCCCCGGTGCTAGCGGTGTCTGCTCTTATCAGCACCACTAACACTGATGGGACGAGGGTTTCTTGAAAAAAAAGACAAACAAACAAAAAAAAAAGTCTTAGTTCTGCAATTTAATTCATCCTTTTTTTACGAGGTATAAAACTCCATTTCAATGAGTGGACGATTGTGACTTCTGAAATTGTACCTCAATTTCTTAAAAGTTCTTTTCAATTGATCTTCTATTTTGATGACCTATTGACAGTCAAATTTCAGATTGATTGGATAATTAGTTTTCCAATTACAATCTTCTGATTGATATTTCGAATCTTGAGGTTTTAAAATTAGAGTCGAAAGTCCAGTCTGGACATCTTAATTAGTGATTTCTAAATAACTATAATCTAGTCTTTTGTATTTGAAATCTTGTGATTCCTGAGTTCCAAATCTGATTGTATAATTCTACATGGGTGGCTGATCCTCGTAAACGGTATCTTTAGTAGTAGTTCTGATTAGCTTTCCTTAGAACATGTATTCTGAAGGATTGATCTGAGTTGGCTCTTGGAGAGCTGTTTACTGTCGAAAATTTGAATCGTGTTCGACAGTTGTTCTCCTATATGCGTCTGAAGAGGACTATGTGTTGGGCCATGATTGAGGCTCATCTGCGTTTTGGTAGCCTTTGGCTCATGGACACCGAGGGATCTTCATTAGGGTCGGAGTCCCTCCCTGCGAGGGTTAGGCAAGGTGGGAGGTGTTACCCTTCAGAGGGTATGGGTGGTGCTGAGGGTTTGTCCTTTTTTGGGCCAGACTGATTTTGGGCCGGGTCAGTCGTGGCGGTTGGGAGGAAGGGAAAAGGGGTGCTGTTTTACAGCAGGGTGAGAGTCCGAGAGGGCTGTTTCATTTGGAGGGGGTGGGACAGGAGAGTAGGGGGAACTTCATCTTTGCGGGGGCATACTCTGGGGGGAATTGTATGCTGCTGAGGGAGCATAATTGACCGTTTAAGGGGCTGTTCTGAACTGGGGACAGTGAGGTGAGGGGGTGCTTCCCGGCGGAGGCACTCTAAGGACAGGGGGTTGTTACTTTGGGAGAAGGGAGTAGTTCTGAGGGTAATTCTGTGAGCTTCTTTCGCGCAGGTGAGCTCGAGTCGAAAACCTTTTGCATGGGAGGAGTTTTCGTCTGTCGCTGGATCCTCTAGAAGGAGAGAGGTTGGTTTCCCTCCCTTTCCCTTTCTTTCTGGGAGTGAGGGTGCTTGAGGAGGCTCTGTTTTTTTGGCGGTTGCGTAATATGATTCCTATGGTTTTGGGTTCTCTAAGTGTTCGGTTACAAGCTAATCTACTGGCTGATTCCCTTCTGATGTATACTATTGGTGGTGTTACGTTGCATTGGTTGTACAAGTTTTCTGTTGCAAGATGGAGCCGACTCAGCTGAGGGATGGTGGTGCTTGGGGGTTGGTCATTGCCATTTTGATGTGCTCTCAGGTCTGCGACTGGCTCAGACAACGCCAGCCGGCACTGGGGTGTGGTCGTGCTGCGCTGTAACTCGAGCAGGATCAGGGGCATGGGGCTTGGGGCAGAGCCTGGGAAATGGTCAAGGGAGGAAGGCATTCCACTGGGGTCTGGGCCATTAGGGGGTCATTGTTAAGACGTTTCCAAAACGATTGCCGGTGTCTGAGGTGGCGCCGCCTTGTAACCCTGTTGTTGGGGGTGTGGGGCCTGGTTAGGGGCTTGGTAACGCGGCAGAGGATAGGTTAACAACTGGACTGCTGTGCGGCATCTTCTAGTTGAGCTCTGGTTTGGCAGACGTTAGTTACTCACAACAGTTTACTTTTAACATCTGGAGCTTTCAGCATTAATCATGTCGCAAGTCCGAGTCTGGAGCTTTCCACATCAATCATGTCGCAAGTCCGAGTCGTTTTGTACCAGTATAGTACAAGTTTTCTGCTGTAAGCTGGAGCTGAGGTGGTGGTGGTGCTTCGGGCTCGGTCGTTGCTGTTCTGATGTACTTTCAGGTCTGTGACTGGCTCAGACGATGCCAGCCGGCTCCGGGGCGTGGTCGTGCTGGCCTCTAACCCGAGCAGGATCGGGGGCATGGGGCTTGGGGGAGAGCCTGGGGAATGGTTGAGGGAGGAAGGCATTCCACTGGGATCTGGGCCATTAGTGGGTCGTTGTTCAGACGTTGCCAATACGATCGCCGGGTGTCTGAGGTGGGCCGCGCCACCCTGTAACCCAGCTGTTGGGGCTGGGGGCCCTGGTTAGAGGCTTTGTAACAAGACAGAAAGACTGAGGATAGGTTAACGACTGGACTGATGTGTGGCATTTGCTAGTTAGGCTCTGGTTTGGCAGACCTTCAGTACTCACAACATTTGGATTTCTCCACATCAATCATATCCCAAGTTGCGTTTGTATCAGTTTCCTGGCAGTTTTTCAAATGGGACGCTGGGCCCGGTTCCCAGCACGCGTTGCTCCCCACGATAGATCGGAGTGCTTTTTCAAAAAAAAAAAAAAAAAAAAAACCTCATAAACGAACTCACGAAACGTCTAGAGTGCACTGCCTGCAACTTCCCATTTTCTAGTGTGGTCGGCCATGCCCCTGGTGCAGCCTCAATGTTTGTGAGTGGACCTGGAATCCCGGCTGACCTGTTGGGTAGTGATGTCATGTAGTGCACTTCAACTTCGTGAGTCCCGCCTTGTAGAGTAATTGGAGCGAAGGCGGGAATCCCGTGAGCGTTTCCGCTCTGATAGCTTTGGACGAACTCTCAAAAACATTCAAGAGTCTGGAGTAGTGGAGCGCGACCCCGAGACAGAACCCATCAGGGAACACTTTTCTTGTATATCCTGATGGATGCTATCTCCGTTTGTTAATAACACTCTTTTCGAAGACAGCAAACCCTTACAGATTTTACTACAACAAACTTCCTACTTTCCCAGCCATTTTTCTACAAGATGGCTGCATGTATGCCGCAACTTTCGGGGTTGGCGGTGCTAGCCAAAAGAGCTCTGCGGCGATTCGTTCTTTTTTGGCCCGCAGGGTGTTTCCAACCTCGGGAAAAAGAGGCTCGGAACTTTGCCCAGCCTTTCTTCTACAATGCAGGGCATGCATCGCTGTGTCTGGTGGGATGAACCCCCCTGCCAGTTTGTATGATAGCCATCCAGGCAAAACGAGTCACATGCACCACCTGTTGTGCCTGGATGTTTTCCAAGCAACGCGGCACGCCGGTGCGTCCCGGCAGATGCAGTGCAAGCACTGCGATGTCATAGAAATTGGCTGGGAAAAGTACTGGTGGTTTAATGGCTGTCCATGGTGTTGCACAGGGTTCAGTATTCTCCTTCTCGAGGGCTTAGGGGTTCAGACTACTAAACAGGGAGGCAGATATAACCAGGGATGGTATGTGCTGATATGTACAATCAAAGTTGCGCCTGCCACAGTCTATAAAATCATATAAAAATGTGAGGGTTCTGCGCCGAAGCCATCATGTATCAAGGGTTTAGGGTTTAGAATCTAGGGATTAAATCCCAAAGGGAGGAGGATGAATAGAGGAGAATGAATGTGGTCACCCTCGACATAGACCAACATACAGTGAATAAAGGGGGGGAGTAGCTAGTGTCTCATTGAAATTAATGGCGGTCTGCCGTCAGATTGACAAAGGCGATCCCCCCACATGTTTCAAGCTGTCCCTGTTTTTTAATGTACAAATGTATAAAGGGACGCTGGGCCCGTTTTCCAGCAGGTGCAGCTCCCCACCAATAGATTGAGCCTCCTCCGAGGAAGCTTGAGGCGTGTGCTCCTACCAGCGCCTCAAGCTGATCCCGGGGTTGTTTGCTCAAAAAAAGAAAAAAAAGAAAAAAAAGGTAGACGGCAGCCTGTTCAGGCACTTGAAATGCTCTACCAAAACAAGGAAGCTGGGACTTCAGAGACAGAGGCCATCCTCCTGAGGTTTAGATGAACAAATGGGCCTCAGTTCAGTTTTTTTTTTTTTCTCAGAAAACAAGCCCAATGTGTTTTCAAATGTTATTATATGCTCTTCTTTGGTGTTCCGCATGAGCCGCGCAGGTAGAATGATATTGAAGAGATCTTGTGGCACCCACCACTGGCATCTTATCCCTTCGCTAGTGGGACAGTGCCTTAGATCCTGTGAAACCAACGATGTTAGGGGTTTGAGCCTTTGAATTCACAGAAAAAATAAACCCGCAGAAAAGCATGGCCACAGAATCTCCCAGGTACCTATTGTGGGGCATCTCAAAAAAAATTTGGAGCATCGTCTTGCGAGAACAGCGACAAGCTAGACCAGCGCCAAACGTAGAAGAGGGGTGAAAGACCAAAGAGCCTCATTTTGTCTCGTAAGAATTATTCTCGCGCTAGGACGTTCCCAAATGAATCTGTCCAAGGCTGCTGGAAGATACCTCTAGAAGGGTTCCGGGTGAGGTCCCGCTTGCCCAGATTCATCACCTCTAGCCCTAGATTACCCTTTTCTTCCTTTTTCTTTTCCTTCCATCTTTCCAAAGTAGGGGCAAAACTACCTCCAAACCAGCCCGCAATCAAACACCCACCAGTGGCAGTAGGGCACAAGGGTCGCAATTTGTGGGAAGAACGCCTGTAATCCAGAAATGTGTCTTTGAGAGGGAGAGGGGCACTACACACTCCCTGCACTTGAAACATTCATTAAAACGAAACTTAAAAAACAATGGAAAGTAACCGTACAAAACAAACAAACAAACAAACAAACAAAAACAGAAAAACACAAGTGGATTGGATTTCTGCTCAGAATGGCTGGGGAGTGCCCCAGGAGAAGTGCACTGAAGTGGGCCAGTCTCAGAAGAATCCCCAACCAAGCAAACAAATATAACCCAGAGGAATGACTGGCACCGGAAACTGGATTTAGGGCCTCGCCACACCAATGTCCAAACATGAGTTTTCGACATTTTCTCCTCGCTACACAGAATGCCGAGAGGAGTCTGTCAAAACTCGTTCAACAATTGTCAGTAAAGAGGTTCTGACATTGGTGTGAAACCTCCCGCTTGCAGCGGCCCGAAAGTCGACACCTCTTTCCGAGGTGTTGAAAGTTGCGCCCTATTGGATTTATGCCACCGCCCTATTCAACATCTCACTGTTCCATGGCCTTGACATCCCCCGCCTTTGAAATGACCTGTGTGGCGAAGGCGGGTTTTTTGTAGAAAACACCAGTGTCGAACATGCCTGACAGTTGTCGAAAATTAAGCAGTTTCGACATTGGTGTGGTAGAGGCCCTTAGTATGCATCTGACACTAAGAATCCAGACTTCTCCAACTTTTTGTATTTAGAGTAAACAAAAACAAATATGGCACTAGAGTAAACAAAAACAAATATGGCACAAACAGAACGAGGTTGGGGACCTCACAATTCTACACTGGACCTAGGCTACCAGCCTGGCCGGGGCAAATATATATCGGGCAGCTCTTTTTGCGAATGCCATACATTGGGACAAGTAGGTTATCAGCAGGAAACCACAAAAAAGTACGGCCTGGGTCAATTATTTGCTTTATTCGTATTAACTGTAGCTGCTGCAGAATCTGCTATTGGGCTCGCTATTCTTGTTATTACTTTTCGAATTCGTGGCACTATTGAAATCTACTCACCAGCCCGTACGTACGGAGGTCGGTGTCAAAACGTGCTTGCCCACTCACTATTTTGTTTTGTTTTCACTTTTTACTTTTTGTTTTCACTTTATTGCGGGCCTAAACAATTTTATTATTTTTTGAAACTTTTTTAATGAGTTTTGTATTATGTGAAGTACACATCTAAATTTTTAGGGCACAAGGCTATGCCAAAACAAAATGAAAAATCGCCAAAGATGGCGGTGTCGAAAACGTGCCCACTCACTCACTAATTTTAATTCTATTTTCATTTTTCTTATTTTTCTTATTAGTTTTATTTTCCGTATTTTATTTTTATTTCAAATTTGGTACGGAATTTGGATGTAATGCTCAGGCAAATGTGGTTTATTTTATTTTTCTTCATAACATATTGTGCATTGATTCTATTGAATTGTTCTTTTTTTTTTTTTTTTTTT
>BFEA01000205.1:1085049-1095643 GCA_003427395.1 Chara braunii | reverse complement strand
AGAGAGAGAGAGAGAGAGAGAGGGTGAGTTGCGTCGAGACCGCGCGAGAGCGCAGAAAAGGCCGCGGAGGGGAGGGGAACAACCGGATCAACACACTCATACTCCTAAGCAGACGGTCCCCCAGTTCAGCTTCCCCATCCCCGCCCAGACGAGTACATACACACATACATGCATGCAATCAACAAATCTTGACAGGATATCTAATCATCCATGAACCTTCGACATCACTCGTGCGCACAACCAGCTCCCATCACTCAGGGCTTCACACACACGACATGCATGGACAAAGCAGCAATGGAGATAAAAGCGAGTCCTTCCTGTACACAAAAATTTCAATTAGTTGCGGCCCCCAGGCGCAGCCTTCAAAACTTCCCAAGACCACCGACCACCATAGCCACAAGGCCCTGCCGCGACCGGCGTCCAATCCCCACCACTGCTCAGTCCCTCCGACTGCTTAGCCCCGAGACTACCGCGGGGCCCACCCCACGTTGTCACTCCGCCCGTCCTTGGGCTCGTCGAGCCTGTTCGGCGCCGCGGACTCTCGCGCATAGCTCGCACAACATTGCAGCCGAGATCAAAGAGAGGGAGAGGAGAGGGTTGCGCAAATTTATAGCGCGGGAGGCGGCGGGTTAACAGCGCGAGGTGCGGGCAGCGCAGGGTGTAGATGAGCAGAACAAGAGAGAGAGGGTTCGACCCGCGGGATTGCATGGCTACATGATTGGGGTGTTCGTCCAACTGGTGCGCGGTTTCCCGCTTTCCACATTGATCCGAGCATCCCAACTACGCAGCCAATCACTTCGCGGAGGAAGACAGGGTAAGGATCAAGCTGGGCATAGGGGAAGACGAAGAGTCCTGCATGGGGAAAACCCGCGCGGCAAGAAGGGAAGATGGCGCGAGGATGCAAAGCAAGAAACGGGGATGAGAGACGCGTGAAGAAATCGGAGCTTGGGCGCGCGCGCAAAAATTCAAAAAGTCCCAACCGCACCCGTTTCTTGGTTTTCATACCGCGGCCGCTATTCGCCCGCGGGAGTTGTTAACCAAACAAAATGAAAAAGCCGTTTCAAAAAGAAAACAAAAGCAAAAAGAAAGAAAAACCCCTTTCTATCCACGTCCGTACTTCGGGGCTTCCGTGGGATTTTTCCTTAGGGATACGCCAAGCCGCGCGGTACGGATCTGAGCTTATCACATTTGTGATACGCAGGGGGTTCCGAAAAATTAGCAGTCTCCCGACTGCTGATTCCATCATATCATGGATGATCGGGCGGCCTCTTTATCGTCATCTGGCCCGATCATCTTCCTAATCTACGTGGATGCATCCTGCATCCTCCATCGTCTCCTCCCATAGTATACATTCGATCGGGCGGCCCCTTCATCGTCAGCTGGCCCGATCGGTAAGTAAAAAGATATATATATATATATATATATACTTCTCTCTCTTTGCCTACGGTTTACCGGGCAGTTCTATTTGTGACGATATATATATATACAACGCGTATCGTCGCGCGAGCTTTAGATCCGGAAAAAAAGAAGAAAAAGAGGAGAAGGAGGAGGAGAGGACAGGGGAGAGGCAGACGAGGGTGATCAGAGGAAGTGATCTATGTCGGGGTTGAGAGGGGGCGGAATAGGTGGAAGAAAAGCGGCCATGGTCGCAGGAGTCGTCGGCGCATCTCCCTCATGGAAGTGATGCTGGACAAATGAGGGGTAAAGGAAAGCCCCCGGCACATGTGAGAGGACACGGGGCGCCAGATCCGCTACCGCTCGCACCACCCGCTTGCGCACCGATCGGGGCCCTGGACCCGTCATCACCACATGAGTCTCGGTGTAAGGCCGCCGCTCCCGCTTCTGCGCCGCGAAGACCAGGAACCGGTACATCACGTTTGGACGCTGCCCGGTCTCGTAGATGAGCGTCCCAGCTAATCGCGCCGCAATACACCCTTGGAAAGGGGGTGTCAGATATGGCTCTCACGCCGGATCAGGGCGCGGCGCCCCCACGATGACCTCGAGCCTGATGGTGGCGGGCTCCACCATGAAGTCCACCTCGGTCGGATGGACCGTCCGGCTCGGATGAACTACTAATGTCAATGACCGGGGCACCCCGGGGTGGCTGGAGGGAACGGAGAGGTCCCGCGAGGACGGGGGGTCTGGATATGGGATCCGGAAATCCCATTCGGCTTCCTCCTCCGGCTGCTGCTGCTGATGATGGCCCGGCTCCATCAAGATTGAGATCGGGCACACGCAGAATAGGCGGCGATGGCATGATAGTCTCCTTAACGAGCATCGCCGCACTCCCAGGCACAGGGTCAGGAATCCACGTACGCGCGGGCTGAATCACCTCCTCTTTGGCGTCTTCTTGGGGGCCTTCGGTGGCGCTGGTCGAGGATACGACGAGGGAGGACGCAACGGCCTTTCCTCCGGGAAGTCCTCCAATCTCTCCGCGCGCTGCGCAATGTAAACCGGGATGACGACCACGTTGTACGTTCTCCGCGGGGTCGTCGCCGTCCGCAATCGTGGTTGGATCTCCTCCTCCTCACTCGCGATCACTTGCGCAATGGAAAGGAGCTCAAGATGTATGAGCTCCAATAGTCCCGGATCGATTGTCTGGAGCGGGGCGAAGGGGTACAACGCCACCGTCCCTTCCTTCTCCGCTGGCTTGGGCCGCGCGATGACGTAGTAAACGACGAAGTGCTCCCCGATAGCGTGGTCTTCGTGATCCACGAAGAACCGGAACATCCCTAGCGCCACCGACTTGTACAACGCACGGTGCAACTCCCACGCGTCTTCGTCAGCGAAGGGCAGCGGCTCCACGTCAGTTAGCTCCACCAAATACTTCGAGAACTCGCGCATGGGGTAAGGGCCCTCCGTGAGCTGGTAGGGGAAGGTGGTGTAGGAGAAGAAAGGAGGCATTTAGTACGGGACAGGGGGAATAGCTTGGAGGTTGAGAGGAGCAGCGGGAGGGAGAAGCGCGGGGAGCTGCGGCACCAACGCAATCGGTCCGTCCTCTGGCCTACGCAGCAGCACTTCGTGGGTTGTGAATCGGTGTCCCCCCCGTCCTTGCACTCTGGCCACTGATCTAGCCGCTTCCACCGCGTATTCGCGCACAAAGCTGCACGCCGGCTCCCGATTCTGCTGCGGTCGGACCGTCAAGTCTCCGATGAAGGTGGCGACGTTGTGCACGAAGTTGGGTGCCACTTGGAGAGCACGGAACTCAATGAATACTCGGGTCGTCTCCCGGCCAGGCAACTGCGTCACGTCCACGTACACTCCCGCATATGTCAGCCGATCGCAGAGCAACGAGTACGCTGCCAAATCAGCAACCCCGGGCGCTGGCACGTTCACCTGTTGGATGTCGTACCGCAATTGCCTCTCCTCATTAAATCGATGCCGCAACAAGCGATCTACAAGTGGCGTCTGGAAGTGCTTGAGGGGCTCATGCTCCGGCTGGCGATGGTTCATCCTGCTCCCTGAAACTCTCAACACCAATGGACGAGGCAGATCGGGAAGAGGAGGAGGATGAAAAAGGAGAGGGTGATCTCGCAGGAGCGGGGGTTCGTAGGGGACCTAGTGATGGCTGAAAGGGCCGGAGCGCGGCAGCGTGCCGTGTCAGCGGTCGGGCCTGGGAGTTGTGACGGGGAATCAGCTTCACGGAGTGCTGTCCCTGTGCGCCAACTTTCGTGACCTCACAAATGCCTTTGTAGCCTGGGTGGATCTTGGAGGAGCGCGCAGATTTCCGTACCTGCACCAAGTCCCCAACTTTATAGCGGGGCAGTGGTCCCGCCGGCACGTGTCGATTCTCGTAGTCACGGATCTGCCGTTGATGTGTCCGATCTACGGCCTGCTGTCGACGGCGAGCTAACGGGGGATAGGCCCTAGCCATTAAGTCCATGTAGTGGCAGGCCTTGTCTATTTTCTGGGCCCGTGTTGCTCTAACTTTCGTACCTACTAAGGGGGACAATTGCACCCAAGGGACACTATTGGTTCTCGGTTGAAAGGGGGACACCCCAGTACTACCGTGTGGGGTAGCCCGATAAACGGCCAAAATGTGATCGACAATAACCGGCCAGGGTCGGGTGTCTTCCGCAGTGATATTCCGCCTAAGGGCCGTCTTAATCAGTCGGTTGGCATTCTCTACCAGGTCATTGGCTTGAGGCCAATGCCCTGGCGAGTAGATAATCTTAACATTCGCCCTGACTAGGTGACATTCTACTTCGCCTTGAAATTCCGACCCATTGTCCATGTGTACCTCTTCTACGTCTAGATACATGCACAAAAATCGATTTACGTACCAGGCTACTTCCTGCGAATTCCAGCTGGTCATAGGGTACACCTCGATCCATTTTGAGAAATGATCGACGGCCACTAAAAGAACATTGAGTTCTCCCTAATCGTCAGGCCCTCTCGGAACGTTGATATCCGTCGTATCGATGCTAACCCTTTGAAAGGGGCGCTCTACACGAGTGGGCACCATCGTCCGAGGCATCTGTATCGGCGCCTTGTCCGCCGCGCAGGCCGGGCAATTCTGAACGATGTATTTCACATCTTCCCGAATTCCCGATCAGTACCATCCATTCTTTTCGATGGCTTTTTCCGTGAACTTGACCGCGAAATGGACCGCATCCTCCTCATGAGCGGCTCGTGTCCAATCGAACCTAGCAAGAGGGTGTGGAACCGTCAACCAGCTAGACTCTCCGTCGTCATCGACCTTCCGTTTTTGTAACGTCGGCCCTTGCCAGCGATAGTCCTGCACCCGCTCCGTGAATCTCCGCCGTTCGGCTTTGGTAAGTTCTGACAACGAGTCGCCTGACAGTCTTCGTAGCAACTGGTCCATCCAGGTTTCTGCCCGGCGGGCACTTGGCGCAAATCCGTCGGTTGTTCTAGCGTCCAGATACCGCCTCTCGGTGGGGACTTGGTCCGTTCTACAGTTGGGACAGACCCACGTTTTTTCACTTCGGTACCTAACGCACTGTCCGTGAGATTTGACTGTATGACACTGACTACACTGTACCCATAAAAGAAAACTGGGCCCTCCCGGATGTGACCCTTCTTGGTTCGGGATCATAGGCAAGGTACAGAAGAAACAGGGACTTAGGTGTGTTTCAGAGGACGAGTTGGGGCTAGACGAGAGAGCGAAGGAGTGGGATGAGGGCAGAGAGATAGCATCGGCCATCTTCCACGAAACCTCCATTCCGGACTCACGCGTCGTCCTTACGCAGCACGTGTAGCTCCCCGTAGTGCGGTTTCGTCGCCGCGACTTTTGGCCTCCACGGAATGAGTCGCTCGTTGGCGGGACACTTGTTGGGCGGTAGAAGGCGCGTTAATCCATCGGCGTTACCATGCTGCCGCGTGGCACGGTGGCGGATGTCGAAGTCATAGTCTTGTAGACGCACCGCCCACCTGCCCAGCGTCCCCGTGTAGTCCGTGTTGTTGCGTAGGGACAGCAGCGGCTGATGATCCGTAACCAGCACGAATTTCTGGCCGTACAGATACGGTCGGAAATGTTGAATCCCCCACACCACCGCCAGGCATTCACCTTTGCACGCTTCGTAATTAGCCTACGCTTGGCTCAGCGTCTTGGACGCATACTCAATGACGTGCTCCCTTCCATCCTTGTCGTGCTGAGTCAGCACCACCGATATCGCCTGAGGCTGCCAGTCTGTGTACAGTGCGAACGGTCTTGTCGGGTCGGGGCGCGCCAACAGAGGAGCAGATGTCAAAGCCTCCTTCAACGCCTGAAACACCGCTTCGCATTCCGGCGTCCAGATCAGTTGTTCCTCTTTCTTCAGCAGGTTCGTGAGGGGCTTCACTATGCCGGCGAACCCCTTGATGAAGCGTCGGTAATAGGATGCCAGCCCTAGAAAAGCCCGAACCTGGGTGAGTGTGACCGGCGTCGGGGCGTCTTGAACTGCAGCCACCTTCCTTGGATCCGGTTTTAGTCCGTCGACCGTGACGATATACCCCAAGAATGAGATCTCCGACAAGAAGAAATCGCTTTTCTCCAAGGCCACTTTGAACCCCGCATCTTTCAGTGCATGCAAAACCCACTCAATGTGTTCCACGTGGTACTCGTGTGTTTTTGAAAAGACCAAAATATCATCCATGTACACAATCACGAAGAAATTGATCAGGGGCTGGGTCAGTCGGGTTTTGTTAACGAACTCAGCGAAGGCCATATTCATGGCCCGCTGAAACGTTGCAGGGGCGTTACAAATTTCCATGGGACACCGGACCCATTGCCACGTGCCCTCAAACAGGACAGAGGCGGTTTTGGGTCGGACTGCGACGTGGTGAAAAACGTGTTGGATATCGAACTTGGAAAAGACTCCAGCGGCCCCGATAGCATCTAACAAATCATCGATTCGCGGCAAGGGATACACATCTTTGGTAGTGATGGCGTTCAATTTCCGATAGTCGATACATACCCGAACCGAGCCATTTCRTTTTGGCACGAGGACCACGGGAAAAGACCATGGTCCCAGTGATGGTTCGACCCACCCCAACCGCTCGAATTCCCATACCCTTTCCAACGCCAGCTGCCTTTCTTTAAGGGAATATCGGTACGGTCGGCAATGTATCGGAGCGTGATCCTCGGTGGCAATCGCGTGTTGTATCAAAGGGGTTAGCCCTATTTCGTGGTCCTGAATACTGACGGCCTCAGGATAGGCCCATATAACCGCCAAGAGGAGGCGTTTGTATTCGTCCGGAACACGGGCTGGTAACTGAACTTCTACGGTTCCCCCAGGAAAGGAGACCGTCGTCGTAACCGTGGGGACCGCCGCGTTGGCATCGGGCGAGGCCCCAAACAAAGATTTGTCGGTTTTCGCCGAAAGGACCGTCGCAATAAGTTGGCTGTCCGCCGGACTCATCGGCTCGCTTTCCATGTCACTGTCACTGTCCAGTTCGGGTTCGGCCGAACCCCTGCGCCAGTTCCCTCGGTCCCCACTGATACTCCCTCGTTCGGGGTTGAAACAACACCCCCTCTTTCAGGAGTATCGCGGATTTTTCATTCGTGAGTAGGGGCCGTGGAGGTCGTAAAGATAAATCGCACAGCCCCCTCAACTCGGTAAATCTTTCAGGTAGGAGGTCCGTCCTGAGATACAAGGACGCAGGGGGTTCCGAAAGGTCAGCGATTCGGGACACCCTCACCAGGGGTTCCCCCTGCACCACGGAGGAGAACGCGTGCGACCAAGTGGACTCGCTCCGAACTATTTCCAGTGGTTCTCGCCACCAAGAATGGCGCCACCGATCCTGAACTCGGATCGGATATTGGTCGGGTACATCAGTCTTGTCAGTTTCCGTCGAGGGCTCATTTTCGTTTGGTGACAGACGTCGGATCATGTTGATTTGATGGGCTTTCGTGGTGAGGCGAGGCGCCGGCTGGGTGCGCATGCGCACCGCCAGTCTCATTAGTATCGTTTGGGGTTTGGGGTGGGCCGATGTAAGCACCACCTTACAACTGTCAAAGTGCATTCACGCTCCGACCGCCGCCTGCCACGGAATGCCTAGCACAACATCATACGCTTGTACATCCAGCACGATCACGTCACACAAACAATGCACCCGCCCCACCCGTATAGGCACGTTCGTTATTCACCCTTTACAATGAATACTATCTTCCGTAGCGGATATATACAGTTCATCCGGCCGGAGGGGCTGAACCTGTCCTTTCCCTTCCCAACTGTTTCGTCAATCTCCAAGAAATGGTGACCGTCGATGATCCCGAGTCTAGGATGGTGGCCGAGGGGTTTCCCCAGACCTCACAGTCACACTCTACGCTTTTCCAGGCTATAGGATAGGCCCGGAGGAATACCTCGGGTTTTTCCGAGGCGGAATCTACGGTCTGGATCATCCCTATCTGGTTGGCTTCGTGCACCTCTGAGGTCGAGGGCTGTGACTCCTCGTTAATGGGTGGGTCCCGTAGGACCGGCTTTTTGCCCTTTCGACTTTCCTCGAATCGGCGTCTGTTTTTGAGGCACCGTTCGATCAACTTTTCGTTAGCCGCTTCGGAAATGGTTAGCAGATATGGAATAGGGACGGGGATCCGAAGATCCAGAGCCTTCAAGGCATCCAATACGTCGATATGGCCATCCTTGTATTCAGGACCAGGTACCGCAAGATCCTCGAATCCTGGTCGCCACGGCCCGAGGTCGCTTTCCTCGGTAATCCGTTGGACGTGACGTATCACTCCGATGGTCCCCGGTTCGAACATCGCTGCCGCCATATACTCATCGGGTCCTATCTCAGTGGCCGCCGGGGTCACCATCTCCGTCGTTCCTGTGTCCATTACCGTGGCTACCCTCCCCTGTCCTGCAGCGGTGGGAGCAGCCAGCGGGATTTGGGATGGTCCGGTGGGCCTGCCCTGAGTTCGGGGTTTCGGACAATCTTTCGCAAGGTGGCCTGGCTGATTACAATTATAACAGCGTAGGGGTGGGACATCCCCGGCCACGGCCGGTCTTATCATAGGGGCTCCGGCAGCCATAGCCGCCTGTTGTCGTTGTGCGGTGGCTATGCATTGCCGTTGTAGACCTTGAACAAACTCCGTCAACGGGGCTACTACCGTAACTAGTTGGGTCGCGACTTCTTTCATGGATACTTCTTCCTCACCCCGGCCTCCTTGCGTTTGACAAGAGCGACGGGAGGCCGAAGCAGAGGAAGAAGCTTTCCGATCCGAGCCTTTTTTTACCGGACCCAACCCGAAGCGATCTTCGAACATTTGTGCCGTAGCGGAGTAGCTATTGCGTCGAATACCCGAAGGGACATCTTCGTCGGATTCTGAGTCCAGGCCCACATCGTAATTTTCTTTCCCATACTTAATTGCGTACTGAATTAGCTCCGTCAGGGTATGTTCTATAGGGTTGCATTTCTTGCGGATCTTTTTCCGCAGACGAGAATCTGACAGTCCTCTGACGAAATCAGTCCGTACCATTTCTCATCCACCCCGGAGCATTCGGCTAGGTAAGTAAAACGTTCAGCATATCTAGCCAAGGTCTCCCGAGGCTGCTATGTGTATTCCTTTATTAAACGGAGGCATTGACCTGGTGCGATGTGATCAAATCTATCGAGAAATTTCCTCTTGAAGGCTGCCCAATTAGTGAAGGGGTTTTGTCCGTACCACTCAAAAGTGGTTCCGGCTAACCTTCCGGGAATTCGTTCTCGGAGCAACTGGTCCGACCAGCCCTGGGCTTTCAAGGCAGCTAGCCAGGTGCGAGGATCGGTGTCATCTTCATAAAAAATGGGAACTTCGGAGGGAGGAGGTACAAAGTACAGGGGATGATTAGCCATCCCCGTGTGGTTGTTGCCATCGTTTTCACCCCCGATTCCGGGTTCCACCATCGTGGGAGGCGGGTTTCGAGCCCGACCTCTCGCTTGGTTCTGATTGCTATTCGCGGGCCTCCGTCGACGGGGAGCCAGCCTACTAAAAAATGTGAAAAATCTAATGAAAAGATCAAAAAGAAAAAGGAGAAACTTTAAAACAGGGTAATCATCCTAGGAAAACCTCGGAGCCGAAACGAATCAGCTCTGATACCAACCTCATGCCCCCTCGCGGCTTCCCGTACGGGGTCACCGATCAGAGTTCTAGGAGGGGCATGGCCGAGGATTTTTGGCCGTAAGGGTTGAGTTTCCCGGACGGAACAGGAGGCCCTCGTTTCGTGCCAGGGGTTTTCCCCGGAGTCGAACTGTCGTCGCGGAGTCCCGTGGGGGTCAGATCACTCCGAAACGATAAACTCAAAAAAAAAAAGGTTTCCGCAAAAACGAACTGCCTTCATGCATCGGGACGAAAAAAGGCATTGAGGGGAGAGGGCCATGACGGCGGAGGACAAAACTTCGACCGTCAGGGGTTTGGGGGATAGGTGGCGGGTTCGAAGCCTTCTGGCCTCATCATAGGCCTCACAAAGTGGCCGAACCCTCGGGTCTTTGCTGCGGAGGTGGGTGGTTCGAGGCCTTCAAGCCTCTGCGTTGGACTCACAGAGTCCGCGCGAAAGTTTCCGGGAGGGTAAAGCGGCGGGAGGACTCGCCGGCATCTGAATTCGAAATTGCGGGGGTAGCGCCCCCACACTACAGGAAAGCTCGGGGAAACGTGTCGCTCCCTCGTAACCCAGGACCAGCCGTCGCCAAGAACATGAGCCCCCTGGCGACACCAGTGACAATCAAACTGCGGCTGCCACGTCGCGTGAGCGGCCGACCAGGGCAACACCGTCAAACCCGTATAAGACAATATTAAAGTCGGGGAATCAAAACGATCAATCAAAACAAACCCGTTCCCCCTTATCTCACAAGCTCGAGGCGGGTCCTGCCAACACACTTGCTCCGTCCGCCTCAGCGCGCGCCGTACGTCCGCATCGCAATAGACGCTGTCGTCATCAGCGATGGGGAAGGTCGGTAGCGAGATGAGACGATCGGAGGTACGTGATGAACACGGGCAAGGTCCCACGTTCCCGGTCATCCGAACCAACACCGAATCCATACAACATTCGTCGCAACTCCTCTCTCTTTAAGGTGGGTGAGGGAAGATGACAAAGTCTAAGCTCTCTCCCCTCGTGGGGGTGTCGACCGTCCGCACGGACGCAAGCGGTTGACGTCACCGGTACGGGGGCGAGAA
>BFEA01000205.1:1061009-1084794 GCA_003427395.1 Chara braunii | reverse complement strand
AGAGAGAGAGAGAGAGAGAGAGAGAGAGAGAGAGAGAGAGAGAGAGGGTGAGTTGCACCGAGACCGCGCGAGAGCACAGAAAAGGCCGCAGAGGGGAGGGGAACAAACGGATCAACACACTCATACTCCTAAGCAGACGGTCCCCCAGTTCAGCTTCCCCATCCCCGCATGCAATCAACAACTCTTGACAGAACATCTAATCATCCATGAACCTTCGACATCACTCGTTCGCACAACCAGCTCCCATTACTCGGGGCTTCACACACACGACATGCATGGACAAAGCAGCAATGGGGATAAAAGCGAGTCCTTCCTGTACACAAAAATTTCAATTAGCTGCGGCCCCCAGGCGCAACCTTCAAAACTTCCCAAGACCACCGACCACCATAGCCACAAGGCCCTGGCGCGGCCGGCGTCCAATCTCCACCACTGCTCAGTCCCTCCGACTGCTTAGCCCCGAGACTACCGCGGGGCCCACCCCACGTCGTCACTCCGCCCGTCCTTGGGCTTGTCCAGCCTGTTCGGCGCCGCGGACTCTCGTGCATAGCTCGCGCAGCATTGCAGCCGAGATCAAAGAGAGGGAGAGGAGAGGGTTGCGCAAATTTATAGCGCGGGAGGCGGCAGGTTAACAACGCGAGGTGCGGGCAGCGCAGGGTGTAGATGAGCAGGACAGAAGAGAGAGGGTTCGACCCGCGGGATTGCATGGCTACATGATTGGGGTGTTCGTCCAAGTGGTGCGCGGTTTCCCGCTTTCCACATTGATCCGAGCATCCCAACTACGCAGCCAATCACTTCGCGGAGGAAGAGGGGGTAAGGATCAAGCTGGGCATAGGGGAAGACGAAGAGTCCTGCATGGGGAAAATGCGCGCGGCAAGAAGGGAAGATGGCGCGAGGATGCAAAGCAAGAAACGGGGATGCGAGACGCGCGCAGAAATCGGAGTTTGGGTGCACGCGCAAAAATTCAAAAAGTCCCAACCGCACCCGTTTCTTGGTTTTCATACCGCGGCCTCTATTCGCCCGCGGGATTTATTAACCAAACAAAATAAAAAAACCGTTTCAAAAAGAAAACAAAAGCAAAAAGAAAGAAAAACCCCTTTCTATCCGCGTCCGTACTTCGGGGCTTCCGTGGGATTTTTCCTCAGGGATACGGCAAGCCGCGCAGTACGGATCTGAGCTTATCACAGTGCAGCCAGCAACAGCCACCGGGGGAAGAGGGGGGATAAATAGTAATCCATCCGCTGATGTCGTGCTCCTCGCTGCTTGCCAATTGATAGGAGGGGGGGGTAAATAGCCGGCGTGACACTTCAACAGCAACGTGCCACACAACTAGCGCTTACCCACAAATGACTGTATTATTGACAGAACCTCACTTGAACAAAGAGGAATAGCCCTGCCCTGGTGTAAGTTCTGCAAATCAGCATTCCCATCTAAACTAATTCCGAAAACTATAGAACATATTTTTCTGCGATGTCCATGATCTATATGACCATGGCACTAGTGGGACAGGATTTGGAATCATGCAGGAACATCCCTCCCCTGGCCATGGAACTAGAAAGCGCTTCTCCTCGAGTCCTGAAACCCAATTCAAGTGGATAACTTCACATCCAATCTATTCACAATTGGAAGAAGAGCAGTCATCTGGGCATTATGGACTCGTAGATGTACTTACGAGATGAAAAGTGTTCGTCTAGATGATCCAAAATTTACAGAAACCATCAAACATCAAATCCAAGTAGAAATTACTACCAGATGGGAGTCCCTAAAGGAGAAACTCAAATTTCTGAATTCAGTAAAGGATATTAAGCATCACATCCAAACATTCAATCAAAACTGGCTTGTAGGGGACCAAGGAGGAAAGTTGGGGCAAGTGAAATGGGAAGAAATACAAGGCAGCGATCAGGATGGGTTTCCAAGGAATTATCGTTTAATCTTCAATGATTGGAGTAACATTGACCCCATCTTTCCAATGAGACCACTACCAGAGTTTCCAAATCTTTTTCCTCCTGCAGGTCTGGCCTTGGTTCCCAGATCATGGTATACGCCTGACTCAGAATAAATACTAATGTTCATGCCAGTATTCTCCTTGACAGGCAGGCTATCAGGTTTACCTCTCAATCAAGTAGGCTGCAAGTGTTAGGTGGCCACGCATATACAACGCCCGTTCAGGGTGAAAAGGCACAAAAGTCAATCTCTTTCTATCCTGATACTCAAGGTCTTATGAACAGAAGGGACGCTGGGTCCGTTTCCCAACACGAGTAGTACGTTGTCTTTTAAGTGTTAAGATGTCAAGGGACACTGAACCCGGTGCAGCTCCCTACCAATGGAACGGAGACGCTCCCCAGGTGTTAGTGGTGTCTGCTCTTATCAGCATCACTAACCCTGAAGGTTTAAAAAAAAAAAAAAAAAAAAAAAAAAGGTTACCATGGGATGGCTGGATCAAGAGGGGAGCCTGGGGGCTACCATGTTCTTTTGGCACAGTATTTCAAAAATTGGAGTGTCACAGAGGAATTTCCCATCATGAAGCTACGTGGAAACGTCCTCCCAAAGTTTTCCAGGCCACTCCGTACGGCCTATGAGGTCTTAAAAAAACCCTCGGCGCCATTTCCGCACGCTTGTGGGGTCCAGACCTTAGCCTACATTCACTGAAGACTCCCCTGCATTCACTGAAAGCCCAAGTTCTCCTTTGTGCTCCGTGATCTGGCACTGATTTTGGGGTTTTTAACTTGAGATTACGTGCGATGGTGTCCTTTACCTAGAATTCCCTTGAAGACAGTTCAATGCATCAGGCCACAATTCTGGCCTTGGTGGAAATGGAGAGCAGGAATTGCCCGTGCAGCATGACACTTTTCCCGTATGAGTCCCGGAAGGACCGGTAGGTGGACCCCCGCAAATTCTTACGGGATTCCTTGAAAAACCAGCGGTGGAGCACAACCCTTAGTATTAGCCACAACTTTAGGGGGTCGAGGCAAATCCGGACAGGAAGCCCCCTAAGTGGGCCTGACAAGGACTACTCGCGTCGATCTTTCACCCGTCTGGTCTAAGAGTACGGAAGTAAATGCACGTACGTGGGCCATGGCGACTAACACGACTGTTTCTGGGGTATGGACTAACACGGGCAGGATGTGGATGCAATTCGGTCCATTGCAATGTTCGAGTAGTTGATCGAGCTGCGGTTTGGTGGGGGGTGGGTTGGGTGGTCGAACTAGTTGGCTCTGCGTTCTCCAGGCAGCAGTTCAGGAACCTTACGCACGTTGGTGAGTCGGTAAGTCGTGACACCGTTTGGCTATGGAAAACTTTTGTAGCCTGACAGATAGAGGAGGCCTGAGATTATCCGTATGGTAGATAGGTGGATGGGTAGATATATTGTGTATATATATATATATATATATATATATACCGGGCAGTTCTCTTTGTGACGATATATATATATATATACTTTGTCACAACCCCTTGTTTGTTGTCCTCTTCTCTCCCTCTGCCTAGGTTTACCAGGTAGTTCTCTATCATGATATGCCCCCCCTCTTCCTTTCTCCCTCCTCCTCCCAGCATCGTTCTCCGCCTCTCCTCCTCCCGAGAGAGAGAGAGAGAGAGAGAGAGAGAGAGAGAGAGAGAGAGAGAGAGAGAGAGAGAGAGAGAGAGAGAGAGAGAGAGAGAGACATCTTTAACCCATCACACTCCTTCCCTCCTAGCACCTTTTCCTCCTCTGTCTTCGTGTTTGTCATTGTTGCCACTTGGCACTTTTTTTGTCTCTCATTACTCGCTGCTACTACCATTAACGGTACTACTGCTACTACTACTAGTACTACTACTACTACTAACACTATTACTCTTACCAGAACTATTACTACTACTACAAGTCGGCCTGCTGCAGGCTACTCCTTGCAAGGGGCCTCTATCTACCCTGGCCTATAGCCAGGGCTATTTGGCTATTTGTCTGTTCGGCCCATGGAACCAGGCCGTTGCCAAGGTTTGAACCTGGGAAGCTGCTTCCCATGCGTGTGTGTGACCACTGCCTGGAATTTGCCACTATAGTGATGTCATTTTAGCCGGTCTATCTTTAATGGTATGGAACCACTTTACTGGTCGCAACTCTTCTTTGCTTATATTTAGGTGCCCCATCCATCGGTCTTCTATTATGTCCTTTATATTAACCTTGGGCCGAAGCATCCTGTAAGTGAACTTGACTGACAGTGTATGAAGCATTCTTGTGTGAGAGCATCCTTTGGCAGCCGAAGATGACCAAGACCAACAAGTCGGATCTAGGGGAAGGTGGGAAATGGGAGTGTTTGGTTTATAAGCCAGCCATTTTTCTTGGATTGTTAGGACCCTGATCCTATATAGACTATATTTTTTGAACCCTCCTGTTTGCTGTTGTGGTCTTGTTCTCAGGTAATCATCCTCTCCCAGGTCAAATAAGGACAACCAAATGTCTCCTGTAGTTCGGACTTCTTCCACCTTTCCCACTAATCCTGGTTGGTCTGATAAGGACACCCAATCACTTGGAATTAGCGTGGGCCCTTTTCTCAGGATTTTGACCCATTCCAGTGGGACTATATCAATTATTTGTTTCAGGGCTTCTTTCTGATTGTGGCAGTATCTTAGTCTTTCATGAAGGATCGACTCATCAATCCAGTCTCCGCCCTCGGTATTCCGGATGTCCCTAATGCGTGTAATTCCTCTTTTTATCCACCTTTTCCCCTTAGTCTTTCATGAAGGATCGACTCATCAATCTGGTCTCTGCCCTCGGTATTCCAGATGTCCCTAATGCGTGTAATTCTTTTTTTTATCCACCTTTTCCAAGGTGAATCAGAACAGTTTAGGGTATAGCCTTGGGACTCTCTGATGAGTGTGCTGTTGAATAGTGGTTGTTGGGAAACCTCTTCCCATCTTCTATGTGCCGTCTTATCTGGGAGTGGCAGTTTCCTCCATGTCTTCAGCAGATCAATCCAAAACGGATCTTTAGTTAGGTCCGCCTTAGCGTCTTGACGATCTGAGGGTGCCGGATTTTGGGGAGCAGTTGAAGTGCCCCTCGGGAGTGACCAGAATCTGTTTTTCAGCCACATGAGGGGGTCAACTAATTCAGAGGTGGGGAGGGCTAGTCTTCTAATTTGTTCACAAGCCATCATGCTCCAAGGGGCCTGGGGATTGAATAACAGGCGCTTAAGCCATTGTATGGACAAGGTCATCGCTTGGGTGTTGGGATCAATAACACCTAGGCTCCCTTTAGATTTAGGTTGGATAATAGTTAACCATGTCACCCTACTAATGACATTTCCACATTCATGATTCCGACGCCAAAGGAAGACTGCTAACTATCTTTGTAATACTTTTATAGTGACTTTATCCAGAGCCCAGATTGCAGATTTATACCAAATTGAGGCCAGAACCACATTGTTAATAGCTAGTGTTCTTTTGAGTAATGAAGTGTGTTTGTCCTTTCATAATTCTAGTTTTGAATGTGCCCGTTGTATGATCGTGGCATTATTGGAAGCAGGTTTGCCTAGCGCTGAAAGGAAAATCCCTAGGACCCTAATTGGAATTTCAAGAGGGAGTCATTTGATCATTGGCCTCTCTGGTGGCCTTCCTCCTTGATAGTGGATCCACCAGCCAAGTGTTTTGTTCCCCCAATTAACCCTCATATCCAAAAGTTTGCAAAATTCGCCATGATTTGTTGAATTGCCTTAAAATTTTCTTGTGAAGCATTAACCATCAAGGAGAGATCGTCAGCGAAAAGAGAGCAAACCGGTATGGCTTCCTCTGGTATGGAAGCCACTTGTATGCGTCGTATGTCCTTATGTTGGCGGAGGTTAGCCGCCAGAGCTTCCATAATGATTACAAAAAGGAATGAGGCGATTGAATCCCCTTGCCTTACTGATCTCTGCAATGATATAGGGGGAGCCACATTACCATTGACTATGACCCTCGTTGTAGCGTTCTCATGTAGGATCTTAATCCATCTCCTGAAGTTCGGTCCGAAATTAAATTTGTCTAGGCATTTATCTAAAAAAAATAACAATCCACATAATCATATGCCTTCTCGAAGTCTATAAAAATGAAGGCAGCATTATGCTTAGATTGACGCGAGTGTTTAATTGACTCATTAATTAATAAAATATTATCCTGAATATTTCTTCCTTGAATAAAACATGTTTGGGATGGATGAATTATAGCCCGCGGACGTGTGGAAAGTTTTTATGGCGGTGGAGTCATTTTTCTCTTGCCCATTCCCGACGGCTACGGTTTATGCTGACAGATGCTTTCCAGGCACAAAGCTACTGCGGGCCTGTGGGGTCCAGCCCTAAATTTGGGAGGCACTGTCAGAGTGGAGTTTGTAGCCAACCTTGGTGAGTACTCAACCAGGGGGTTCTTGGTAACTGTACCGATGTGGCCAGTCCATGTCCATTCAATCTTCTCTGGGTCGACAGTCCATTCATGGGGCGATGTAACTCCTGTGGTGACTATATACGAGGCTAGCCCTTGCTGATCTTTAGTTATTGTTATTGACACCTCCTTCCATTGTGTATTTTGAAGTAGGTGGGTAGTACCTACTAGAGGTTCCAATTTTTGGTTTACGATGGTCCAATTTGTGGCGTTGACCGTACCGTTTTCGAGTATCTCTTCTACTCTGTAGATAGTGGCAGGTAGTCTTCTGTCTCTGATCCATTGTAATGGCTGGAAAGATGGGGTGGGGGACCTAAAAGTGTCCAACCATTTGGTGGGGATAGCGTTTTGAATTTCCAACAGGTGCAGTTCCACTTTCCGCAGATGTGGGAGTTGAGTGCGGATGGTATTTATTGTTTTCCAATCTGCAGTTTTGTGTCCCATACATGTTTTACCAGCCATATGCCTTTTTGCATCCATTTTCTGTCGAAGTTACCGGTGCTTTTACGCACCGAGAAGGTTGATCCTTCAGCATTGAGTATGTTGGGATTCTCGAATAATCGAGTATTGAGAATCTCGTCCTTGGAAGTGGGTTCTTCAAGGGTGAAGGGAAGCATTCTGCTCCACTCCCTTAGAATGGGTTTCCAAGTGCCCAAGATGTCCTGGGTTACAAATGGGTGCATCAGCAAAGCATGCCATACTGCAGCCAGGTCAGAGAATTCTCAGTGTCTTGCTAGGGTGTATTGGGCAAGAGTAACCCATGATTGGTTCTCTCTGTTGGTCAAGGCCCTAACAGGCCATTTGTCTAGAAGTGTCCGGGTTTGAATTTCTGGGTCTAGTATGCCCAAGCCTCCTTCTCTTTTCTTCGTTGTTATGTTCTTCCATGAGACTTTACTGATAACTGATTGGATCTCTAAGTCCCCCTTCCATAAGAAGCGGGTAGCCAGTCTTCCTATGGATGCATCCGTTGTGGAAGTAAGTCCTAGTATGGAGAGGATATACCAGATAGTGGAAAAAATGGTTGCATTGATCACCATCGCCCTCCCCATGAGGGGAAGGAATTTGGTTTTAGACCATCTGACACAGGCATCTCTTACCCTTTCTTCGACCAATCCTGCCTAGGAATGACTGCAATCGTAGAATGATACTTGTATGCCTAGGTATCTTTCTGCTTCTGTGGGTGATCTAACTGACGCCCCTAGATCCAATACCAAGGGGGAACTGTCTGGGGTCAGGGCAACCGTTTTTTGCCAACTAACTCTTATTTCGGATGCCTGCTCATAAGTGATCAAACATTCTTTGAGGGCGGATAGTGAGGCAACCGAGTTTCTGTAAAGTCATCGGCAAGTGCAGAGATGGTGATATTGATAGATGGTGACAAGTTTAGGCCAATGTATTGATTGTCATTATGAACCATATTGAGCAGGACTTCGGCTTGGATGACAAAGAAGAGGCAAGGGGACAACCTTGTCTTAGGGATCTAGTCACCTTGAATGGGGCTGACGGGAAACCATTTATCAAGATTCGTCCTGAGGAAGCACTGTATAGAGTTTTCACCATTCGCCTGAATCTGGGACCAAAGCCTTTTCTTTTTATGACAGCTTGGACAAAGTCCCAGTTGACTCTGCCATAAGCCTTTTGAAAATCTATCAAGATAATGGCTTTATCCAGGTTATTGGTGTTGATTACGTCAATAGCCTGGGAGATGGTCATAACATTATCAAGGATTTGCCTTCCTGGAACAAATCATGTCTTGTCCGGGTGTACCAGTTTGGTCAGTAGAGAGGAGATTCTTCTTGTCAGAACTTTGGCCAAGATCTTGCCTGAGACATTTAAAAGAGATATTGGTCTATAGTTCCTCACATTCTTCTTGTCTCCTTTCTTATATAGAAGAGTAATGATTCCTTCTGTTGTTTGAGGCCCCAATGAGCCTTCTTGGAGAATACCATTGAAGACTCTCAGGAGATCCGGGGCTAGGAGGTCCCAAAAAAGAAGGTAAGATTCTACATGGAAACCATCGGGTCCTGGGTATTTTCCTTTGGCCACACTTTTGATACTGTCCATAAGTTCCTGGAGGGAGATGGGTTGTTCGATCCGTTCTTTTTCTTCCTCGGAGAGAGTTCTGTGTGATGAGTCCCGGAGGATTCTTTCTAAGTGGGGTGCTATTATTGGCTTGTTTTCAGCCTTCTCAATAATTAGTAGATCTTTGTACAAGGTTCTGAAGCAATCACAAATCTGTTGAGATTGTTTAGCAGGAGGTTGAGACGGGTCGTATCGATGAGAGACTTCATGGATAATGGAGGTATAACTACTGTTCTTATTAAGGGCGAATGTAGTCTTGTTCAGTTTGTCCGTGAGAAGTATCTTATCAATAGCTTTGTGTTTGTCCCGTAGGCTACATTTCTCAATTTGTAGGTTCTTCCATTCATGTAACCATGTAGTTCTTCTATGTCTCCAGACTTCTTCTTGGAAGTAGGAGTCTTTGGGGATATTATCAGCTTTCTCAATCTGTCTTTTGAGTTTTATCTCTGCAAATTTCCTGTTGACTGCCTCCACTCGAGATATTAGATTTAGTTGCCCTGAGATAAGTCGGAGGCCTCTATCTAACCACTCTCCTTCCTCAGGGAAGAGGTCAGCAGAGTTTCTTCAGTCTTCCCACGTGTCCCAAACAAACGGCACTATACCTGGATCTTCTAGAACGTGCGTGCTGAGTCTGAATACCCTCGTCCATGGACTATTTGGTGCCCAAGGGAAAATTCGATTTTTTCCGGCTTGTAATCAGACAATGGGTGTGTGCATATTTCTACCCCTGAGACGTGTTGAAGGGCTTCTTGGCATGTGAATATGATATACAATCTGCGGTTAGTGCAGGTTTGGTCTTGATTGGGCTTAGTTGAAAACCAAGTGTAGATGATCTCATCTTAGTGTTCCAAACGGTATGGGTCCAATAGACCGTTATCTGCCAGGAAGTCTGAGAGTGCAGCTTGTTCAGCCGGATGAGAGAGAGGGGAGGAAGAGTCTAGGGATTCGTTAGGGACTGTATTCCAATCCCCCCCTACTACCATGTAGTCTACCTGTGGGAGCACGTTTGGGAGTGCTTGAAGAAAGGGGATCTTTGAAGAGTGGTTTGCTGGCACATACACAGACATGAAAGCCCAGAGTTTGTTGTTGAGGAGTAGAGTCACCCAGGCCCAGTGGCCATTCAGATCCACATTAAACTCTCTGATACAAACCTCAAGTATGAGGTGGATCAAGATCCCTGTGCCGCCCCTGGTGTCCTGAGCAGGGGCCCAGAACTGTGGGCCGACCCGCCATCTAGGCATGTTGGAGAGTCTTGCTTCATCGAGTTTAGATTCTTGGATCAATGCAATGGATACCCTGTTCGAGTGCAGCTAGGATTTTAGGCGAGACCTTTTGTATTTGCCATTCCTATCTACAAGACCCCTGATGTTCCACAAGGCAGCTACAAGTTTACTGTTCATTCATGGCGCCCATGTGAGCCCCTGAGAGCGCCCATGTGAGCCCCTGAGAGCAGTGAGAGGATGGGCGTGGCTGAGGCTAGTGTGCTGCTGCCCGGATGGAGTTGTTGAGACGGGTCCCAAGGGGCTTTCATAGCGTCGTTGAGGAATCTCAAGAATATAGATTTCTCCTTGGCAAAGGCATCATTGAGCTCTATTACAATTTTGCCATTGATTCCATCACCTAGGGTGACATAGTTTTTCTCCTTGTGACTGCCTTTCTTGAACCAAGTCAGGGGTGCCCAATACAAGCCCTTGTTGGCTACCTGAGGCTCAATCCCGGGTATTTGAGATGCAGCTAAAACAAGCCATGGATCCTGTATGTCATACCCGAGTCCCCTTGTTTGTTAACAGAGCCAATTGGTGCTCCAGGGACTGGTCTGACATAGAACTTTTTGTCCAACAGTTGAGCTGCCGCATTTGTGAAGTTTGGAAGATCTGGAGCGGTGGGACTCGTGGTTGATGGAAGGCGGTCTTCCCCCTGCTGCAAAGGTTGCATCAGGAGGGCGGGGCCTTGGTTGCAGTGTTTGAAGACAAGGGGAACCACCACATTTGTTGTTCCTGTAGTCGTGGGATCCACTTCTCTCGCTTGTTCGCTCATTCTCTTCTTTTTTGCCCTCAACCTTTTCTGTGATTGAGAGGTAGGATCTGGGGAAAAGCCATCAGGTGGAGGGGGAGCTTGGGAGGTGTTAGTGCCTTGTCCTAGGAGGCCTGCTTCTGGGGCAGCGTCCACTAATGATATGCCTCCTAGGAGGCTGGACCGCAGAGCTGAGCCACTGTGTGAAGCCAATTGGTGGCCTGCACGGTTGTGCTCGTCTCCTTTGGGGGGTCTGTTCTCTAACCTGAGAAGCTGTTGATTCTCATATATTGATGAAGGGCCTCCACTGTTCCAAGTACCTGGTCTGTAGTGCCCTACCGGGTATGGGGGAGGACGGGTGTCATTTTCTTGCCTTTTCTGATCTCCCTTACCTTTGGTACCCCAAGTGTTCCCTCTAGGGGAGGGCGCTTGAGATTTGGGCTGCATCCCGTTGATCCGCTGGTACTTTGTTGCGGTTCCTAGAAAAGGAGTGCGTTGCAGTTCCTTTTCCTTGAACTGGAAGTTCTCCCAGGTATTCCGCTTGGTGGGGGGTTCCGGTTGGGATTTGGTGCGAGATGTAGGGGATGATTGCTGGTTGGTCGAGGGAGCCATGTCCCAACGGTTTGCAGCTTGCTCCCGTCTTTGTCTATTCCCTACCTGTAGTTTGCATTCCTCTGCTTCGTGTCCCCATCTGTCACAGCGTGGGCACAATACACACTCTTCTTGGGGGTGTCTGTAGTGAAAGCAATTTGTGCACCACGGGGTATCGCTGTCCACCAGGTCTGCAGTGAGATATTATGTTCCCGTCCACATTTTCATATTGGATCAGAATCTCTCCGTTGCGCTCGGGTGAAGAGCAAATTTCAGGTTGGCTAATTTGGGGTTATCTAGTTGTTTGATGGGTTCGAATTTCTTGATTACCTCGCCCAAGACCAATTCAATACCTGTCCGGATGAAGACAGATGCCACAATAGGGAACCTCATAGCCATGATCCAGTAGTTGTTTCTCTTTTCCTCTTCTCTTTTCTGTTGCCATTCGTTCTTAGGAAGCCATTGTCTGAAGAGAACGAAATTTTTCTTGTTGTTTTCAAAGAATTCCATCTTTTCTTTCTTGATCAGCCATTCAAAGACTTTGGGATCTTCAAGTTTGGCAACATACGAGAGTGAGACCATGCCTTCGAAGTGCACCAGGCCGTGATGGGTTTCCAGCCTGTCGTTTGACAGCAGCGAGTTTTCCACGTGTCTAATCAAGTCAGTCTTTTTGTCCTGCGACCAGTTCTTTGTTTCACCCTGGAAAATCACGGCAACTGAGAGCCTTTTCAATAATTCATCACCAATTTTCTGAGTGTTTGGGTTAGGGTGTATCAAGATGCAGTCTTCTTCCTCGTCAAAATGAGCCTCGACGAACTCTGACACGTCCTGAGATTGATGATCCAAAAACCAACCTTTCATGATGTTAGCCAGGTGTTGGATTTCATACTGGGGGATGTGTTGTTGTGAAGAAGATGATTCCTTGTTTTGGTTTGCCCTCGGCTGTTCCATTCTGTTGGGATCCGAGCTTCACCGGTGTCTAAATAAGGAGGCATCAGGGAAGGGGGTGTGAGGGGAAGGGGGGTGGTGGATCGGAGGGAGCGAGGGGGGGAAGGGAGGAGGAGGGGTTGGCCTTAGGGGGCAGCGGGGGTGGCGGGGGGGGATTTGTCTTACTGGTCGAGTGAGGTAGGGTTAAGGGGGAGAGGGTAATGAGGGTAATAATCTCAATGAGAATATAGTAATATGAATAACCGAAATAAATTAATAGTGAATAAAATGATATGTAGTATCAATGAATATTAATTGCAATAATGATATTGTTAATTAAATTGAAGGTAAAAAATCTCATTATAAGTAACAACAAGATTAGGAGTGATAGTGATACTTATCAATAATAACAATCGTGGAAATGGGTCGAAACAGGATAGGTGACGAGGAAGCGAGGGAGGGAGGAGGACTAAGGGGTTGTGGTCGAAGGGAATGGTAGGTCGGCGGGGGCCTGAGGGGAGGAGGAGTAAAGGGCTGGTGTGCGGAGGGAGCGGCCGATAGGGGAGGAGGTCCAATACTGCGGGCGGTTGGGATGGGGTGGGTGGCGGAATGAACCGGTGAACGGAGCCGAGGTGAGGCGAGGTAGGGGGAGTAGGGGAAGGTCCAGGAGGTGAGGGGTGATTGGCACGGGGTAGGCGAGAGGGGTGGAGGGAGATTGGGGATGTCCGAGTATGGGATGGGGGGGAGTTGTGACGAGGCTTGGGTGGGCGGGGGGCGGAGCCGTCCGAGCGTAAGGTGGGGAGGATCAGTGAGGAGGTGTGAGAAGGTGGCGGGGGCGGGATCGGGGAGGAATAGTGGCCAGGCCCGAGTAGCCGCAGGGGAGAGAGGGTTAATAGGTGAAGTCGATGGGGGAGAGTAGGTGGATGGCGGGCATCTCAGGCGGAGTAAGCAGAGGAATAGTGGGGGCAGGCTGATCAGAGGAGTATAGGAAGGAGTGTCCAACCTGACATGGGGGGCCGGGAAAGCGGGGGATGATGTTGGGTGAAGTCCGAATGGGCATAGGGGAGAAGGTGTGGTGGGGGCGATGTGATCCGGAGGGACAGTGTAGTCAGGCCAGCAGGGTAGGGTAGGAGGTTAGACGAGTGAGAGCGGGGGTAGCTCCGTTGCTGGAGGTCGATGGGGTCGAGGTAGGTGGAGCGAAAGAGGGAGCGGGAGGGGGCGCGACTTCACTGGGTCTGGGTATGCGACGGGAGCGGGATCGACGGGGGAGTTGCGGCGAGTTCACGGAGGGGCAGGGCGACGCGATCCAGAAAGGCAAGGAAGAGGTGTGGGTTGGGCGGATGATGGCCGGACGGGTGTTGAAATCGGGACGACGGGGTGGGGTAGGTGGCGCGGTAAACGAAGTCGGGGGCAGAGTGGCTGGTGAAGGTCGGCGGGGTCGGGGGGGTGAAGTGGGGGGAAGGGGGGGGGGGGGGGGGGGGGGGGGGGGGGGGGGGGGGGGGGGGGGGGGGGGGGGGGGGAAGGGGGGGGGGGGGGGGGAAAGGGAGGGGGGGGGACGGGGAAGGGGGGGCAGGATCGTGGGGGAAAGAGAAGAATTCAGGGAAGAAAGAACGGGGCGATGCGACTGATCTTGCTGGGAGTAGGTATAGTCTGTTAGTGGGTGAACGAGGTCTGGAGATGGGATAAGGTCGGGGTGGCGGGAGGGGTTAGGCGGAGTGTGGAGTATGGGATAGGGAAGGTTCAAAAACTGAAGATTTACAGGGTCGAGGAAAGTGGAATGGCGGGAGCTGGGTCGAACCTTGGCGTCGCGGGCTAGGGGATGGGGAGGGTGCGGGATTTGGGTAGGCGGCGGGGACAGGAGCGGGGGGGAGGGCGACGAATTCAGGGTATTGGGGGAGGGCGACGTGATCTGAATAGGCGATGTGGTAGGCGAAGTCGGGCCGGGGGCAGCATAGACGGGCTCGGGGGACGGATTCAGGGAAGAAGGGGTGGGGCGGCACGATCTAGATAGGCGGAGGGGAGGTGTGGACCGGGCGGATGATGGGCGGAAGGGTGCTGAGGTCGGGACAACGGGGTGGGGTAGGCGGTATGGTAAGCAAAAACGAGGGCAGACTAACTGGTGGAGGTCGACGGGGTCGGTGCGGGTGAAGTGGAGGGAAGTGGGGGGAAGGGGGAGTGGGAGGTTGGGGACTGGGAGGGCGGGGACGGGATCAGGGGGGAAGGGAGACGAATTCAGGGAAGAAAGGAAGGGGTGGTGCGACTAAACCTGCTAGGAATAGGTATAGACTGCAAGTGGGCGAATGAGGTTGCAGTAGGCAGGGGGGGGGGCAAGGGGGGGTAGGTTCAGATGGGTGAGGTGGATGAGGTGTAGGGGATGGGGAGTGTGGGGTGGGTGGTAAGGGTGGTTGCAACGGGAACCGTTTTCGCTGGGAGATGTGGTCAGGATGGGAAGCGGTCGGGGATGTGGTTGGGGCTGGGGATCGAGTGGGCAGGTGGTTGTATCAGGGCTAGGCGTGTGGGCGGGGGCGGAGAGACGGTGTGGTCGGGTCAGTGAGGCAGGAGGTGGCAAGGGAGTGGGGGGAGGAGATCACAAAAGGGAGTTTGTATTGGGAGGAGGAGGAGCAGAGGGAAAGGGGTACGGCCTCGGATGTGAGAGGAGGAAGGGAGGGAGTGAAAAAGACGAGACTTTTACTATAGGGACTTACGTAGATGGAACATCGCATAGTGCGCCATTTGTAGCGAAAGGGTGGGCGAGGTATGGTCTGAGGCTACCGGGACGGGTTAGAATGATGGATCGATCGAGTGTCCTTTCGGCATATTCGGTAATGCCAATGCTTGACGTACTCCTGTGAGTGAAGTGAAGACGGAATTAGAGAGAGAAAAGAAAAGCAAGAAAAGAAAAAAGAAGGATATCGGGAATTTCTAAATGAGGGAAAATTTAGGTTTCACGTAGGAGCGTGTCTTTTCCTAGGTTTAGTAAACTGAGAAGGTAGTAGGTGGGTCCGGGAGAGAAAAGGTAAGAAGAAGCTGACCTTGGGGGAGACAGGCGAGCATAGGGCATGGACACACCAGAGGAGACCTGTAGAAGATCGAGGTGTCTGAGTTGAGATGACGTCGCACTAGGAGGATCATGATGGTGAATGCATAAAATTCCTCACCGCTTAACTCATACATCGCTGTAGCGGGGCGTTTCGTGAACGCCGCGTTGGTAGGTCTCGTGAGTTCTGAGTAAGTATGGGTATGGCTAGCCAAGCGAGCTCGGGGGAAGGGGTCTCCGGTACATAGGTGGATCCTCCGTGGAAGTGGGACCTCACAGAGTAGTGATCCACCTGTGTCCTCTCCACCACGTCGCACGGTGGGTGGAGTGGATAGCTATGGAGAAAGGCGTGTAAGGCAAGCCGCGTGTCGACGCAGGTGCACAAGTCGTCGCTGAAGCGCGCGCCCCTTCCGAGTCCTTCCCTCCCGCCCTAAATTTGGGAAAGAGAAAAAAAATGTAAAAACCCAGGGGAGCCCACAATTCTTCCAAGAACTGCAGTGGAGCACAACCCTAATATGGGCCTCGTTAGACCCTCCTTGGAAAATCCTTAGGAATTAGGATGGAGTCCTTGGAAAAAATTTCGGTTTTCGGCGTCGTCGTTACACCACATCCTAATTCAATGGGTTTCAAGGAAAATCCTTGGAGGTCTCCAGCGGCCAATTTCATACGCATACAAGCGGCCGCGGGGGTGGATGTTCGTCATCGTGCTGGGATGTCCGTGTGTCATCGGGCGTGGTCCAGTGGCAGTGGCGGGGAGGCCTACCGGGCTGGCGAAGACAAAGGGCGCCAACATCCCCATTCCAATTTCAAATTTTAAACCCTCCGTTGTGACACATCCGTGCGTGAGGCGTCTTGGCGGCTGGGCTGGAGACTGGGGCGAAACGTCTGTGCGGAGGAGTGATGGTGGCCATGGCTTAAAAGGAGGGCATTGGAACGTTGGGGGATATAGCATGCATGCTCCGTCGCCTTCGTGTTCTGCATGCTCTTCGGGCCGTCACAGCTTAGCGCGAACGTAATGCTTCCGCGAAACGTGGAAAGTGTGAGCGCGGTACCCATCGACATGCAGAAGGTGCAGTGAGGGCGCCGGCAGGCGAACGAGTGGTGGGTCCTTGCACAGTGCAAGTCCTGACAATGGAATGAGAGCTCCCAGGTGGTGCGAAGGCATTAACGACATTGGAGAGAAACATGGTGGTCGCAACTGTGTCAGTCTTCGCCATGCGTTATCGCATTGAGAAAACAACAACTCGCCTGAGGATGAGATCGTCCGTTTGCAGGCAGAGGCATCTGATGCAACAAGTGATGGATGCACCGGATTGTGTGTCATTATCGGAATCCATTCTGCAATTCTGTTGCGCCATGGCATCGGGTGTGATCATGCGGGCGACGCCGAGATGGTGGATGAGCAGAAGGATGGGAGGGACATGGGAGGATCTCCGACAGGTTGACGACGTGGCGGGGGCCTACGACAAGGAGAAGCTGCGCAGTGGAGTAGTCAATGGCACCCGTCGGCTGTCTGCTGGAGGTTTCCCGCCTGTCCATCGTCGTCTTCCTCACCGTTCGTCGTTTCTGTCTGCTGCCAGGACCCCGCACAACGACGCACACGTGGAACAACACGGCAAGGAGCAGGAGAAGAGTGGCCAGCAGCACGAGCGGGAACCGCTGGAGGACGTCTGCCATGAATCCCAGCGTGCGAGGCGTGTACCAAACAAAGCTTGCATCAATGTGTCCGGCAATAGACGACAAAACATGCTAGGCAGATGTCTGCAATCGACCAACAGTGCTTCAACATCGCTTGTAGACAAATAAAAAAATTCGACAATTGGACACCACGGCCGGCGACACGCGCATGGAAGACCCTGCTTCGTGAAGCGCCTTGCAGCTGAAGAACCACCCCCACGCATTTCCACGCCAACGGTAACGGTGGAAGGCCGTTGGGGGCGCATCGGGTACTGGAGGCCGGTGATGATGTCCGCCCAATGGACCACGGACGACCTATGCACCAACATCGATTCCCAATTTTCCTGTCGGCGCTCGCTCCAGAACACTCCGTCAATCACGGTTGCTTGAACCCAAGGGACCTCACGAGGACCCCTTGAATCCAAGGACGTTTTGGCTGGGGATCCCGAGGAATCCAAGGAAATCTCTCGGGAGCGTTTTCACATTCATTCAAGAAATTTGGTGAATTAGGACGCTGTGTAACGACGCGGATTTCCTAGAGATCGGATTTCCAAGGAGGGTCTAACGAGGTCCTTTGTTGGATTTGCCTGGGCCACGAAGTGGTGGCTCCATTCGGCATGATGGACTTTTGAATTTCTCCTTGGTACCCCTTCCGACCTCGTAGATCATCATCACGTGTGCTACACTAGCAGTGCTATTCCCAGCTCGGCGACCTCCAACAGTGTTTTCATCATGACTGAATACAACTCGGCACAGGCTGGCCCATACATCCAGTACACAGCCCGCGGACCGGCCCATCTTGCTCGCGCACTGGCGGAAAATATTACGGATGAAGAGGGCGCCACACTTTGGTGGGTCCTCCGGCGAAAGAACGGTCCTGTCCTTCGGAGACATCGGTCAAAACTGGGTCTCTACAGGAAAGGAAAAAATGAGCCTCTACAACAACCTGGGCTTAGAAAAAAAAAAAAAGGCGTCCGCACAAGGATGACGTGCATGGATCGTCCTGCAGATGTTGGCCGGAGTTGGCAATGGCCTCTTTTCTGTACGATTTGGAGCCTAAGAACTTTTTCGGTGCAAGTTGTAAATCCTCTCATTCTTGCCTTCGGACCGTCGATCGATCTCCTCTAAAGGACGGCCAGAAATGAAGAATCACAGTAAGTGGGCCCTACGCGTAGGCCTGTGGACTAGATGGTTCCCTTTTCCCCGGGGCCAAGTCCCACTAGCAAAGTTGAGTTCCGTCAACGCCTGAATCTGGACGTGTTTGTGGAGACGTGCAGAAATGGAGTTGAGTTGAGTTTCCTCAACGGCACACAGCCACAAACACGTCCAGATTCAGACACACAGCCACAAACACGTCCAGATTCAGGCGTTGAGGAAACGTCAACGTATCCTGTGGGACGTCGCCGCCGGTCTATTGCGGGGTGCTTTTACTGCGAACTTTCGCTTGCCTGAGCTTTCGGCGCCATTGGGATTTCGCTTGCGGTGTCATATTGTGCATCTGCCCTTCGCGTGAGACTGGGACACTGGGTCACTGCCATTTTGCCCTTCGCGTGAGCTTGTGGCGCTGGCGTCATTTCGATTTTGCCCTTTCTAAATGAGCTTGTGCCGCTGGCTCGCTGCACTTCCTCCCCTTTCTCCGTACGCTTGTTCTGCCGCTGGCGCCATTGCGTTTTTGCCCCTGTGCATGAGCTCATGCCCGCTGAAGCTCCTCGTGTGAGTATGCCCTAACTCAAGGTGCTCGCTTTTTCCTTTTTTTCTTTTTTTTAGCGCCATTGTCACTTCTTTTTTTTATTTTTATTTTCATTTTATTGTCACTTCTTTTTTACCTCCATTCTCTCACGATTCGCTACCCACACAGGGTACCAATCAGGGCATACTCAAATTCGGACCTTAAAAAAAAAGGGAAAAAAAAAAAAAAAAAAAAAAAAAAAAAACTCGGACCTTCCGAGATGTATATAAGCGGACCGCCACGTGACCTTCACCGGGATGAATGTGACCGCGATTGGGACCAGAGCTCAGTCGAAAAGGTCCTTGTGTGAGCATGCCCTCAGTCTAGAATCTAGATACCTACGAAGGGTACCATACCATTCAGTCTAGCTAGCCACACACAGGGTTCCAATCAGGGCCTCGCCACACCACTCTTTTTTTTTTTTTTTTTTTGTTCGCCACACCACTCTCGAAAATTTGAAAAAGCAAAAAATAAAATAAAAATAAAAAATAAAAAATTTGAAAAAGACAAAAATGTGGCAGGTGCATCTGGCCATGTTCTATCAGAAAGTTCATTCTCATTTTCCACATTTCGAGAGTGGTGTGGCGATGCCGTCCGTGTAGCTACCAGTGCGACATTGACATTGGCGGCGCACGGTTCGGGTGCTGAGGGCAAACTCAGACGAGGACCTTTTGTTCTAAGCTGTGGACTCAATTGCAGTCAGATTCATCTGGATCTTGCCGTAATTGCGGTCAGATACATTTAGAAAAGTCATCGTTTGAGTGTGCCGTACGGCAAGCGCGGGCAGCTGGCGTGGAGAGGGAGATCTAGCGAGATTTTTTTTTTTTAATTATTTTTTTATTTTATTTTAATGGTGATTTAGCGAGATTTAGCGGTGGCGAAGATGATAGGCCCTCGCCACACGACTCTCGAAAATTAATGTGAAAAAGACAAAAATGTGGCGGGTGCATCTGTCCATGTTCTAGCGGGAAGTTCATTCTCATTTTGCATATTTCGAGAGTGGCGTGGCGATGCCCATAGATTCGGCCAGCTCAAGCGCGGGGCGGGGGCGGGGGCGGGGGCGGGGCAATTAGCAACAAGTCTGGAAAAAACTGCAGCGGCGGGCAATTTAGAACGAGGACGGGTGGGGCGATTAGCAAAAACGTCTGGAAAACTGCAGCGGCGGGCATTTTAGAACGAGGAGGGGCGGGGCAATTAGCAAAAACCTCTAGAAAAAACTGCAGCGGCGGGCAATTTAGAACGAGCAGCGGCGACAAAAAAAAAAACAAAAGGCGGGAAATGTTGCACAGCACACTCGAGTTGACAAACGTGAAGGGGGGCGGAAGTTAGCCGACATTTTTTGGGGCGGCGATATTGAACCCATTAGTCGACATTCATTTTTGAGCGGGGCGATATGGAACGCATTTTCGAGAATATTTGAGCGGCGATATTGAACGGAGTCGAAATTTTCTTTGGGCGGGAGATCATCTAGTAGCACTTTACTATGGTAGGCTCTGCTCTATCGACTGCTGCAGTTGATAGGAAGAGGAAGAGGATTAAAGAGTGAGCGAAGTCCGAGGCCGGCGGTAGGAGTAAGAAGGTTTTTGGGAGGGAGGTGGCGGTCGATTGATAGAAACGCAGCGCAGGGCCTGGCGCAGGATATTAAAAACGAAGTCGATTTTTTTTTTGGGTGGGAGATCATCTAGCACTTGAATTGTTTCTGCTCTATAGACTGCAGTTGATAGGTATTAGGTAGGAGTAAAGAGGGAGCTAAGTCCAAGCCCTGGGATAGGAGGAGTAGTGAGAAAAAGAGGCCATAGATTGTCTTTCGTGCAGATTTTTTGGGCGGGAGGTGAGGGAGGTGAGGGTGGTGATGGTGGTGGTGGTGATCGATTGATAGAAACGCCAGCGCACCGCAGCGCCACCATTCGAATTGATTTGATTGATTGATTGATTCGTGGAATCATCATAATTCTGCTGAGCGGGATCTGAGTGACATCTAACAGGGCTTGGCGCGCAGGGACTGCCATCTGCTGTTGGAAGGAAGCACGAGGATTATGCGGCAACCGGTGAGAAAATGCGGCGGATTGCCGAGAACAACAACAACAACAAAAAAAAAAAAGAAGACAAAAAACAAATAAAAGCCCGATTGTCGTCGGCGGGCGGATCGGGTTTTGCCTTAACGACCTGATCGGTTGTGTGTGCAACCCTCTCTCTCTCTCTCTCTCTCTCTCTCTCTCTCTCTCTCTCCCCCCCCCTTTGTTCATTCAAATGGCTGTCTAGAAAGGCTTCACTCAAGTGGATTCTGTGTTTTGGGGCCTAGCCACAGCACTCACCAAATGTGAAAAATGAGAATTTATCTCCTACTATAACGTGGAAAGATTCAACCTTCAAAGTTTTGTATTTTCCAGGTTCGTTTACTGGGGCGAGCTCCTTGGTTTGGGCGTGGATCTCTGTTTTTGTTTTTTTGTTTTTGTTTTATATTGCTACCCCTAATGTCCACCACTAGCGGTGCTGCTGGTACGAGCAGGCACCGCTACCTAGTGTTGTTGGGGGAGACCCCATCTATAGGTAGGGGGTGGCACCTGCTGGAAACCGGGTCCAGCGTCCCATATACAAAGAACGAATATTCACAGAAGCTAAGAAAAATCCTTATGGAGCCGGCCACCACTGATTATTGCCCAGGGAGGGGCTATTGGGGATTGACTGTGCCTGCCTGAAAAATTTAGCGATAATTTAAAATGAACGTCTCAGACTCAGATTTTTCATATTGATGAATTAATGCAGGAGGAATGCGGTACCTCGCGCCCCTGAAAAAGCAGAAGTCTGTCAAAAAAAAAAAAAAAAAAAAAAAAAAAGCAGAAGTCGCCGTCCAACATACACTGTCAGTAAAAGTTACGGCTGAATTACGGTCTTCCTCATCCCAATAGAAACGCCCCGTCATTTTTTTTTATCGCTGCATCTAGACAGAATGTTGGCCCAAATACCGGGGCTAGGTCCCACTTGCACGAATTAACAGATACTGACCGTAGATATAGCGAGGATTAACGGCCGAAATCTCCTAATTTGCGCAAGTGGGACCTTGCCCCCGGTTATATGATGACGGGGCGTTATATGAGGATTAACGGCCGAAATCTCCTAGTATTGGGGTCAATAAGGTAGTGAAAAAAATGTAAGGTTTGGTATAGAATTTCCTGCTTCTGGTGAAAGTTTTCTCGATCGTATGGAAGTTATTGTATTGGTGTGGTGTTTGATCCAGGGGCGAATTGAAAATTGAAAATGAATCTACTCATGCGATGTGCAAATTGAAAATGTCAAAATGAATCTACCGCTAGAACAAGGAAAGATAACACTACCGTAATTTGTCTTTTGTGCATGTGATTGAGTAGTTGAGCGAGCCCCCAGGTCTCCTCGACACTGGAGTTCGATCCTTGTTCCACTTTACACCGATCACTCGCTGAATGAAAGACAAAAAAAAAATAAAAAAAAATCAAATGGCTGAGTGGGACGGGGACGAAATCGTTCGGTGACTACATCGTCTGATTGGAGGTTATCTTTTCCGATTCTTCTTTCTTCTCCTTCTTCTTCTTCTTTTTTATTTTTTATTTTTTTATTTTAATTCTGAACGAATGCTTCTTCTTCTTCTTCTTCTTCTTTTTAAATTCTGAACGAATGAGTTGAGCGTATGTTTTTGGTCCGATGGATTTTTTTTCGTTTTTTTTGTTCGGAAAAAATCAAAAAATTAAAGTATGTTACTGCGCCCATCACTTTTTTTTCCCTTTTTTTTTCGGAAATTGAATCTGCTCATCGATCCCATGATGTCGGGCCTCGCTCCCGGTGAGCTGCCCGGTGAGCTGCCCGGTGAACTGCCCGGTGAACTGCCCGGTGAGCTGCCCGGTGAACGTCAGCAGAAAGGGAGAGAAGGACCAGAAACGGGTAGGGCTGTGACAGACCCATCAGGAGGCTGAACCATCTACAGTCTGCGGAGTCCCCCTAGCCGACGATGGTATAACTAAGTCATAATCTATGATACCCATTAACGCCAGTTACATTCAAGTTGTAGTATATGATTGTACGTATATAATCTATGTATGTATACAGTCACAGAGAACTGCCCGGTGGATAGTAGCGGGACACTGGACCCGGATTCCAGGCGCCCAAGCTGAGTTATGGCCTCTGCAAGTTCATTCACGGGGTTGATTGTAAGGGGCGATTCCCGAGCCCTATGTTCAGTGGTCCGTTGTAATAAAATGAAACGCGGTTCGGAATCTCCCAAAAAGAAAAGAAAAGAAAGAAACAGTAGGTTTGTTACGAAAAAAAGGAAAAAAAGAAAAAAAAGGAACAGTAGGTCACAGTCCTCTGGATGTGTAGTCTTGTATATATCCTGATGAGTCGGTGAAACTGCGACGCAAATCCGTCACCATCCCACTTGCACGAATTAAGAGATACTGACCGTAGATAGCAAAGATCAACGGCCGAAATCTCCTAATTTGCGCAAGTGGAACCTTGCCCCCGGACACAATTGTGTACATATAAAGTGATAGTGATAGTGATAGTCTGCGTTGATTTTTGTCAGAGGTATATATGTATATATGTATATATACATATATACATGCCCCCGGACGACATCCTTCCGGACTCTATATGTATATATACATATAGAGTTTTCCATCTGGTGCGGGTGAGTGATAGTGATAGTCTGCTTTGATTTTCGTCACAGGTACATTGAGGGCAGCGGCTGGTGGTCCCCACCACCTCAGAGGGGTATCAGTTGTCGGGCAGTCTTGATGCCTAACCACAGCCGGGGTTAAAGTGGATTACCACTTACAGTGTAATCATTTAGGTASGGGATTCTGCAGACTGTGGAAGAAGGGTTCAGCCTCCTGATGAGTCGGTGAAACTCCGACGAAACAGATTGTCACAGCCCCTCGTTTGTTTTCCTCTTCTCCCTCTCATATGAGTCGGTGAAACTCCCACGAAACAGTTGAACGTTCAGCCTGCGCTTTACCGGGCAGCTCTGTTTGACGATATATATGCGATATATATGCATTTTTATCATAGATATGATATTGACATGTAATATATGTTTCCCCCCCCCCTCCCCCTTCTTTGTCCCTTTCATCCCCTTCACAGAGTAGCATTTGTAGGAAGAAAGCAATGGTAAGAAGAAAGCAATGGCCAAACACACTTGCTCCTGAACACGGAACCAATGATGAAGAACGTTACATCCAATGCGGGTGTTATCTCAATTCAGTTCGCGGACATTCGCCGTCATACGTTTCGACGCGGCTGTGCTACGGGCATCCTCAGGAGGCTTTCCTCCTAGACGAGCCTTGCGGCTTCCCACCTGATAAAAAAAAAAAAAAAAA
>BFEA01000205.1:1036745-1054570 GCA_003427395.1 Chara braunii | reverse complement strand
AGAGAGAGAGAGAGAGAGAGAGAGAGAGAGAGAGAGAGAGAGTTAAAACTTAAAATCCTTGGTTGATTGCTTGCCAGTGGCCATAGCTGTCCAGCCTAGGTTTATACAAACTTGTTGCAGAAGACTTCGGTTTCCCAATAATTTTGGGTCTCACGTCACTTGTTTTTGGTTTCCATCTCTCCTGTGCTGAAGCACGCACTTGGTGTGACATGAGATGCTGGTTTGAAGCCTGGCCTTATTGCACAAATATCTATCTATGACATAGACAACCGACTTACAATCATAGGCAACCGGCTTTCAATCCTTTCTCTTACCTGGCGGCGACGAGGTTTCCTAACAAGACAGCACTTGCAGTCTGGAACTATTTCTGGGAACAGTTCGGATCGTGTAAGCGCAACTGGTACTTGATGCTGGATCATGATTTTTTTTCCTTTTATCTGGCAACAAGATCCAATAGATCACTTTCCATCCGTTTTTTGTTTTTGTTTTTTTTTAACCCGTGGCTACTGCTAGAGAGGGAGCACTTTCCAGCCTGGCGCAATAGATGGAACAAGAACTACAGCAAGGTTTCAGGCATGGAAGTGAGTCCTGGAAAAGGCATGCAAAGGTTGGATCCCAAAAATGAACGGCCCAGGTTGGCGACTGGAACATCCAGGAGTACTTTTCAACTTGCAACAAGGTCCCAAAAATGAACGGCCCAGGTTTAGAACTTGACATGCTTCCCTTGTTGGATTGGGAGATGGAATGGTCGAGGTCGGAATCTGGGGTGCACCCCACAATTGTTTTCTGATGTACTCCAATTTCAGTCTGTATAAGGGACGCTGGAACCCCTTTCCAGCAGCTCCCCACCAATAGATGGAGCATCTCCCGAGGTGCTGGTGGTGTCTGCTCTTATCAGCACCACGAACACTGGCGGGGGATTGGTTTTTGTATAAAAAAAAAGAAGAGGTCGGAATCTGGGAATAGGGTGCTATGTGCAACTTGGAACAAGGGCCTGGAACCGGATTTCCAGCTTGGAACAAGGGATGGAAGGAGAATTTGAGGCTTGAAAGTTGAGAGTGTGTAATAAAGTTCCCACCTGATGTCCACTGTCCAGTCGGGACTAGAGAATGAATGGCCCAGGTTTGAACCTGGAACTAGAGTTTCAGCCAGGCTCAGTAACGAGAGTGAAAATATACTTAGGATTTCAAAGGGGAAGCTGCCCCGAATGTATGCGGGGTCAGTCCCTGCTGATTGAACCTGGAACTGGGTTTCCTACCTGGAATGAAATCTGGAACGACAACAAAAATCCCAGCTTGGAATAAGGGCAGGGTTGACATGAGGGCTGGCGGTCACAAGCTGCAACCTGAAGGGAGGAGAAAAGGAATGAAAAGGTAAAACAAAAAAAAAACAAAAAAAAAAAAGCATAAAGGGGAACTGCAGCTGCCAGGTAGCCTGATGTGAATTCAAAGGTTGTATAGCACTCCATCATCCTTATCTGATTTCTGTTTGTGTATGTCAACCTCCAATTGTTCTCAGTCTATTCGTGTCATTCTTGTGTAGTAGGGGCTATGCGTTTTTTTTTTTCTCTTCTTTTTCCGTGTTTTTGAATACCTAGATTTGGGGACAGCCTGGCAGTATGAGAAAGCTCTGAGTATGAGATTTGCTGCCCATAACTTTTGGGACTCCATTCCATTGGTGAAGCGTACCACCTGCTGGCAACCAGGGCCAGCATCCCAAAATAAAACGTCTTCTCAGCAGGGGCCATGCTAATCTTGTCTGTATCGTTCCAATTCTAGTGGATGTTCCGAAGGACAGATCTCCCTTTTTCCACTTTTCCGTTTTCCCACCTTTTTTTCTCATTTTCCATCATTGATTTCTCTATCGTTGTTTTTGCGTGCTTGAGTCCCTACTCTTGGCAGAGTGTGGCACTTGTTAGGGCGTACTCACACAGTCGCGGCATAGCAGCAAAATCTGCGAATTTTGCTATCCCGATTCGTTTGCTGAAATGCCACCCCGCCTGGTCACATAGCGGCAGCAAATCACAAAAGACACGAGCCCGATTTTCTGGCAATTGCCAAAATGGTGCCTCACATGGTCACACAGCGCGAGGCCCAAATCCTTCAAGTTCTTTTTTTTCCCAACAAAGTGCGTTTCAAATTTCCTTTCACGAACTCTCAAACTGAAGGGAAAAAAAAATTGCTACCACCTCTACAGGTGGTAGCAAAATGCCCTTCCCCGCGGCTCGCCAGGCCGCTGACATTTGAAACCCCGTTTGCTGATTTTGCGACTTTCCCTGCCTCATGTGGCTGGCCCAACCATCAAATTTTAGCTGTTTTTTTGCCATAAAAGGCCTTGGTGTGAGTAGGCCCTTATCATACTTTTTCCTTTTTTTCTTTTTCTTTTCGGTTATCATCCTTTTTGAGGATTATGCGCTTAGTCTTTGCCGTATAGATATGCTCAAGTTGGTTTCGCTCAAGTGGGACTCCATCTACCTAAGTTCATGTTACAGCTTTTTTGATGTTCAAGTTTGGCCAATCAAAAGCAGGGTTAACCCACTGTGCTCCCTTCTCTTCCACTCCCTCTCCCTCACCCCACCCCGGCCACCGTACTTTTTTTGGGTCAAAGCTAAGGTGTTACTTTCTAGCTATTCTAAGTAGCATGCCTGCATATCAGTTTTCTTGCATGTGTGCACTGGGTCGCAGTTCAACTGCAGCAGACAGGCTTGATCTACCTGGCTCTGAGCTTGCATTCCTTCGATCCGTTGAGCGAGAGCCCTTCCTTATTGCGCCCCTGGATCGTTATGGCCGGGACCACCACTCACAATTCTGAAGGCATGGATTGAATACTGAACTATAGCTCAGAGAGGATGGCCAGGTAGCCGATAGCCGAAGAGTGTGCTGGAGTCAGCTTTAAACCGCTAGTACACGGCCCCAGCCTTGCAGAATTTTTTTGTCGCCACAAGCAAAACTCGGAGGCGCCAGGCTCGCCGTTGAAAAAAGAAATTGGCGGCCTCCGAAGTGGTGCGGGTTTCGTGCTGACACCCGTGGCCCGATATGTGGTGTGCTTTAAGCTGGCTGTGCTTGGCTGATTCTGTACTGAGATCTGAGGCTTAAGCTGTCAAGAGAGGGGTGAACAGTGGCTACTGTCTTCACTCGGATTGAAAGGCATGGTCATTAATGTGTATCTAACCTGAAAGGTGGGCCAAATACAGCTATCGTGACCATGCCTTCTATGTGGGGGAAGACTTTTAGCAGTTTGGTCAGGTCCTCCACCGGTGATGCTGCAGAGTGTGAGTGCTTGACTCTGTGATTCTTGGGCATACTCGTGGAAAGGGAACCGGGCAGATGCCCCCAAAAAAGAAAAGAGGCCTTGGCCTTAAACCACTGGTACCTTTCTCAGCTATTTTGTTCCAGCGAGTCCGTTAACGCCCTGCATCCTTGGGGGTTCGGCATACTGGCGGCACCAGGCCAAAAACACAAAAAGTGCCCACCCCACTTCGGTTTCTATTGCCACGCAGCAGATATCTGCATCAGGAAAACAGTGTGCGGAGGTACTGTAGGTTTAAAAGGAAATGCATCTTTCCCCCTTCTTTTCTTCCCAAAGTATTCATTTCCACCATGAATGTATCCCCCATCTGCACCCCCCAATAAGGTATCATCTTCGAAGACTCAGGTTATACTCGAACTGAGGGAATCTAGTGGTACTACTGCCTTCCCTCAAATGTTCAGCGCATGGTCATTGTAGCTGTCTTTAGGGCAAATTTTGGACCAGATACGACTATAATGGTCACACCTTCTGTTCAGGGAAAGACTATGCTTTTCTCTACTTAATCTTGCCATTACTGCAGTCCAGTACATCCAGGAAAATCCTCACGCGTATGCCCTGAGCCTTCCGTAGATGTATCTGATCATAGATCAATGCCAAATTCAGTCCAAAAATCCTGGTGTGAATACGCCCTCAAGTGGGTGCTTGGTCTGGATTCTGCCTTTCATGCCATTTGTGGATGGAAATGGACAGAAACCAGGTAAGCGGAGCCTCAACCTTTTAAAATGTTTTTTTTTTTTTTTTTTTTTTTTTTTTTTTTTTTTTTTTTTTTNTTTTTTTTTTTTTTTTTTTTTTTTTTTTTTTTTTTTGCCCAAAAGACATTACTGCCAGTTGGGTGATCCGCTACTCATTTAATGCAGGCGATGGCAGATTAGTCCGCCCGTGTCCACTGTAGTGCCATAAAGGGGAAGTCTGCAACTTTAGGAAAGAGGCTGACCTCCGTATATAGGCGACAGTCCCACAATATTCTAGCAAAAAAAAAGGGAAAACAGTGGCGATTCTGCTGAATGCAAATGCGATATAGGTAGATAATGAGGAGAAGGCCATTGGCAACAAATGGGTGGAGGTACGTCGTGAATACGAAGCCCATATAGGCAGGGAATCGGTAGTAGGGGGCACGAGGGAGACAAAGGGAAAAATCCTTCTATGATGAACTTAAACCACCAGTGTACACCTGGGTCTGGAAGTGCTGCACTGTGCCAAGCCAAGCTTTTCCGGACCGGCACACTCTTTTAAGTTTTTTTGCTTTTTTGGCTGTAGCGCCGTGCCGGCATGCCCCAAACAGTTCCGAGTAGGTGACAAGCAAACCTCCACAAGGCTGGGGCCGTGTACTAGCGGTTTAAAGTTTAAACAACCGTGTTCATGAGAGAACATGCAGGGGCTGCTCCCGACCTGCAGGTGGGCGATACCGGCTAAGGTAGGGGACAGCGGTAGCATCAGGGGCCATGCCAACTGGACCAATCCCTGTGCCTCCCCTCAGGTCCCTCCCCTACGAACATCAGCAGACTCTGCTCAATGGCGATCGGGGGATCCAGTGGTCTATCTCTAGGTGGCCTGGCTGCTACGGGGTTCCCCGTATGCCTACAATTAGGAGTAGTGGTAGGTAGGTAGCGTGAGGTGAAATTGAGAGAAGAATATAGCTTTAAAAAAAATAAAATAAAAAGAAGTTTAAACAACTAGACTAGCACTAGTACATTTCCCAACTATTTTGTTTTGACGTGGCGGCATACACACCGTGCGAATCACATGTTGTGCTGGTTCAGCTGGAACTGGAGCGCCACCACAAAACGCCCTGGTGCTTTGAGCCACCCCTGTTCCCAGCATATCCTCCAGGTTGAGCTGTTGCACAAGTGGCCCGTGTGTTGCCCTGGTAGCAGCCCAGTGGAAAAATAGTGGCTGCCACATATGCCCACAATTGAATCGCAGCTCAAGCTTGCAGGAGCTTGTCACAACACAAAAATTGTGCTCTCGTTGCCCAGGTCGAGGTTCGGCAACACAGGGTTGGGTGCGCAACAGGTCTGGCAAAGCAGGCGCTGGCCTAGCAACACTGCTGCAACGGGGGGTACTGGGGGGGGGGTTGCAGATAATTTTGAGTGCGCCAATTTTGCTGATCTTTGATGCTAATCCCCTTGACAAAAGAATTGCAACAAAACTTACAAAAGCATATATGTTGGGTAGGTTCTGTTATGTCAGTGAAAAATATCAGAAAAATAAGCAAAGCCTGCAGAAAACAATTGTCACAAATTGGATGCACATGGTTGCCCCACCTTATTGTGGCCCAGTAGTCCTGATCATTCAGGCTGGGAAGGGCAGGGTCGATAGACTCGATATACAATCTGGTTTGGCAGAATAAGCTCGGCGCAACTGTGGCGGGTGTCAAAATAACACCAGGACAGAGGCTACCCTTTTAAACCCGAGTTCTTGGCCCCGTCTTTTTGAAAGAACAGCGGCTGGTTAACGCACGGTAGCGGACAGGCTTGGAGTGCTAGTCATGCGCCAGGTTAATGGCATGCTGGGATGGTTGGATTTCGTAGGGCCGGGCAAAAGTGAATGTTGGGAAAAAGAGGCGAGGAACGTCTGATTGTTTAAATCACCAGCTCACCTGGACCTATTTCGGTGGACCAGAAAATGCATTTTGCCGAGTCTGAAAGTGAGCACTACCACCCCTTGGAAAATTGAGAGTGGTACCCATACGAAAAGGAACGAAAAGGAGGATGTTGTTTTCACTCATGTGCCAACCCAGTCAAACTCTCCACCAAGCCAGCCCCTGTATCTATCCTTGTTTGAGTGCGAGGTACAGGTGTATTCTTGGCAGGCAAGAAAACCATAAGGTAAGCAGTTTGTTTTTCCTTTTTCTTTTTTTGGGTTGCCAGCAAGGCAGGACGTAGGCTCCGCCTGCCAACAAGGCCAAGTACCCATCACAGCAAATACAACAAAACAAAAAATAATCAAGAAAAAGAAAACGACCGCTCACTAAGAAAAGATTCCCCACCAATGGGCCCAGCACAGTTGGTACACCCATGCACTGTTGAAATACAGGCCTGTTTTTGAAAACTTTGAATCCGAAAGCGGTGCTAAATGAATGAAAATTCTGAGCTTCCTGGGGCTGGTCAGTTTGACCATAATATCTCTAGGCCATTGCCTTTCTAAGGGAAAAAAAAGAAAGAATGCCCGTAGAACCACCTGGGCAGCATCTTGACACCCTCTGTGCCCGGACTTTTTTTTTCTTTTTTCTTTTTTTTTTTTTTTTTCTTTTAAAGACAAGCTCCATCTATTGGTGGGGCCTCTGTGCCCGGACTACCCACAGTCATCCTGGGAGTTTGGATAGGTATACTTGCTACGATAGTAGGTGGAAGGGAAGTGAGAGTGGGGTAGGTGGAGAGGAGGGGAAAAAGATCTTGAGGAGGAGGGTTTGGAGCCTCACGGTTGGGAGTAAGCCGGGGTAAGGTACACACGTGGTGAGTAGGACTCTGGTGTACCCTGCAGAAGAACTTCATGAAGATTTCATGAGGATGGGTGGGAGAAGCATCATCAGTCACATCTTCAGCAAGGCGTAAGGCAAGGAGCAACACGGGATTTGATTGTGGTGATGTTCCCTCTTCCCCCTATACTCTCGACCTGACCAACTCTGATCCCAGATCCTCTGCTTATTGCATACACAGCCAGTCCTTTGTGAAATATTGATGGGAGGGATAATAATCTCATTTCATTAAAAGTAGGAAACAAGGAATTAATATTAAAAAAAAAATTATTCACTAAAAGCAAGGAAAAATATTAGCATTCAAAATTCAGTAAGTTAGGCTGGACAAGTAAGTGTGATATACAGTGAAAATTAATTTGTAGTGTAGCTTTCTACTGATCACAATGCCGAAAGTCGTTCACCGTCAACGTAGCCACAGGTTGGTAGAGTCTGCGCTGATGATCAGAGGGGCAATGCGACAAGTTTTAACACGTCAGCTTCATACCCCTGTAAAAATGGTGTTGGCGGCTCGTCAAGAACAAGAAAAATGTCATTCAAAAATAATGGGAATCTCGTCATCATTGGAGGGGGAAGTACTTACCTCAGAGGAAAGGACAGAATGGAAGGATAGTCTCAACGCGGGGAAGGAATCAGAACTGTTAGGGAACAAGATATCAGAGACCAGTAATATGCGTTCCACTCAAACTCACAGCAATGCACAAGAAGAAAAAATGATGATCAATCCCCTATTTCAACAGAACAATCAGGAAAATCAGATGGATTTGGCATTGGGGGGAGAAATTTCAATGGAAAAGGAGAAGGTCTCAGGGAATCAAGAGTTGTTTATAGCAGCTGGTGATACTCTGACGAGGGGACACCAGCACACTTTCACGACAGGAGGACAGGGGCAGCTATTGAAACAGAATCAGACCGGTACGGGAGGAATGATCATTAAAACGGGAACCATTCAGAGGATATCACAAGGATTGTGGGAAAGAAGGGAGGAAGGAATAAGAAAGGAGAGGGAGGCGAGGCAGGAAGCTGTTAAAGGATGCGAGACAGAAGGATGGAAGGATAGAGGGGAAGAAAGAGGGCCGAAAAAGGAAGGAACAGGAAGAGAGAAAGGAGATTCGGGGGGGGGGAAGTGGCCGTATGGATGGAGGGAGAGACAAGCAGGGGGAGGCAGTGTCTGAGTGGCCGCCCTTACCAGGAATGAAACAGATCAACGAAGGTCAATCGTCGCAATCAGTCACGACTTCTCCCTCGTGGTTACAATGCGTCAAAGGGCCTTTCCAATCTAAAGAATTGGAAGTGCAAAGGCAGGGGGATCAGTCTGCGGCATTGAAGATACCGATGAGAAATTTGTCCTCGGCCAAGGCTTTCTTTTTATCTAAATTTATTATTCCTTCTGAAAATCGGGTGATAAAATTAGTCGGAAAAAAAACAATGATAAAAACTTACCCATCGCAGAAATTGGCAGAAAGAGACGGTTTATACAGCACATGCAAATAACTGGGTCTTTCATGGCGACGCTGCATATAAATCCACTAATGATAAAATTAAGTGGATATGTAAAAGGTTAGCAACATTTAAAGGAAGTTATGAGACAGTTTGTGAAGACTTTCTTATCTTGCTAGTTTCAGCAACCATGTTCACAATCTTGTGTTTACACACGACTGATAAAAAGACAATTGAAGTCTGGAAGAAATTAAGGTGTGATCGATCAGAGGTTAGAATTTATCCTTGGTCGCCGACCAAACAAGGGTCAGATGAAAAAAGAAATCAGATGATGGAAGATTTCTATTGGGTGGAATTTAGACATATCCCAATAGAAATCCAAGCGGCATTCATCCATAACTTCGGGGTTAACCACAATATAATTGACTTCATTGACCCCCTCCCTGCGTATGTAGCCAGAAGGGATGACCATCTGATGTTGGCCCTCAATCATTCGGCTAATGTGCCCTTCAATTTGGACGATGTCATACCTTACAGGGTAGGGGGTAGAGAGTACAAAATTCACACAACTCACAAATTGAGACCGTGGTGCTTCAGATGTAGAGCCTACGGTCACTTGAGCACAGATCCTAATTGTTCTCAGAATCCCGGAAGAAGAAACCGGGCAACAGGGAGACTCATTCGGGACCCCTTCAAAATTAATCTATGGAGAACGGTGGATGCGGGACATGAAGGGTGGGTCTATGTGGAGAATGCCAAGAAGGGGGAATTATCAAAAGGATGGACATGGGAACGGGAGGGGGATCCAAATTGGGACACAAAACCCCCTGATTCCTGGGTACCCCCGGAGGTAAATGATAAAATTCCAACATCGGCGATTCAGTCAACAAAAACACCTCACCCGGCACAAGCAGCACAACATGACAGTACACAGGAATCTCCGTCTATAGGAAAGGAAGTCCCTAATAACTCTGCTAAACGCAAGGGGCAAACGAGTCATCAGCAATGGATACCGGTCAGTCACAAGAAAGGGGATGCTCTCCCAGGTCCACAACTGGTAGACTACTTGCAATTAGATGAAAAGGGGGGAAAAACAGCTCAGCCGACGGGGGAAGAATCAAACATAGAGGAGGTGGAAGAAGTGGTAGAAGAGGGTTCGGACGACGGACTGGTGCAACAGAAAAAGAAGGAAAAAAAAAGAAAATAAAACAGCTAACTAGTCCAACAAAGAGGCGGCTCCCCCCGGTGATAAAGATTCTCTCATGATGGAGGTCCAATCTGATGCATCTCAGTCTAACCAAAAGACGACTGGGGGAAATGATAGTGCAGAAGATCTGAAGGAGGAACTACAAGTAGTGGACGAAGGAAGTTCAGAGCTAATGGAGAAAGGTACGGAGGCAACGAATTCTGATCCACTTCAAAAGACTTTCGGTCCTGAACCAATGGATGTAGACTCCTCCCAAGGTGATTTTGAAAAGGAGGATGCTCCCTCCCAAACTAAGCCAGATATGGTCGAGGATCAAAGGATAAAACAGCTAGCTGAATGGGTGTTGAAAATTTTGAAAATGAGATTTGGGGAAGCCACTGTTGAATTTTGGGATAATTCATATGTTCAGTTGGTTAATTTGTTAGCCAGCAGTCAAAGTTTGAGATTAGTATTACAACAAGGACTTCCTGAAGGGGCAATATGGTCTACGGTAAGTACACGTATTTTGAATATTGTGATGGGGCTGTTTCACCCGCCCTCACCTCCACAAGACGGAAATACCAGGGGTCAGGAATGTACAACACTGGTAGAAATAAGGAAAGGGTTTGTGGGCGTTCCTTCAATACTACACAACAACGAAGATAATAAAGGAGAAAAGGGTCCCAATCAGGTCACCGCTCATAAGTCTGGACGAGCCTCCTTTGAAGGAGAAGGGGGGGTGAGGGTAGAGGAAATAGAAATGGTCTCTTCTCAGGAAAAGCATATAACGAAAGAAAAAACTTTATCAACAACTCTTACTCAGGAAGAAAAAATGAGTGGAAAAAAGACACAAGATCTGGGTAAGAGGCAAAAACTAAGGCATGTTCTGGAAAAAGGACAAGCCATCAGGCCACAGGCTTCTAGAGGGAATTTGGTAATTCCGATTCGGAAAAAAGGTGGGAAATGGGAAATTGGACTATCTCCTATAGGCCAGGATCAATATGGGGGGGTCACTTTGAGAGATGGACCACATATGTGGATTACCAGAACTCTAATGACAGGACCTTCAAGAGGGATCTACACGATTTTCTGTCCAAAAACTTTGACCCTGGCCCTCAGGCGACTCTCACAGAAATCGGGGACTAGGCTAAGATGGCAGAACGTGATACCTTTGTAAGGTTTGATGATAACAAAGAAGCAGGTCTTAGATGGTTCTCGCATATAGCATTGTTGGATCTCCAACACTTGAAAATCAAGGCAAATGCGGTATGGTCGATAGGGGAGGTCTCAGCCTTTCTTTGTTCTATATTACGATCTGGGTTACTGACAACCTCTTCAAATTTGGAGGGGGGTAACTGGGTAAGACTATAGGTGATTACACAATAGAGACCTGAGGGACAATAGGGATGGAAGCACTACAGGCCCTTTATGGTAAAAATCCGGGATGGTTGCGTGCTACTCAAAATGCAGATCTGGACCTAAGATCCCTCAATGTTAATGGTCTGGCCACAATAGATGCTTTGAAACGTAAGGTCATCATGGAACAATTGAAAGGAGAGGGCGGGAGGTGTTGGCCTGACCTAATCTGTATCCAGGAAACACATCTCTTAGATTTCCCGAAACACAATAGAATGCACAATTTATTTTGGCCCCATCAAAAATACCAAGCCTATTCCACAACCAATGGGTCGGCAGGGGTGGCTATTTGGGTACCGCCGGATTTTAGGATAGAAATTGTATACTGCAAAGCTGATCAAGAACAGGGTCGATGGCTGGTCACATTAGTAATGTTTGAATTGGAAATACTTTGTGTCTTAAATATTTATGGGCCTAATGTATTACAGGAACGTAGAGAATTCTTTCAAAGCATTAGAAACCATATTCCTAAGGGTGTTCCAATCATCATAGCGGGTGACTTTAATGCTGCACCAGACAGATGGTTGGACAGATGGAGAATCCCTTTTCCATGTCCTACATATATAGAGGAGGTTGAGCAAATTATTCAACATCTTTGCGAATCAGAAAAAATGTTTGATACATATAGGCAGTTCTGCCCACAGGAGAGGACATATACGTGCATTAGAAATGATGGCTCTACTCACCAATCAAGATCAAGGATAGATCTTATTCTTATATCTGAAGACTTAAACTGTGCTTTAACGGTCGTCAATATTTTTCCCTTAAGCCCATGGAAAGGAATAGATCATAAAATGTGTGCAGTTTTACTGTCCTTTCGTAAGAAACCGGATCAAGGCAGAGGTTTCTACAAACTTAACTCCTCCCTTCTCAAACGAAAGGATTTCAAAACGTTTCTTCAGGATGTATGGAGTTTCTGGCATTCTACCAAAGAAAGACATGAATCATATATAGCATGGTTCAATAATGGGTTAGTTTATTTAGCTAAAAAATGCAATGAATATTCTAAGCTAATTGCCAACGAAAGATATAAGCAGGAAATGAAAATTCAGGAGCAAATTCTCAAATATGAGCAAGAAGACTGTCCACAACAAGTATCTCAACCAGTTGATATTCTAACATTCAGAAATCAACTACTAACCTTTGCACAACATCGTTGGCAAGGTCAACTAATCAGAGGAAAACTCTTCCAACATTCGACAGAAGGTCAAATGAAAACACCTTTCTTTTCTTTGGCTCGCACCAGAGCTAGAAGAACGTCTATTGATGCTTTAAAGGACCCTCAACAGATATCACAGCAAGAAACTACCACTTCAGCCAGTAGTCTCAAGGTGGCATATGACTTCTTCAAAAATCTTTATATTTCAAGAGTCGAAGCGACGATTGTAAATCCATATTTACAAGAATTTTTTGCCCCTATGACTCAGGAATTAACACAAACACAAAATGAAAGATTGGAAGAACCTATCACTAAGGAAGAAATCTGGACTGCGTTAATGCAGATGGAAGAAGATAAAACCCCGGGGTTCGATGGTCTCCCTAAAGAATTCTGGGAAACAATGTGGCCATATTTTGCAGACGATTTGATGGAATTCTACAACCAAGTCCAGGAGATGGGAAGCATGGGGGAAATAGTTGGGCAAGGGATTTTAACCTTGTTATACAAAAAAGGAGATAAAACTAATATAAGGAATTATAGACCCATCACCCTACGCACGGTAGTGTACAAAATGTTGGTCAAAGCTATCGCGAATCGTTTCATTCCAATAATGCCAGATATCATTCATCCCTCTCAAACGGGGTTCATTAATGGAAGGAACATACATGATAACATTTTGCTCATTAATGAAATGATTAAGCTTGCTCGACAAAATCACCAAAAAGCTGCATTTGTCTTTATAGATTTTGAGAAAGCTTATGATCATGTAGACTGGAAGTTTTTGGACGCTTGCTTAATTAAGTTGAATTTTGGTCCATCAATTCGTAGATGGGTTACTATCCTTCATTCAAATGCTACTACTAGGGTTCATGTCAATGGTTTTCTTTCCCCAGAAATCAGTTTACAGAGATCAGTTAGACAAGGAGATCCATTAGCTCCATTTCTTTTTTTGATTATTATGGAAGCATTAAGAGCTAATCTAAGAACTAACCAGAACCTTAAAAGACTGCAGATTACCGGAATACCAGAAGAAGCCATACCGATTTGCTCTATGTTTGCTGATGACCTAACTATAATGATGGAAGCATCCAAGGAGAATATGGAAGAAATAAAAGCACTAATGGATAAATTCTATCTTCTTTCATATATGGTAGTCGATTGGGGGAGCAAGACACAAGGATGGTGGATTCATTCCCAAGGGGATAGACCTCCTGAGAATCCTAGGGTAAAATGGTTACCATTAGAGACACCAATCAGGGTCTTGGGAGTAATACTCACAGCTAGAGGAAAGCCTAGTTCTAATGATGTATGGATCACTTCCCCAACTTTACAAAAAATGAAGCAATGGAAAAATCAACACACTTCACTATTTGGTAGGGCTCTGGTTATCAACAACGTAATCTTGGCCTCGATCTGGTACAAATCTGCTTTGTGGTCAATAAGTAATAGATCAATCAAGGAACTTAGGACGCAACTCACGGCTTTCTTATGACGAGGAGATCATGAAAGATCACATGTAATCCCTAGAGTAGCTTGGAAGGTACTTATCCAACCAAAGTCCAAAGGAGGATTGGGCATTTTGGATCCTTCAATCCAATGCCAAGCACTTGCTCTCCAATGGCTAAAAAGACTAATATTGGTCATGGATCTAACTTGGCAGGCATTGGCACTGGAACAAATAAGGAAAATGGCTCCACAAACTACAAAAGATGTCAATCCATTGATTTGGGTAGAGGATAGATACTGGTCTATTCCTCGATCACAATCACAATCTCAGAAGGAAGGGGAAGGAGGGATAGTAAGAAGGGATCTGGTTTTAGACAGCTTTTGGGCTACCCTACTGAGAACTTGGCGAAATCTGCCTTTGCCAAACAAATCAATTCCTACTAGGTATGAGGAAATCCTACGCCAACCAATTTTTGGCAATAAATGGATCACGGATGCACAAGGAAGAGTGTTCATAAGTTCCACATCCCCATGGTCCATTTGGGTCAAGCATGGTGTAGTAAGAATCAAGGATTTATGGGACCAGGAAAATAAAAATTGGAAATCAGTTAATCAACTAAGAAAGGTAATTAGATATGCACACAATCTAGCTGAAAACATGGATTTGGTGATTTCATCCATTCCTTTGGTTTGGTTAGCCGCGCTGAAAAAGGGTCCTATTTTCTTGGCTGCAGATTGGGTATGTGCTCAGCAAACGACGGGTTCCAGGGTAGTGGGCCAAATTCTAGATATCCATAACGATGGCGCCCTAGTTAACATCTTTGCACTCAATAAGGACTTCTCTCTATCACAAGGAAATTAGGATAAGGTGGAATTTTTCCATCTTCACACTCACCACAGAGTAAGAGCTTTGTATTGTCCTGTATCTAAAGGATGGACTGTATATGCCCCGAATACTCCCCTACAGGAACTCCCTCTGGATCCAGCAGAATGGACCTGGCGCACTAACAGGAGATGCAAGGCGCAAAAATTACAATCATTATCAGTCAAAGCCTCGTATCGTCTATTACGTCCAAAGCTTGATGTTATAGAAATAATACGGGAACGATGGGCCAGACATTTAAATATATACACAGATTTGCTTAGGCCAATTAAGTGGTGTCAAGCTTTCAGAGACAAACCCGCTAAATTTGCATCACTACAATGACAGATTATCCATAGATGTTTACCAACAATTGACTTGTTGATAGACCATACCACGTTGGAGCAAAGGGGTGTAGCTCTACCGTGGTCTTGTACATGTATGGAAACCTTTCCTAATAGGAGGATTAGAGAGACAATCGAACACATTTTTTTGCAATGTCCGGGAGCAAAATTATTGTGGAGACGATGGGATCATGTATGGAACAAATTGACAGGCTTAGATTGGCCCTGGGACTGGAGGGCGATCCTCCTGGGACATTGGTGTCCTATACTCATTTCACTTTCAACCTTTTTACAAAAAAATTTTAACATTGGTAGAAAGGCCATTTTATGGGCACTATGGTATAAAAGATGTGTATTTACGATGGAAAAGGTAAGGATTGAAGGAAAAGAAATGTCTGAGCTTATTCAACAATACATTGAAACAGAAGTAAGATCCCAATGGGATAAGATTAAATCGGGACTTCACACACTACAACAAAAACAGGACATTAAGAAAAGAATTCAAACCTTCACAAAGGACTGGCTGGGTGACTCCTCAAGACAAAAACTGGGAAAGATAGAGTGGTCAGGAGAGGAAGAAGATGGGACAAATTTCAAAAGAGATTATGAGATCATCTTCCAGGACTGGTTTGAGGTGCAGGCAGGAGCTAATTTGAGGTCCCCAGAAGCATTTCCAGATCTCTTTCCTCCTTCTGAGCTAGCTTTGGTGGATCTTCATTGGTTTGGAGGGGGGGAGGGATAAGAAAATTCCTTTCTCCTCATTATGTCAACAAATGTTTGTGTTCGGATTAGGCAGAACGGGACGGTTTTTGGGGATTGGGAGCTGCTAGCATTTAAATAAGTATCTGGCGGCCAGTTTTTGACCGAAGAGGCAGCTCTTTCTCTTTATGCCACCCCCTTCCCTGATCTATGTTTTACTATATTATATGTAAGGGACGCTGGACCCGGTTTCCAGCAGGTGCAGCTCCCCACCAATTGAGTGGAGCCGTTTCCAACCTAAAAAAAAAACAAAAAACTTCTCCAAACCGGTATTTCATACTATTTCCGCAATTTCCCCTTCTTTCTTTTTAAGTTTTTATGGAACCACCAGTACTTCGCCCATGCATCGACCACAGCGAAAAATAGAGCCACGATGTTTCCACTTGAATGAATCTCGACCGGAGCCGCCAGGCCCGTTCGTCCGAGCGCGTTGCGGCTCGTATACGGCCGTGATTTTCGGAAGCACTGACTCTACTGTATGTATGCGACTCACTGGAAACATCCACAGTTTATGCCACTCTCTTAACCCCAGGGCCGGTTTGCAGCACTTTCTCCCTGTTTTCCCCACACCCAGCCTGCATTAGTGGTGTCGAATACCATTCCCTAATAGCCAAATGTTAGCTACTAGGTCCTGCTGATGCTGGGTGGGGGTACCAATTGCTCATCTGGAGACTGAACCTGGAGTCTGAGTCCTGCCAAGGCTCATTTTCACAAGCATTCAGGTGAAGAAGATGGGCTGGGGAGGCATGGGACCCTCCCTGTATATTCACCTTCCAGGCTATATTTGGACACCTTGTGGGTCCACTCCCTGTGCTACAACTAGCGGTCTGAATACTGGAAGACTCGTCAAGGGTATTTGGGGAAAAGGATGATCATGCTGCAGTACCTATAGGTGGAGGTAGGTGCTTTTTCTGAAAACGGGGAATAATTGTTGTGTCCTTCGAATGCGACCTGCCACCCAGGCAATTGAGTGAGCATGAAGTAGAGCTGATGCACATGGCAGCCCAGGTATCACGACCAGTGCGATTGCAGCATGCATGGTTGCCCTGGTGCAGTTGCACATGACATTCTAACGTCTTGTGCAAAAAGACAATGCATGCACTGACATGGTATTCTCGATCACTGCCGAAGTGTTCTGGGCGAAAAAAGGAATCAAGCAAACACATGCGTGCACATGATATGCTCCATCCATAGCTGTCAATGCCACATACGCACCTGGGCGATTTCACAAGCACAAATGCATGCATAATTGTCCTTAACACCGGGACCGGCTTATGCAACCTTTTTGCACAAATGTGAGAGCTCATCGGGGGCGTTGCAATCGTTTGAGGGTTACTGGGATGTGGGTCCCTACGGGCTACACATATCACTGCTCACATAATACACTCGTCATCCTTTACCCTTTACTGTGTGATTGAGTGGGAGGGAATGAAGGAATTTTATATTATTATAATGATATTGATGGGCGGATGGGTTTTGTGGGCAACAGCTGTGAGAATACAGAAGATGATGCAGCTGAACCATTTTCTTTGGAAGTTTGCTTCTCGTGCTCGTGTGGTGACATGCCGTGGCATTCTGTTTCTTCCTACGTTATCTGACAGACTGCTTCAAGCAGAGAGCTGCCACAGAAATGCCGCCGCGGGAGGGCCAGGATGCTACTATGGTACATCTTTCTTTCATTAGGTGCTGTGGGGCATCTGTTATTTGGAGAAGCACAAGCAAAAGGTGTGTGTTTGTTTTTCCTCAGGATAATGCTCTCCCGAAGGATTTACTATTTAGTCTTTTTGTCATATTGAGGATAATGGAGAAGCACAAGCAAAAGGTGTGGCATCTGTGATGGCCGACCTGACCATGAATGTGTTGATGATAAGGATAATGGCAAAGGGGAGAAGGGGGAGGAGGAATAAGAGTAGGCAACAGGTTAAGAGGATGATGTAGTAGAAGATGCAAGTGAGGGAGCTGGTGGTGGTGGGGGGGGATCAGCAGGGGGAGAACCAGTGGAGTCAGGGGGCGGCAAACGATTAGCCCCGTCCTCAGTTCCACCATTCAGATCTCTTTCTAGTGGGTGATGTGTAAAAGGTTGGATTGCAGTCGCTCTCCAGTCTGTGGGGACACTTTCAGCAGCAACTACAATGGTAGGGTGCAGACTATCATCCCCTGCATCCACTTTGACAACACGGATGTCGTCTGCTGCTGCCAGCCATTGCGGCATCAACATTAGCAGTCGCTGGTCCACTGGAGGGCTGATGTTCCTGTGTTCCGAATTGGCATTCAGCGGTAGTTGGGCAAGTGACCAGCGTACCATGCAGCGAAACCAGTCCGTAAGCTGCGTGACATCTGCAGCACCCTTCCTCCTTTCTCTGCATCGTGCTCTGTCTGTCTGTCTGTCTCTCTCTCTCTCTCTCTCTCTCTCTCTCTCTCTCTCTCTC
>BFEA01000205.1:984373-998355 GCA_003427395.1 Chara braunii | reverse complement strand
GGGAGGTGCTGCCTGTAGTATTTATGCATTGGGAGGTCAGATGGGTTGCAAGGACCCAGGGGGAGTCACCTCAGGATGGCACTATGGGACCATGACCTATGGTAATGCTCAGATCGCAAGTCGTGATCTGCGCCAACACTTGCCGGACTAACCCGGACTTCTTTGTGCAGGCACTACCCTAACTCTAATGTTAAGGACGATTCGGGCACAGGTGGGGTGAAATGTAATGTTTTAAAGCACCAATACATGCTAGCTATCGGCCGCGGGCCCCTTTCGGAGGCTGCCCACCACCGATTCATTTTGTCTATGGCGCTTGGCCTCCTAAATTTTTGGAGAGTCTCAAAACAGGTTCTCCAGTTGCCTGGGGCCATGTACTGGTGGTTTAATGAAGGCCGTTTCATTTTTGTATTCTGAAAGGTCCAAGCCACCATGTTTGTGTACTTGAGCATGGGATGCGTACACACCCGTTTGCCTCGCAGCACATCTGCACCTTATGTTCTGTCTTTTCTCTTAGTGATGCTCGTTCAGATGCATTTAGTAGATCTACGTAAGGGGGAGGGGAGTAGGGGATAGGAGCAGGAGGAGGGAGGAGAAGAGCAGAGGGAGGAACCTCATGAGCTCGTCAGTGCTCACTGGCAGAGCTGACAGCGAAAGACCGGCAGCGAGGGGTCCAGTAGCTGAGAAAAATAAGCTGACGAACAGGCATTGCCAATGGTAAGTGGCCACATCTGCAGACCAGACAGGACCGGTTCATCTGTGGCCTGTGGAAGCACCACATCCAATCCTGGCAGTTGGAATCACAGTGTCAAATGGGAGAAGCGAAAAAAGAAAACAAAGAAAAAAATGACAGAAATTATCCCCAAATGCACTTTTCAATGTTGGGGGGGGGTAACCTGGGCCTGAAAAGTGGGGTTCCCTGTTCACCCTTTCTGTCAAGTGGTGTGGGACAAGGAGATGGCGCAGGCAACATGACTCCCACATTATAGCAACACAGAGGCACGGCGGTGACAGTTGCATAGACACGGCCATTCCAGCCCCTGTCTAATAACAGGACATCCCATGTGAGGGTGCTGTACATGGCTATAATGTTCACTATCATCATAGGTATGAAAAGAAAAACTTGCGAGGGCAAAACCCTCATAATGCTCACGACTCAAGGAATGCCAATCACAGGCTGGTCACACATCGGGCTGGTCATCATAGTGCAGCATCAGGCAGTTTTCTGGGGATTCCGGCATTGCCTGTCATTGCCTGTCTGTGGACAGGCAATGAGGGGGCGGAATCCCAACTTAAACCACCAGTACTTGGCCCATACATCGGCCGCAGGGCGCTGTCGTTAACGCCCCGCAACTTCCGGAGGCTCGGGGTACCGGCCCTCAAAGGCTGGCGCCGCCAGCCAAAACACTTTTTCTTTGTTTTGCTGCCTGGTCGGCGCGAAATGGGCCGCAGCCCGTTTTCAGGCTCGGCATCGATAGCTGGGCCAAGTACTGGTGGTTTAAGGATGTTGAGCTGTGCAAAATCTGGTCTGCCACTGCTCGCCCTGGGGGCGGTTGCCTCATTGAAAGGGAGGTGTTCTAGGTCAGCTAGACGATAGGGGCTTTTTGAAATCCAAAGATAGTTTCACCTTGAAATTATTAACTGTCCATAGTTGGCGTGCTGTAGGAAGGTCATGTGCTACCGCTTTCTCTACCTCAAGCTGCTGTGTCTGTTCCTCGTCTGGCGAGGATGGAGAAGGCCCAGTTATGGGTGCATCTGGAGGACATCCGGCATTACATGTGGAACACATACGGAGTGGATAAGGCGGATGATGCTGTAGGGGACAGTCTATGCAGTAAAGACACATACTCTCCATGACAGCTTCCTGCAAAACATTTGCAGCACATGGCGCGTTGCTGGTATGCTGGCGAGCAGGAAACCAGATTCGGGCGTCCCTTGTCAAGACCACAATGACAAATCCGGCAAGTTGTGGCAACTAATAAGTGGGGGGGGGGGAATGAATGCAAGACAGCGAGGGATCACAGTTTTCATGGCAGAGGCTGGCAGTGATCATATCTGATAGCATAATTGCAGCAGAGGTTGCAGGACGCAGGCCGGGGATGAATGCAAGACAGCGAGGGATGACAGTTTTCATGGCAGANCACACACACACACACACACACACACACACACACACACACACACACACACACACACACACACACACACACACATGCACACACACACACACACATACATACATAACAAACACGCACCATTTCCTGCTTGAAATTTCCCTGCTTGGAACGGAACCTTAAAGGATGATGGAGGAGGAGGGAAAGATATAGGGGTGAGCTGTTGTGCTGACAAGACACTTGATGGGTCGTTTGTGTGGGAGATGTGTAATAGCATAATGCAGGACAATGTACAAGATTGCCTCCTTGATGTGCAAAACGGAACGGCAGATGTGCTCTCTGTCCCTGCGGATGTACTGTTTATGGCATCTCATTATCATGGCCTCTCAGCAGTCATGTCCGAAAACTGCTCCGACGCGTCGTCAGGGGGATATTGGACAGTGGTCGTGGTTCGAACGGAGGTTTGCAATCAAAGCCAAGATTTACGTTTCGCTGCTTTAAAGGGCAAGGCCTCTTGTCATGGCATCGGCTACGGTGACTCTGCTGGTTGGAAATCTCCAGTGGCCACAATCGTCAACCTAGACCTTGTGAAGATCCCACCCAGTGGCCAAAAGGATATTAGTGCGGTGACAGAGTTCTTCTCTTCGGTGTGTGCTCCCGGCACTGATGACAGCAAATTATGCACTGGCTGTCAGTCTAGTTGCACACCCGACAACGGTACTACTCAAGTTGACTCGGGAGCTCAGGACTGCTTGAACAGTGGGGGAGATGTTGCATTCATTCGGTCTCCGAGGAATATGGCACCTGGCGTTTTTAAGGACATTGATAGAGAGCGCTTCAGGTATGTTCTTCGGGCACGGTTTTCGGAGACATTGATAGAGAGCGTGGTTCAGGTAACCAAGTGGAGATCTGTACATGACCTCCACTCCTGTGCTCTCTTCTCCTCTTTCCTTTTCGATCGCTTTTGCACTGCTTACACACCCTCAGCCTACCACACCCACTCGTTCCCATCGCGAGGAGAGCAAGGCCGATTGCATGAAGTCCAGTGCCTTATTCACATAGCTACTTGGTGGTTGAGATGTGTTTTGTTTTGTCCTTCCCGACATGACATCCGTTAAAATTGGAACGATCCAGAGAAGAAAGATTAGCATGGCCGCTACGGAAGGATGACACGCATCAAACGAGAAATGGTCCAAATTATTTATTAAAAAAAAAAAATGTTTTTTTGTGGTTTCACATGCTACACTTTCATCTCTGGATACGATAAATCTGCCATCCTGTTGTCAGACCATTCGTCTAGTGATTCTTTTTCCTTTTTCTGTTCCTTTTTGTTTTTTTGTCGAGTGACTCTAGTGTTTGCCAGCAACTGAAATCTCCTGCTGTCCTTCATAAGTGACCTCGTCCTTTCTTCTTTTCCTGAAAACTTGAAAACCTTCATTCTTAAGGACCAGCACCTCCTGCCTGCATCAATTTTATTCTGCAAAAATATGCTTTGGTCCTTGATTGGATGAAAGGAGATGAGTACTTTCTTTTTTTTCTTTTTTTTTTATTAATGTTGCATTTTATTACTTGTCAAGCACAAAAGAGGCTGGGAATCCCTCAACATATCAACCCGGAAAAGGGAACTGGGGCCCTTTGGGACATCGGTTAAAATTGGAACGATAGAGAGAAGATTACCATGCGCCCTTGCCCCTGTGCAAGGATGACACACAGAAATTGATAAGTGCTCCAACTTCTTCAAAAGAATAAAACTTCAATAAAGAGAGATGAGAGCTACTTCCTGGGAATGAGTGATTGACATTTTTCTGCTTCCCGCGCCTTGGATCGATCAATGATTTTTTTTATGCAGCTTGCTTTGTCCACAAGGAGGATGTGCAAATATGTCAGAGGTTGATACTTGCAAGTGAGTTGAATGGCTCTCTAAACCACTCCCTAATTTTTTTTATTTATTTTTTTTTCTTTTGTAAAACACACGCTCCGATCTATCTTTGGGGAGCAGCATGTACCGGGAACCGGTCCCTAAATTTGAAAACCACTTGACAACAGTAAAGAACAAACAATGGGCCTCGCTCCAGTACTCACCAAATTTGCAAAATGAGAGTGAATCATCTGCTACAACATGGAATTATACATCAACATCGGCGCCATGTTCTTTGTTTTTTGTGCATATGAGAGGAGAGTAGTGGACCGAGGCCCGATGTCTGAAGCTCAGAACCAGTTTGCAAAGAATGCAAAAACGTTTTCTTGAATTTTGTTCTTCTGAGTCATTCCCCCTCCGCAGGCTTCTTTGTATTGTCATCTCCAAATTCAGCATCCACTGCCATCCAGCACCGTCCAATCCTTTTTCAACCGCTAACTATAAATCTGTAGACATTTCTCTCTCTCTCTCTCTCTCTGAGATGTACGTCCTTTTCCGATCCTTTTTTTTTTTTTTCCCTTTTCCATTTTCAAATCCAGTATCCAAGTACATCAAATATGGTTTGGAGTGCGGACAATGGGGTTTGAATTTGGAGATTGGATTGACAACTTAAAAGTTTACATGTGAGCTGCACGTAATTCGCAGAGAAGCGGCATGCGCATATCCTGCTATGGCAACAACTGTTGTTGAGCTTCTGCAAAGTTGAAAAACGTTTTTTTTTTTTTTTTTTTTTTTTTTTNGCAGGCCGGGTATGAATGCAAGACAGCGAGGGATCACAGATTTCATGGCAGAGGCTGGCGGTGATCATATCTGATAGCATAATTGCAGCAGAGGTCGCAGGACGCAGGGCGCGGATGATGCGGAGGCACCTTGTGTAATGCGCGTGCAGGATTTTCGTTTGTGTGGGTGTTTGTGTGTGTTTTAGACTGTCACCATGACGACCAGTTTTCCACCCAGATGAGTAAATCCAAAATTGTAACAGCTTTACGTCACATATCTCTCAACTAAAGGAGTGCAATTTGGGAAGCAAACGAAAAAAAGAAAAAGAAAGCAGACAGCATAAAGCAGAGTAAAACCGTTGTTCGCCTTTTCCTGTGCATCTAGCTGAGAGCTAGCTGCCCACATCCTCATGTGCTATAAAGGCCGACTTGCACGCTATGAAAAGGAGGCAGAGAAAAGGGGGAGGGGTACTCGAGCACAAGGGTAGTACACACATTCTTGCCACAGCCCAGGCATACTTTAGAATCCGAAACGAGTCATTCTGCAAAGTTCGGATGAACAGTGCTACTGGACCAAAATGGCTGGCGGCGCCAGCCAAAAGGGAAAAAAAACTTTGCGCTGGCGCTTCCGCAAAGCTTGGCGTGCAGTTCTTTTCCGACTTGGCAAAAAGAGGCTCGAATGTACTGGTGCAAGGAAGTGAGCAATGAGAATGACGATAAACCAAATTGCAGCATTCCATAGAAATCCAGACAACTTCGTGCCTGAACTGAAAGCAGATTGCACCACGAGATAACACAAAATAAGCAAGAGCAAAGCACTGAAGTCAAATGATAATGAAAGCCCACTTCTCGCCGCCAACATCAATGTCAATAATGCCGCCCTCCTAACTTGGCGGGCGGCACCCAGGCTTCAATCAGACAGCGCCTATGGACCTAGACTCCGATCTACAACAGAACTTCCATGAAGGACAGCAGCCCAATGATGAATGAAGACTCCGAACAAAGCAGCCTGGTCCTTGCCACCAGGTAGGCGCCTCCTCACATCACCCACACCTTGACTTCCTTCGACAGTCCCTTGTCCAAGGACCTTCGCTCAACCACCTCCAGCTATGGTGCTAGCAATTCGGCTATGATTTCTGCGCTGTACCCGCTGCACCTTCTCAGCGCCTCCATCGCGCCCCGCCAGCACCCTTCTTCCACTCTGCCCGACTCTTGTCCAGCAAGCCAGCGCTCCAGCGCTGCTGCCATCCAGCCAGCGAGAATGTGGCCAGTGAGTGAGCCCCACTTGCTTTTGTCCTGTCTGGCTGGGTGAGGCAGGCTCTGGCTGGGTGGCATCTGTCCAGCTGCGCCCAGCGCCCTTCCGGTATATGCCTGGGGCTCAACTATTAAGTGCCCTGGGCCTCAGCATCTCTGCTGGGCCTCCAGCATCTTCAGCCGACCGGGCTACCAGTTGGTTGAAGATGCTGAACGCAGCAACCAACCCACGGGTTCTTTCTGGCTCACTCCGGCCTCTACATGGGGCCTGTCGATTTTGTGCAGGCCCGCCTTCACTTAGGGTGGGCGCAAACAGGCTGTGTGTCCTAACAATGGGCAACGGACGGAATTAAACACCGTTGTACCCGTTGAATAGCCCCCGGAGCCCCTGTTGAATCCCGTTTAACGGGAAAACAGGGGTCTCCCGTTGAATCCGAAAAAACGGATTGGGGGCGTTGGGCCTGGGACGCGTGGCCCTACGCGCCTAAGCACTAAAACCACAAAAAATTAAAAAATTGACCCCCCCTACGACGCCCCAAACCTACCCGGAAGCCCTTTAACCTTCCCCTGCCCGCCCCATCCTGCCGTCCCCAAACCTACCCGGAAGTATGTGTGTTTGTAAGTGTGTGTGTGCGTAATTGTTAGGGTGTGTGTGTATGTGTGTGTGTGCATGTGTGTTTGTGTTTATGTGTTGTGTGTCTGTGTGTCTGTGTGTCTGTGTGTGTGTGTGTCTTTTTCCTTTTTTTTAATTGTTTTTATGTTTTTTAGACTGAAAGACACCCCGAATACAGCTATAGTGACCGTACGTTGTATTGGGGGGAACAAGGTAGTTATAGCTATTTGCTGTTCTATCCCTTCTGGGACACAACACACAGAGACAGAACAGCAAACTAAAACATAAGTTTACAAATTTTCAGCAAATCAGACCAGCAAACATCAAGACTCAGAAAAACTGCAGAAATATCAGACTGAAAGTGTGTGGGTCCTTGCATCGCTAAGGCGTTCGATCTTCATGCATGCTTCAGTGACTCTCAATATGTTATCATCTTTGCAAGGAAGTGAGCTGCTTGAATATCAAGTGTTGTTAAAAAAAAAAAAAAAAAAAATTTGCTATCTGTTGTTTTTTAGCATTGATTCCGTGTTGCAGTTTATTTTTCCCTTTTCTTTATTTTCTTTGTTGTTATATAACAGCGGCTTATGGTCCTGGCTCCATATTCATTCTGGGGAAAGTCGATCCGGTTACTTTTCCCTTTTTTATTTTCTTTATATTGACTGGGATATTGTTCCGTGTGCAGGCGACCTGACGATCATCTACGGTGTAGCAATCGCAGTTGTTGTGCTTATCAGTATCGGATTGGGAACTTTTTGCTACATAAGATCAAAGAAACTGAAGGAAAATGCTGTGAGCAGGAGACAAGCCATGGAATACACCAGAGCAGAGTGGAACTAAAGGACCTGGGACAAGCCATGGAATACACCAGAGCAGAGTGGAACTAAGGACCTGGGACAAGCCATGGAATACACCAGAGCAGAGTGGAACTAAGGAAAACGCTGTGAGCAGGAGACAAAGCCATGGAATAGACCAGAGCAGAGTGGAAAAAAGGAACGGCGAGCTGTGCAATACACCAGGAACAATAAATAACAGGTGTTCTGTTGAATATGCTTTGCAGAGTTGTTGTGTACCAGCCCAAGAAACGGAGAACAGCCGGGTTGTTGTGTACACCGGGAACAATAGCTTAGGTTGAAAACATCAGAGCAGGGAGGAATAGAGGACAGGAAACGATAAGCGCGCCGTAGAATATGCCACAAATTAGGGAAGTGCTAGTTTAAGTCGTTGACAATGAAGAGAAACCCAGGAGATGCAAGGGGAGTTTACGGCAATCCGTTCTGACTTCAGCTTAGATATGGGAACCAAGTGTGATGCTTGTTGCTTGTAGGCACAGGAAGGGTCATCTTCCTTCTTTTCCGTTTTCCTTTCTGTGTGCTACTTTTGTTCCGTTGCCAGTCATTGTGGGCTTAAGATGTCTGGTTTAAAAAAGCAAAAACAAAAAAGTCTCTCTCTCTCTCTCTCTCTCTCTCTCTCTCTCTCCTGTCTCTTATACACATCTAGATGTGTATAAGAGACAGGGTGTAAACACACTCATTGCTTCCTGTCCTCTTCCTAAATATGACTATCAGACCAGGACAGACACTTGAGGCCCAACTGAAGCTACCTGGTGTATGCTGGTGGTCGGCATTGGTGTTGGCGTCACATACATTTCTCTTCGACTTCAAAGTGATCCAGTTGCAAGAACGTAGATAGGCTGAGTAGGATAGGCAGGGCGCTGGGCGCCAGACAGTAAGTGCGCCATTGGATACAGCGTTGGTGTGACAAGAGAGTGGCGCCATTGACATTGGAGCTCATTCTATTGCAGCTCTTATTTGGACGGTATCTATGTGTAATGCACTCTCTGCTTGGTTCATGACTATCTGAGCTACTTCGTCATTTTGCAACTTGGATTTCTGGTCATCGCTCTCTCTCATATTCCTTGCAAGAGGTATTATCGACAACAGCTTGTGCGTGTGCCACATGTACATACCACGTCGATTGTTCCACCAAGCTTCCCTCCACAAATATAACTTGTTTGCCTTGTGATGGGATGTCCTTTTGCTTTTGCCATATGAGTGTGGTGTTTGGTGTAATTGTGCCCCGTCGCTCGTCCAGAAATTTGATGGGATGTCCTTTCGCTTGGACCATATGAGTTCAGTGTCCGGCGTAATTATCCCCTGTTGCTCGTCCTCGAGTTACAAAAGAAAAAAGAAAAAAAGAACGAAAAGGGTGATGGCCTTGAGATAGGATCATGATGGAGCACTGACCGGGCCCAGGCAATTCAGGATTGTTTTACTCTGTCCATCTTATCGCATGAGGATTCGAACTTGGGTCTGGGTGTTTCAACAGTTCATTGGTGTACGAACTGAGCTAGGCCCTTCCTGTGCATGTTTGGATGTGGGGGGGACCACTATTACCGGCCTTCTATGTCAACATCATGGTCCGGGTGCCATGAGCTGTGCATCCATATGTGTATTGAGTAAGGTTGGCATGATGTGCTGGTCAATAATGTCGCTTGTGGTACTGATCGTGAATGGTTATGGGTGGGTGGGTGGGTGGTTGTATGAATGACCTTGTTCAACTCGTCCGCGGCACAGTTTCTTCTATGTTCCTTTCAAGGCAGTTGTTGTCAGGGACTCGATGGAAAAAAGTTTTATCAACGAAATGACTGAGACACTTGCCACCGTCTCCAAGAGTGAGAAGTTCAGGGCTCTGTTCATGGAAGGTGCTAACAGTCAATCGCTTCTTTTCTCACAAAGGCAAGTATCTCCTCCTCCTCCTCCTCCTCCTCCTCCTCCTCCTCCTTCTTGCCCTCATTGTCGTCGCCCTTCTCCTCCTCCCCGTCCTCACCCTCTTTTCTCCTGCTTCTCATCACCTTCTGCTCTTCTGCACTCTTGTGTGTCCACATCATGCAGTTCATTTTTTTCTTGCTTTCCCCCCCCTTCAACCCTCCAAAGTAGATTTTCATCCCTTTGTCCCATGGCTTTGTATTTCGGTACTGTTTCCAAACGCAAGCCTCGTACAGCCTTCTAATCTAGGGATGTGATCTTGGAGATAATTGGACTCGTTAAAATGCTTGGGGGAAAAGGAAAAAAAAAAAGGCAATGATATTAGATTTTGTCTCATCCGTTTTCAACTTTTCGTGCATGTGTGTTGTAACGTGTAACCTGCTCCCAAGGTGCATCATTTGGACCATTCATCATTGTGAATTTGTCATGCAAAAACATTGGTAGGTTTTGATTTAAAAAAAAAAAAATAATAATAAAAAATTGTCATGCAAAGCTATATTTCCCAACCAAAAGGAGGTGTGATCAAAACTTTCTTGCTCACATTGGAGATAGCCTTCGAAAGGTTTTTGGTCTCTTAGCTCTTGGGAAACGCATTTAAAAGGGTTGTTGAATTTCGGGGTTCGCTTTTGGGGAAACAAAAAGACGAGGTTAGTATTTGGTGAGATTTAGCCTATTGCTATATGTGTATGGGACGCTGGACCTGGTTTCCAGCAGGTGATGCTCCCCACCCCACTAAACATACCGGGGCCATCTTGTTTCAAGTTAGCAATGTCACGAGTATGACATCTTACCGGGGCCATTCCTAAACAAGGTCAAGCTTCAACGAAACCGGTAAGATGTCATACTAGTACAACCGTAGGATGTCGACAACAACTTCAGGTATCCTGATCACATGGCGAACTTGTCAGATCGACGGCCATGAATGCTCCGATTGCTGCATTTCTCCTGGTCTTTGGGGCTTTCGATCTCCTCGACTGACGACGTTGTATACTCGGGATCCATGGACGATTCTGCTTGGTTTTTGGCTCACCGGCACTGTGGTTTGCCTCGTGTGTTGGCGACGGGATCAGGTAGGAAGGGAGTAGGATGAATATATAAGGAGGCAAGGCTAGGGCAATGGCCCCCTGCATTGAGTCGTTTCAGGTCTGGGTGGTATTCTAGTCCTCGAGGACCGGAGGATGCTTAGTGCGGGTAGTTGAAATGCGTAGAGGAGTGGCCGCATGGGAGATTGGAGAGTGCGAGATTTCAGTTTCTGCTCGTCGTCTAAATAAATAAATAAAAAAAAACAATCTTTTTTTTTTTTTTTTTCTGAAACATCAACAGCAGGTGTAGGGGCTGTGGACAACAATCTTACCGATTCCGTTGAATGAACACAATGTCACAGGATGCCGACAGTCAATCGTGCCATAGGATTAACTTTCTTTTTTCCCTTGTTTTTTGGGGGGCGAAAGAGCTGCTTTCTATTGGTGGGGAGTAGCACTGCTGGAAACCGGCTCGTCTCCTTACCAGTTCCAATTGTTGTGATGGCCTCATGACTTCACCATCTTGCTTTGTTGGGAGTCCATAAGTAGACTCTTCATGAAACCGATTGCTTCATTGCGCAATCTTCACACCCAGTAAAAGTTGGACAAGGATGGCATTCGAAGTAACCTTTATTTTTTTTTTAATAAAACACAACTGAAGACTAGGAATGATGATAAGAGCAGTCATTCCTAATCACCCAGCTGAAACTCCATTCTATTGGTGGGGAGTATCACCTACTGAAACCGGGTTCAGCGTCCCTTATACGGAAAAATCGAAGTAACCTCACGCAAGCCTCCTTCAATTTCATACAAGCAATTCCTCCCCAGGCCTGCGGTAGTGTAAATAATGCTAAGGTCCCCTGGCCCCTGGAAGAATATCCTCTGTATGCGTAGGAGTGGGTGAAGCCGGCATGGATACACAAGGCACTGACCAAGCACAGGTGCTGCCTATCATCTTCACCCGAATAGAATGTACCATCATTTTTGCTGCATCTGGACTGAAAATTGGGTCAAATACGGATATAGTGACGGTACGTTGGGCCAAATACAGATATAATGACTGTACGTTCTATTCCGGGGAAGACGGTAGAAGTGTCCCCATCTACCTGTTGGCAATACTGCATTCCATGCCACTATCGAGTTACTCCTTCTTTAGCTACTGTCTTTACCCCAATATGCCCGGTCAGTATAGCCGTATTTGGTGCTAAATTTTCAGTCCAGATACAGCTATAATGACCCGGCATTCTTAAGGAAAACACTAGAATGCCGGGTCTGAGTCCGGCCCCATTTGATTTTTTTCAAAAGCACAAATCCTACAGCTGTTTTTCCCTGTTTTACGAGGATTGGTTCTCAGACCTTTCAGTCTCTTAGACAACTGTCCAGACATTTTCTCAGACATTCTCAAGGTCTTAGACAACTGTCCAGACAATTTCTCAGACATTATCAAGGATAGTGCGATAGTGTGATCTGGAAGGTGGGCTGGGCATAGACAGAGACCACTGGTGGCCCCCAGTGCGCCCTGCTAGACCCCAGCCCAAGGTCCTGTTTGTGGAAAAATCAGGATAGTTAGTGATGGGACGCTGGACCTGGTTTCCAGCACGGTATCTCATGATTCCTTTCCTTTCCTTTTCCAATGTAAGGGACGCTGGACCCGGTTTCCAGCAGGTGCTGCTCCCCACCAATAGATGCAGCCTCCCTGGGAGTGTTAGCGGTGGCTGCCTATACCAGCACCGCTAGCATCACCCGGGGGGGGTGTTTTAAAAAAATAATAAAAATAATAATAATAATAATAATAATAATAATAATAATAATAATATAATAATAATGACCCGGCATTCTATTCAGGTGAACACAGTAGCCTGTTGATAGTACCATTCATTGAACTGAGTCTGGCCATTCGTCTCCGAAGAGGTATTTGTACCGTATCCTGGGGTATTGCACACCCAATACTCCAAGAGGTCTTCGGTCATGGGTGACCATAGGCCATAGTTGTACTGCATGCCACCTTTGGCTGGCTCACACACAACCACTCCACTTTGCAGAGTGCTATGACCAAGACCTTTTTTCATTAGCTTTGCCCTTAAACCAACAGCCCTTCCAAGCCTCTTTTTCGGGCCCTTGGTTTCAGCCGTGCGGCGTGCGCCAAAGTTAAATGAAACAACACGGGCACGAAGTATTGTCTTTTTTGCTTGGCACCACCAGCCTTCCTCTTCCGCTGGGCCGAGCCCCAACTATGTGGTGTGTTAACCGCCGTGTCAGAACAAAGTAGCTGGGAAAGGAACTGGTAGTTCAAGCATCCTCCATTTTGCATTTTTTGGTTTCTTTCCAGCTTGGGGTGTGTGAATTGCGCTGAATTGAGAGTACTCGAACACCAGAGGTCAGGGGGGATGATATTTAAATGAATAGACTCAACAGAGTTTGCGTGGTTGCCCAGAGATGAAGGGGGGTGCATATGGAGAGGGAGATTGTGGATGATGTCTTCTTGGACAGGGGTTTTGGCCAACAAGTGACCAACGACCAAGCAAGAGTGCGGCAAGGAGTCTCAAGCAGATAGTGTACTGGAGCAAAAGAGAAAGGGGATGCTTATGTGGGGTATGAAGAGGATATCGTTTTTTAACTTCAGCCAACTCGGACGAAACAGTCTCTTACTACTGATGGAGGATCAGCATTTTGTTTTTTTTTGTGATTGGCGATTGACCAGACTCTGGTTGTTTTTCTTGCGGTTGCAGCCTTGTGTCGTTGTCTAAAATAATTACGACGACAGATCAGTACCTCAATACCTCGCTTGATATGTTCGCCACATACTATGAGCTTTACAATCCAGGAGGAGTAGCTATGGCATCTCACTCTGCAAGGAATCGTGAGTCGTACTCTCTCTCTCTCTCTCTCTCTCTCTCTCTCTCTCTCTCTCTCTCTCTCTCTCTCTCTCTCTCTCTCTCTCTCTCTCCCAGCCTGCCTGCATATCTATCTCACATGCACACATGTTTCCCCTTCCTCTGCGCCCTCCGAGCATGTGTGCTCAGATTTTTGCCGTGTTCAGTTCTTTCCGTATATATTTGCATGAGTCACTTTGACACCTGTGCATTGGTGCTTGTGGTTTCCTACACAGAAGAAGCGAATCACATTTTACCTCCCTTCTCAACAGAACTTGCTGAGCACGCTTGTTGATTTATGCAGTTCCATTGAGATCCATGCTCATCCTCTCTTCATACTTCAAATAACTAAACTGAATCTGCAAGCCAGTCAGATTCAATGCATGTCTTACTAAGTTGACTTTCACATCTTGCATGTTTGTGGTGTGTATAGGTGCATGCATGTGTTCATGTATCCATGTCTGTGTGTGATAAGAGAGAGAGAGTGTGTGTGTGTGTGTGTGTGTGTGTGTGTGTGTGTGTGTGTGTGTGTGTGTGTGTGTGTGTGTTTTGTAGATTATCACCAGAACAACTCCTTTTCCACCCAGATGCGCCGCTGACCCAAAATTGAACCAGCCTGACCTTATATTCTGCTATGAAGTATCATTTTTAAATGATTGTAAATTTTGTAACGTTTTGATGAAATGTAATGATTTTTTTTTTTTTTT
>BFEA01000205.1:963396-977533 GCA_003427395.1 Chara braunii | reverse complement strand
TCTCTCTCTCTCTCTCTCTCTCTCTCTCTCTCTCTCTCTCTCTCTCTCTCTATCTATCTATCTATCTATCTATCTATCTATCTATCTATCTCTCTATCTCTCTATCTATCTATCTATCTATCTATCCATATATATATATATATATATGCCACCTCCAAGCAGGAGACATGTATGCGAGTGCCCGCTCCTCCTACTGATCATCCCTTCTACCCCTCTGCCTCTCAAGTGCGTTCCCACATCCCCCCACACTGCCCCCCCTTGCCCCCCCATTTCCCTCAATCCCCACTGCTTCTTCTTTGCTTCCTTACCGTCCACCTCGTGTGCAAGGGTCAGCTATGGTGGATACCTCTTGCTATCTGTTTCGGCCTGATAAATAATGTGGAAAAAAGGGATCGGGAGTTCAAAACATGTGGAACACGACATTGTTCATAAAGGGAGTCCAAGAAAAGAAACTTTCTTAAGCCCGGAAGCACGAATCTTGGCTAACTACAAAAATGGGGTCCGTTTCAAATTTCTGAGGGCCATCTGCATGCATCTTTTTGGATGTGCCCTTGTCTTTGTTTGAAGTAGTCCTGCGCGGCCGATTAACGACTGTGCGGGAATTTCAAGAAACGGTTATGAATTTTGGTTGACGCCATTTGTAATTTTTCTTTGCATCAGCAGGTGTTCGCATGCCCATGTTTGAATTCTTGCTTGCCACGCAAGCTCGTTGCCCGTTTTGTGCTCACACGTCAAGTCCATTCTTGCGGTCCTTTGTCTCTGCTTACCTCTTTGTCTTCCTCCATACCTTTTGTTTGATCCCCTCCTTGATTCTTCGGCGTGGTTGATTGGTCGTCAGTCGAGTTTGGTCGGATCAAACCGCAAGGAAGGACCTCCGTGCGCGGCTTGAACGGCCACCCCAAGTGAACGATTTTTTTTATCATCCTGCCTACTTCGATTCTTTGAAACCTTCTTCCTTCTCTCCTCCTCATTTGTGAGATGGTTAATGGAAGACCCAAAATTTGGGTTTTTCGCCGCATCACTACAAGCAATGTTATCAAAAATTTGATGAACAAACTATGCAGGCTCATAACACAAACATCAAAAGAACAAACAGGGGAAAAAAGAAAAAAAAAAAAACTTACTATAAAACCCTATTCGGAGTAGCTTTCAGAGTTCGTCAAAAAAAATTCCGAATTTGGTGTTGTTGCCAAGTTTTTCGTTAGTGGTCCAAATATGTTGAACTGAATACAGATATGCCCTAAAGCACATGCACATCAGATTAAAAATAAAAAAATATAAAAAATATAAATAAAAAAATAAAAAAACAAGAAAAAAGCAAAAATTCAGTGAAATGTGGTTGTTTCGTTGAAAATTTCACCGTAAATAACACCGCCTATTAATCACGAGTGGAGGCTCATAATACAAACACAACAAAAACAAACAGGAAAAAAAAAAAAAGAAGCAAAAATTCAGGGAAATATGGCAGCTTCGGAAAAAAATTGGCCGAAAATGACACCACAAGTGCCTCATCTACGCATCTCGCTACCTGCATTGCATGTTGGCACCTCACCGCCTTCCCCACTATAAATTTATGCAGCCCTTTCCTCTCTCTCTCTTTGATATAGGCTGCAATGTTGTGTGAGTTACACGCAAAGACTACGGCGTCGAACAGGCTCGACGTGCTAAAAGGACGGGCGGAGTGACGACGTGGGGTGGAATTAGCAGTAGACTCGGGGTAAGGCAGTTGGAAGGACTGAGTCGTGCTGGAGACGGGAATGCCGCCATCGGCAGGGCCTTGTGGCTATGGCTGGTTTGTGTTCGATCGGGTTTGGTGGCAGAGCACGCAGAGTGTCAGTGTTGTTGTGATTTCGGAAAAGTAAGGGACTCACTTCTTTTCCACCGTTGCTTTGTCCATTGGTTGTGTGCACTAAAGACTAAGTGTGGATACGCAATCGTGTGCATGGCTTTCGTCGTGAGTGTCCATGGATGTTAAATGCTTCGCTATCAGAAGGTATGTGGATGTATGAATGTGGGAAGATTTGGTAATGGTCTTTATTGCATTTGCGCACATGAGTGCGCTCTGGGGTAACTAGATCTTGAATGTTTGTCTGCGTAAGTGAGTGTGTTGATACCCTTTGTTCCCTGACTAACTGCCGATCCCCGCGTTTAGCGTGTGTGGGAGATCGTCGTCGGCCTTTTTCCTCCTTGCTCAGAAGGGGCACTTATCGATTTCTCAATCCATCCAGGGGTTTAGGTGGGCGACCAGAGACATCGGGTGTGGGGTCGCTCTACCCGATTTCCCTACATGTCGGCCATCGTCGTTCTTATAGTGCCTAGCCTACCAATGATACAATACATCAATAAATATATAAGATTTTATACTCCGGTTCCACTTAAGTTCACGGCTCATGACTTTGTCACACCAACTTATGGTGTGACTGGCCTTTGTGTGTATCCCCCTCATAAATAAACATAGAACTGGACACACACACTTAGAATATATCCATCCCTATTCATTAACAAAAGAAACAAGGACTCAAAGTACCCAACTTATGGGTCTCATCCTCCGTTCATAAACTCCAAGAAAAACATGCAACCGAACCGTTCAACTTATGAAATGTCTTAGCCTTAGAAAGTAAAACAAAACAGCTCAGCATACAAAATAGGAACAAAGCAACGAGCCCACGCACTTAGAATGGGCTTAACCTTTGGTTGACCCAGTCAGACACAAGCAAAACACCTTCCTTTCACCTTCCCCCATATCACTATATCCGAATTTATTCAAATAATATGAATTCTCACACATACTTATTAATTTAATTTTTTATATCATGTCATGAAATTAAAATGAACAAAAGTTATAAACTTTCTTAGTCATATTTTAAGGGATGAGATCACATGCGTAATGATCGCATACCTGAATGTTCTCTCCCTCTAGAACCCCGCCTGGGCTTCGGCAGAGCTCACACAATCGGTGGGCTGACCTCCCACAAGGTCTTGCTGCGGATTACCGGTTGCAATCCCGCCTGCCGCCTTCCTCTCTGAACCAGTCAGACTAGACTTAGTGTAAGAAAGATAGAAGTAGAAGTCATTGACTCTCTCAGATACTAGAGAGGTGCTCTAAGACTCGGGTGAGAGACCCTTGCAGTCTTCAATCACTTGAGGGTCTCGCAATGGTGGCAAAAAAGTGCAGTAAAGATTATTAGATCATGGCAAGAATGTTGAATACCAGTTTCTGAAAACCCTCCAAATTTGCACTAGCAACCCCATTGCAAAGCCCAGTCACTCCTCCAATTGTGGTAACACCTCTGATAGCCACAAATATCCAAACCAGCAAAAGTTTGTTGCCTGCGTATTCAGCTAATAATCATTGATCCTCATCATGACAACAGCTCCTTACTGCAATAATCCGTTGTTGCTGAGCACGAAAAAAATGTTTAAGCAATAGCCCTCGTCGCATCCAAATACAACAACAACAGGTTTCTACAGAAATAGTCTTCAACAACAACTCAGAGCACCAGCGTCAACACTTCGTGTTTGAGCGTCGGGTAGCAATCTTGAACCAACAACCTGCCAACAACTCAAAGTAGCAACCCGCTACACAACCTGCTGTTTGCACAACCTTTGAGTCAAAATAACAACATTGTAATAACAGGCAACAATCAGACATCCCAAAAGTAGTCACCCCAACCCGTTATCTGTCGTTCTAAGGGATGGTAAAATCACGGTAATGTAACGAATTTGTTGCTTACTGCAGCAAAGAACAACGGTAACTCATATATCAGTGTTTTCGATTGTTGCACTTGAACGGCGGTTTGTTGCCGTAAAGAATAACAACGCTTTGCACTCTGAGTGAACAACCGTAACAGTACTCCTTTGGATTGAGCAGAACCATAGTTACGTCAATCCAAGAAATAGAAGGTCTTGCCCAAATAGCACTAGTCCCATTCGTTGGGGCACAACAGCTCGCGACTCATCAATTTACGACAAAAGCATAATCGGCGACAGCAAGGGTGGCACTTGGATCAGACTGGCCACCGTAAAGGAGAATGTCAGGCCCACCGTTATGCCCACATCAAGTGCAGATTGAAGGTGACTCCTCCATTAGTATATGGTCAATTCGCCTTGTCAGGTAAGCACTACTTTGCAAAAACGAGAACGAATCTTCCGCCGAGACCAGCAAAGACACGTTCGCCACTATCGCTCATTGTTGTTGCGCTTGCCACCAAGCTTGCAGAATGCAGACGATTCTATCCCGACGTACAATCGGGGTCAGTTGAAGTTACACGGCTGAAGATATCGGGTCAGGTACGTACTTCGCTCTGCCCCTCTTTACTTCCCTCCTCTCTCCTAACCCCGCTTCCATTCTACTGCTATTCTCCTATCTACGAAGCTAACTCTACCAGTTAAGTAGCTAAGTCCAAAAATGCACGGCAACATTCCAATCCCGACTCGATTTGTCCTTTAAACACCCATGAAAGACTTTTTCCCTTGTACTATCGTTGTACCTTTCTCCTTGTGTGGTCTCCCCCTCTCTCAGTCCCTCTTTCGCTCTTACTCCTACACACATACGTGCGCATCCCTCCCCATAAAGGAAAACCTCTATGGATCTGACGAAGATGGCAACGACCTCAGAGCGGTGTCGACCGCAAATACGACGACGAAGTGGTCACCACGGAGACGATCGTCCTATCGTCCACAACTGCGAAAACAAAGAGGGACTACGTGGGTTGCGCTTCCCACCGGATGTGCAAAACGAGAATGAATCTTCTGCCATAACATCAACAAATACATCGTCAAATGGGTCGTCACCATCTGCCAGACATAGCTCGCCAAAGAAAGAGGATGTCTCTTCCTCTAAACACGGGAAGATTCACTCCAATCCCTTGCTGCCATGTCCAATGCTCGCTCGTTAGAATGCAGATGAATCTTCCCGGGGAAATACACTATCAATTTTTTACCTGGCCAACGTGCAGTCTAAAGTCACTACCCAAATTTCGATCAATCCTGCATTGCCACCTTATCCAGGTAGACAAACACTTTCTCTTCGATTTTCTCTCCCTTGCACACACTTCTCTCTCCTTCATGCTCATTCTCCCGCACGTTATCTCCTTATGCCCTATTCACGCATGCTCATATCGCTATATAGGAGGTCATGCCCAACATAAACCAAAACGTATCTTTCACTCGAGCATGGGAAGATACATCCGCATAAAGGGGCACCTATATTAGCACAATGACTACACGGAGCACCACAACAAGGTTATCATCGCCACCTGAACAGGCAGAGAATGCTATCGTGTCAAGGAGGATCATCGAAACAGAGACCAAGACCATCAAGATAATCGGCCACTAGGCCCACTACAGTGTCCGAGAAGATCGATAGTAGTGCAGCTATCACTTTAATGAAATTCACGACCAAGGTCACCACGACGAGCGTGATCTGGAAGATCGGGATGACGATCAATCGATGGGACACGGATTACGACTAGCCGCCTTTCCTCGATAATGTCGAGCGCCACGTCACTCACGATGGCGGGTGCTCATTCCATTACTTTCCAAATGTGCAAAATGTGAATGAATCTTCCACTAGATCATGGAAAAATTCGCACTGGCAAGTTCATCCGTTGCTGCGCCCTTCGAGATAAGCGCCTTCCTTTTCTTATCTTTCCTACCCTTTGCTATCTAATGCAATTGGTCAACACCTTAACCAGGTTTATGCCCCCAATTTCATTTATGCGAGTTAGGTAATCACCAATGAAATGTACATCACGTGAATGACTACCACCGACCACTCCCGAAAGGAGCACCACGAAGATGGACTGCTTGATGTAGGCGACCATAAGAACATTGCAATCATGAAGAACGAATGTGACGAAGAGCACGACCGACAGCAATGCATGCTCATCCCGCGCCTTCTTAAACTGTGCAAATTGATAATGAATCTTCCGCTAGAACACGGGTAGATTCATCGCCAACTCCTTCCTTTGTACTAAGCTTCCTTTCCTATATTGTGCAACCCCCAATTGTTGTATCACCCGAATCACTCATCAAACCCAAATTTTGACACTATGATTGGACTCACCATGACAAAAAAACTCAACATTAAGCCTTAGTTTGTCTGTATCTGAAAAGAATCGGGTGAGTGAAGTGATACTAATTTTCCCCCTCTAGCTTTTCACATTTTTTATCAACTTCTACTTTCATCTTATCCTCAACCTTCTCTTTTCTCCCTATGTCCATCCTCTCATTCTAATTAGAATTCTCATTCTTGGCTGGCAGGGCAACGTTGCCTCAACCGAACAAAAAAGACGCGTTATCGAACTCCCCCTTTCGTAAGCTCATCATTACCGGTATCAGTCATCGGTTACCCTGAAGGACCAGGCCATGATATCGGTCGTGGAATATCATCATTGAGCTGACTGGGCCTAGGTGACCCAAAGTTACAATGTTTCACTCAAAATTGCAATATTCTACTCGTCCACTTCTAGAGAAGTTGGAACTCAGGTCTATATTTCAACAGTTCAGGGGTCTACCAACTGAGCTAGGCCCTTGGGTCCATCGTCGGTCGGGTATCGGGACTGGGTCCCAAACAGAAACGGATTTAAAATAAAGCCAAAAAAAAAAAAAAAACGGAAAGAGGAAAAAAGGAGCGGGAGGAAGGAGAGGAGCATGTTGGTACTCCTGCAGTCTTACCAAGCGGGCCCGCAATTGGGACTGGTTAAGGGGGATAGCCCTGCAGGCCCTCAATCCCGTAGTTCCTTTTGTTTTGCTTTGTCGCTCCTGCATAGCCGACAGTTGACCTAGATCCACCTATCTGTTGAGTGACAGTCAAACATCGTAATGTATTGTGTTAGGCTCATGGTTAGGTATAGCAAACGTGGATTTCCATATAAGATGTATTTGTCTTGGGCCTAGGCTTGCCAATTATACCAAAGGCCGCACCTTGGCCTAATGACCATTTCTACGACCACTCAACCTAAGGTCCTAGCTCATGTGGGTTGAATTGTTTCTTTAGGTTTTAACCCGGGTTCTTATTAAATAGTCATTTGAAAACAATTGAGTTTTATTTTTTGAAGGTTGGATAAAGGTTGAGGGGCATGTTCGACACTCCTCGGTCGCGTAAAATCCCCGAGGAAATCATCGTTCCACTTATTCTCGGGGAAGGGGAAAAAAAAAAAAAGTGAAAACATTTCCTCGGGGATTCTTCGGGCTACAGCCATTTCGGCGCGCTCCCCAAGGGACCTCCCGAGGTCCCTTGGAGGTCGAGCATCCGGAATAATCGGGGCGTCGACGACAGCTCTCTTGACGACAATTTTCAACGCGGCTGGTCCATTGCTGTTCCTGGCGGCCCGTGGACGGACATCTCCGGTTGGCAGCGGTCGGCGTCATGGAATACTCCGCCAACAGTCCCCTTTGGCGGCCTGCCGTCCTCCGCGATGTCGAAAAGGGGCTGCCTTGCATCGCTGCCCTTCAGCAGTAGCGGGAAAGCGCCCAACGATCGGCAGATTCGAATACTTCAGCCCGCCCCCACTCTCCCGATTGCGCACGGTCTTCCGCGACGGAATATGTTACCCTGCTTTTGTCGGTAGCTGCGATCGGTCGTTTGCGCCACTGACCCTCACTGTTTCCTGGACGTCCACAATTGTCTTCTAGCTGTTTGCGTCGTCCACGTGTGTTTCATGGCCGACGTCTTTCGAAGAAGGTGCTGGTCGTTCTCATGCTCCTCCTCTTAGTTGTCTTCCACGTGTGTATCCTCGACATCGTTCCTCGACGTGGCCTCAGAAGATGGTCTTCAAAAAAGGACGTTAGTATGAAGGGGCACCAGGGGATGTCCAGGTCTGCAGGGGATCAGGGTGGTGGCCAGCGGGCTGGGCAGAGCCCGTCGAGAAGTTCAAGGCCTTCGGAGCGGTATGGGTATGCGCACCTGCCACCTCACTTGCGGCCTCTGTCGTACATGTCCGACGAGGAGGCGGAGGACAGACGGTCACGGACCGTGCCGCTGGGAAGCGGGTCCACCCAGGAGTGGGTGGCTACAGAGGTCTGTGGAAGCCGCGACGACGGTTATGGCCAGTCGTACACCCTCCTCCAGCAGGGGCCGAGTGGCGACGAAGGCGATGGCGGCGTCAATCCGTCGTTCGGGCTGTGTAGCGGGAGGTCATCGGCCGCCTCGCGAACTGTGATCGTCGACAACCATCCCGACGACATGGCGGGCAGGTGGCGGTTGTTGCGTGGTCATCAAAGTCTCCAGCACCGGCCCGGGAGGCGTCGGGGAACAACAGGGATCCTCTGAGACAGCAATATCGGACGCCGTCTGTGTCGAGGGGTGCCTTAGCTCGCCCCCTGTGGATGCAGTCTGCGTCTTCCCCGTCCGCCAGTTCGACTGCAGCCCGCCGTCGAGGCGAATGTGGGGAGACTGATTGTGGCATCGACGATGTTGGTGATGCACGAGACGGGAGGGCGGTGTGGGCAGAACAGCGACAGACGCTTCATCCACGACGGGAGGAATCCATAACTCAGGAGGTGCAGCGACTGCGTATGGGGGACCAGGAAAACGACGACGACACACCTGCGGTTGTCGTAGGGTTTTTGCATGAACCTTTCATTTTCTTTAAATGTTCATTTTTTTTTCCAAACATGCCAAATCGATGTTCGCATCTGTAAAAGCGAACATGTAATTGTGTTGATTTATATTGTTGACGTTTACGTCATGTTGTCGCTTTCTGTTTTGTTCCGCTTTCATTTGCATTCACGAAAGTTATGGTAAGGGGGACGTAACGGGGTCGGAGATGCTTGCTTGAACCGATGGTTGATGACAAAGTGATGGATGTTCACACACAGCATTGTACTTGTCGGAAGCAGAGATGGCAATACAAATAACACACAACAACATTGTGCATATCGCTACTGGTGCTGGTCGTCCGCATGCTCCTCCTCTTAGTTGTCTTCCACGTGTGTATCCTCGACATCGTTCCGCGATGTGGCCGCAAAAGATGGTCTTCGAAAAAGGACATCAGTATGGAGGGGCGGCAGGGGATGTGCAGGTCTGCAGGGGATCAGGGTGGTGGCCAGCAGGCTGGGCAGAGCCCGTCGAGAAGTTCAAGGCCGTCTGAGTGGTCTGGGTATGCGCACCTGCCACCCCACTTGCAGCCTCTGCCGGACACGTCCGACGAGGAGGCGGAGGACAGACGGTCACGGACCGTGCCGCTGGGAAGTGGGTCCACCCAGGAGTGGGCGGTTACAAAGGTTTGTGGAAGCCACGACAGCAGTTATGGCCAGTCGTACACCCAACTCCTCCAACAGGGGCTGAGTGGCAACGAAGGCGATGGCGGCATCAATCCGTCGTTCGGGCTGTGTAGCGGGAGGTCGTCGGCCGCCTCGCGAACTGTGATCGTCGACAACCATCCCGATGACGAGGCGGGCAGGTGACGACTGTTGCGCGGTCATCGAAGTCTCCAGCACCGGCCCAGGAGGCATCGTGGAACAACAGGGATCCTCTGAGGCAGCAATACCGGACGCCGTCTGTGTTGAGGGGTGCCTCAGCTCGCCCCCTGTGGATGCAGTCTCTGTCTCCCCTGTCCGCCAGTTCGACTGCAGCCCGCCGTCGAGGCGAATGCGGGGAGACTGATTGTGGCATCGACGATGTTGGTGATGCACGAGACGGGAGGGTGGTGTGGGCAGAATAGCGACAGACGCTTCATCCACGACGGAAGGAATCCATAACTCGGGGGGTGCAGCGACTGCGTGTGGGGGACCACGAAAACGACGGCGACGCACCTGCAGTTGTCGTAGGGGTTTTGCATGAACCTTTCGTTTTCTTTAAATGTTCATTCTTTTTTTCAAACATGCCAATTGTTCGCATCTGTAAAAGCGAACATGTAATTGTGTTGATTTATATAAATAATATATATTATTATATATATAATATTATTATATTCCTGTTTTGTTCCGCTTTCATTTGCATTCACGAAAGTTATGGTAAGGGGGATGTAACGGGGTCGGGGATGCTTGCTTGAACCAATTGTTGATGACAAAGTGAGGGATGTTCACACAAGGCATTGTACATGTTGGAAGCAGAGATGGCAATACAAATAACACACAACAACATTGTGCAATTATGTACTTTTCATTCGTCCACAAAGAAGAAGACAAGCCACGCAACATTAATAATTTACACGATAAGTAAGAAACTAGATTGTTGTGTCTCGTACAAAGAAAACAGTGAATGAAGACACACTTTGCAAAAAATAATGGCCTTGAAGGCAACTTTAATCCAAAGTTTTGGAAAACAGAACGCACGATGAAGACTCGACTATGTCACCCAGACATGTCACCCGCAGTGACACCACACCACACGACAACTACGATCGGCACATGCACGCGCGCCACGTCGCCCCCGTCGACTACGCGTTGGACTGTGCCATCGCCATCAACCCCAGGTGCGGACACCCTCCTTAAGGGCGCGCAATGCGAAACAAAACGGTAAGAAACTGCCGACACACGTCGCCCCGCGCACGACAACCCACAGGCACCATTGCTTCAACTCGCCAATTCCGTCAAACGGCCCCGCACACACAGCGACCCCAACTCAGACGACCACCCCTTCCAGGATCAGACGCCCGATATGATTTTATGCCATAACCACGTCATCGCAGCCGACTGCTCCGCACGCCTGGCCGTGTTCACTGCGCACCCATTCGCTCCACCAGTACGTCTCGTAGAATGAGCGCATCCCCTGTCGACGACTCCATACGCATCGGCCTCAAGGGACGCTCCATCCCAAGATCCACCCTGCGACGCACACCGTCCGGGCCAACCTCCCACAGTAGATTGTTATCGAAGGGAATGCCCGCGTCGATGAGTATGTTGTGCATAATGCAGACGGTGACGAACTGCTGCGGCAACGTCTCCATGTTCGTCTTGTGGGAGCAAAGGAACAACCTCCACATCCCCTTCAGTCTGCCGAAAGCCCTCTCAACTACTCCCCTCGCCGTCTTCTGCTTGTTGTCGAAACGCAACTCCGACGGGGTTTGTGAGAGACCGTCGTAGGGGACGACTACCCATTCGGAGGGCGGATAACCATTATCCCCGAGCAGATAGCCGTTTGTCTGCACACCGAAAGATAGCATGACAGGTGGCCTAGTGAAAAACTCCCCTGCCTCCGCGAGCGCCCATAAACTGGACAGGTGGACGATCCTCACGTCGTGGCTACTTCCCGGATAACCGACAAACACATCCAACACACGCAAGTTCAAATCGGCGACGACCTGCGCCTGGACGGAGAAACGGCGTTTTCTATCGTAGTAGTCCTCCCCGGGGCAATTCGCTGGCTTGTCGATGAAGATGTGGATGCAGTCGATGCACCCATGGCAGTTAAGGAAACCCTTGTCAGTGAAAGCACGCAAGACGACCGCCTTCTGTAGACCCGTCGACCAGGATATCTTGTCGAAGTTCCCACTCAGCAACGCCGTAGTTACATCCCGCACAACCACCAACCCGGAAGATCTGCCAATGCCGAATTTGCATGCCCCATTCTTGTACGTCTCCCCCGACGCCCACCTGTACAAAGCGTACACGACAATGTGGTCAGGTTGGAGGGGCTCTCTATAGAAAGTGACACGCCGTCAAGGAAGGGAGACAAAGTTTATATGATCTCTCGGAACACATGTGGCGACATGCGCAGCTTGTCCTTGAAGTAGTCCGCCATCATGTCGTCGCATTGTCGAAGATCCTCCACGTCCCGCCTGTCCGTCGCTTCATCCACCACTTGGGGGTCGCTCTGGGGAATGCTCCACACCCCATGGGGTAGCACACTTGCAGCACGGCGTCGCAAATGGCACCACTGTCCTCCCCTTCCAAATTCGTGGACTGCAGCGTCCTCTTCCGCCGTGCGCGAATGGCCGCTCTCATCCTTCTCTCGCCCCTTTGCAATTGACACTGAAAGAGGATGGCGTTCACGACCGCTGCCACCGCCGTCCTCTCCGCCTTGCTCAGTGTGTCACGTCCCGGCCCCCCATTCATGGCCATCGCCGAAAGTCGTACTGTCGACGTGGGCATCGCCGAGTGCAGAAGACTCCGCGTGTGGCGGGCTGCACAACAGCGTTGCTGCGAGTGACGACCTGAGTGCACAATGTACACATCGACAATCAAGCTCACTTGCAAAGATGACAACGGCGACAATCGTGTGACGGCGTGTCTGCTGCTTCGGACGCGTACATGTACGTTCGCCGTGCCCGCCGACACGCAGCCGCCACCCCGTACCGAAACGCTTCCGCTGAGAAACGTTGCTGCCGTCAGCCGCAAGGGACGCCCACGCCGCCGTCAGTCGCTTGCGGAAATTCGAATTTCGAATTTTGAAGCCGGGACTACGCACCTTTTTCATGCCATTTTTTTTTTCCGCCGCCAACTTTCGAATTCGCGACGACTGCCCGAGCTGGATCAACGACGTCGTGACGACTGCCCGAGCTGGATCAACGACGTCGTGACGACTGCCCGAGCTGGATCAACGACGTCGTGACGACTGCCCGAGCTGGATCAACGACGTTGGCACAGACACACCTTGCTGGATCAACGACGTCCGCTTGTCGATATATGAAGCTGGTCATGGAAGACCCTGAGGAATCGTCCTCGGGGAACAATTCCGACGATGAGTGGAACGACGGCGCGAATTTCCTCGGGCGACTACGGAGAATTTCCTAGGGCCCCGAGGACGGCCCGAGGAGTGTCGAACTAGCCCCTGAGGCTTGTGTGAATAAAGCAAGAGGTGTGAGTGCATAGAGTGATTGAAGTTGCCCCCGTGTAGTGTGTGGTCTGACGATTTTAAATCTGTGGTTTGATTGCAAGTATGTTTTGTGAGTTGAAGTTAAATTTTGACGCTGTTTGTGATCATGTATATATTTTGAAGGGAGTCACACTGTGATTGTGAGAGTAATCGCGTCGTATCCTATAACCCCATTATAATTATACTTTGTATATTCAAGCGGTCTATTTTGACCATGCGTAAAGATTGGGCAAGTTCTTATAGAGGGAAAAAAAAAATCATGTTATTGATGTTTTTTAGATGTTTATAGCTAGATGTGGAAGTCTGTGGCGACTGTCAAAGTCAAACCCCTTGACATGTCCGAAGGCCTCCGAAGATGGAGCCTCGTTCTATAAGTCAGGGGCATCCTACCGCCACGAAGGGGCTGAAGCCCACCTACCGCTCATTCATGCAGGGTGCAAAAGAGGGTAAGTCTTGCAATCGCACACGCGATTGTCTAGTGTTAAGAGATTAACCTCTCAAGACGTGTGTCAACCGACATTTGAGTGTCAAAAGTAATCCTCAAAATCATTGAGGTTCGCGTGGTCATGGGTAACACATAGTACGTCATCCTTGCTACTACTTGCGTATTCATGCATGACTAGTCAAGATGACAACGCCTACGTCGCCGCGATATTTATTTAGAGTCTCGCACACGATGTCGTTTATTTCTGTGGTGAAAAGGTTATGGGTCAGATGTGCAAAAGGTACTAGGCGTGCTTTGTAGTTTTATTTTATTTTGTGAAGTGTATGGCGTGGTTAGGTGGACCGTCCTAGTCGATCGGCGCAAAGTCCTGCTTGGGAAATCAGCCCCTAGAGTATCGGTTCGCATACGGGTTCGATTAAGACGTTTGACCTCGAGTACCCCCTATGCTACAGCGAACGAGAAACGCCTTCGGCCGTGCCACCTCCGCGATTGCACTCGAGTAGCTTTCGCACGTGGTTCGGTAGCTTGGCGGGGATATGCCTGTCCAAGGGTGGTGCCAACCCCTTGGGCAGAGGCAAATTGCTCCTCGCGCGTCCAACTCGGCGGGGATATGCCTGTCCAAGGGTGGTGACAACCCCTTGGGCAGAGGCAAGTTGCTCCTCGCGCGACCTCTGCCCTGGGGTTCGCGAGAGGTACGCGTGGCACACTCGGCCAGAGCGGTGAAAGCTCCCTTGCGAAAAAGTCATGTGAAATGCTGCGTGACGAGGCCGGGAGTGTCCCCCCCGCGGGACCCATGCGCTCGACACCGTGTAGCGGCCGCCCCCATCCATTGGAGGTTTCTTCTGAATCTAAACTTATTTTTACTGCACCGGATTCAAAGATGAAGCAACTATCTCTCTCTCTCTCTTCCCCCCCCCCCCCCCCCCCCC